>JBBIGA010000007.1:15239230-15278650 GCA_037576975.1 Alestes dentex | reverse complement strand
TCTCTCTCTCTCTCTCTCTCTCTCTCTCTCTCTCTCGCTCTCTCTCTCTCTCTCTCTCTCTCTCTCTCTCTCTCTCTTTCTCTCTCTCTCTCTCTCTCTCTCTCTCTCTGCACTAACAATGAATGTAGCTCATTTCCTCCTAGAGATTTAATGAGGGAGCCACAGCACTCACACACACAGACACAGCGCTGTCCATGCAGGCGGCCTTCGGAGGAACAGTCTTGTGCTTCTCCATAATGCATTTAACAATGGCCCAAAGGCAGAAAACTGGACTGCAGCACAAAACATGCAAGTCGATGGCATTCCATCATAGCACAGATGCGCAGTGGACATCTGCTAGAAACACCAGTCAAAAAGGATTAGTTTAGTTTACAAAAAAAAAAAATTCCATTTTCAGTCTGAGAAAATGACAGACTCTGTGGAGGGGAAAGGAATCAATTCTGAAAAAGACATCAGCCTTTGAAATATAGATCAGCCTAATTAACAGGAAAACATGTGAGTTGTTACCACACCTGACTGACACAAATTCTTCCAAGCTGCTGCTTTCAACGGATCTCATTTATTTTTAAAAGAAATGTCAGTTTAGTAACAGAGATATTGTACAAAGCAGTTACCAATGAGCACAAGCCACATTATGATTTTTTTTGCGTTCAAGCTGCCTGTCCTGTGTGAAGGTAAGCAAAAAGTCAGGATAAAGGGCCAGATGATGGTCATTTCCAGGCCTGTGTGAGAAGGCTGCTTGGCAGCGGGTCCTGTGAGAACAGCAGTCAGTGGGCAGGCAGGCTGCTGGAATACTAAGCAGGAGGATGTAAGGCTGCGCACACAGCGCCTGGAGTCCAGAGTGGGCCGGCCTCTCGTCACACCTGCTGCTGGAGCTGCAGTCCACACAGCTGCTGAAAAAGTCTATGGAAGTGTCTAGGGACTTCACCCTGCTTTTGGGGTTCTGTGCATACGCGAGCTGCATAATGACACAACCAGCACGGTTATGGAGAGGACTGTTCATCAGACACTTTATATCCTCCACTGTTCATCAAAAGCGCTGCAGAAAGTTCAATTGAATTGAACAGGCCATCCCAATGACCTGAGGTCTAAAATATTTTAATAACAGTGGATAAGAAAAAAAGATTGATATTTGTGCCTCTGATTCACACATCCTTCTGCAAGTGGTGCGTTCACTTAAAGTACTGGAGATACATGGTTCTGTATCTGACGATTTGGTGGCATATTGCGCATTAAAACAAGCCACAGATTTTTCCATGTTTACTATGGAGAGAACAGATCATTTGAAAGCTGGTTGCAGAGTGCTGGTGTCAGAAAAAAACTAAAAAGAAAACTGGCAGGGAAAGAAAGAGGAGGAGATGTAAAGACTTGGCTGAGGAAGATGTCAGTAAAATAGAGGAGAACAGACATGAAATTAACATCAAAAGGAGCACTGAACTAGCTAGTGGAGAAGGGAATGTCTGTGAACATTGCCAATTACTGTACAGAGAATTTAAATCAACCTCTGTGGTCATTATATGCATACCCTTTGTTCTGTTGCGACCTACAGTGCCCTCTGAGCTGGAGTAAACCATTTCTATGCTAAGACTGACATTCCGAAGAGTCCAGAGATTAAGTCTAGCAGTGGTGTTTTTACATCTGTGATCAAAGATCTTCACAATCTGTGATCAAAGACACCATTATCCCATCTCTCCCGCTAATGTGAAGCATATTAAACCACAAGACAAATCTGCAGGTAGCCTAACACACTTCAATGCAACAACGGCAACTTTAAAGTTTTATTTGCTAGAATAGAATTTTTTCCCAGCAGAAAATAGTTCAAATGAAAATGAAAATGAAATATTAAAAATGAAAATATTGTGTGAAGTTTTCATTATAATTCTGGCAAGTAACTGTTATAATAAGCAGGATAATGTAATGACCTGCAGACTACACTACACTATCCCTTACAAATATATATATATATGTATATAGTAAATACAAAATTTAGAATATATTCAGAGAAATGCAAAGAACCAATTTAGTATAATTTGAATATTTGAATAAAATGTTCAAGGTTACTGAAGAAAAAAACAGACTCACATAATAATGAAATAATACAAACGCAAAATGTACCCCAGACACAATTATTGGCACCATTCCCTAACATTTGGTTGCAGAATGTTTGGCAACATTGACAGATTCCATCTAGAAGCTTCTTGTCAAATTTGCTGGTAGTTCCTGCCACTCTTCCTTCCAGCTCTTTTAAGTTTGCCGGAGTAAGTTTGCAAAGGCAGATTTTTGTTCTCTCCAAAGGTTTTTCATGGGTTTTAATTTAGGTCAGGACTAATTGCTAGTTTTTTGACACTGGGTAACACATTTCGCTCTAAAATGGCTTGGCACTGCTCAGATTTCATCATTCCTTTGATACATTCAAGGCCTCCAGTACCAAAGGAGACAAAGAAGCCCTACACCAAGTGTTCTTTTCTTTACGGGTTTGATTTAATTCCCTAAAAACAAACGAAGGTGTTGCATATCAAAAATCTCTCTTTGGTTTCACCTGTCCGTAAGACATTATCCGAGAACAACTATAACTTATCTATTAAAGTCTTCACAAAAGTGAGTCTTGTCTTTTATTGCCTTTCTGTCAATAGTAGTTCCTCCCTGGCCTTCACCCATGGAGCCCTGCTTGGTATAGTATGTAGCGCATGGTATGGACTAGAACTACCAATCCAGATTCCTCCAGGTCAGCCTGTACACAATTCGCACCAGCAGTCACAGACTTCTCCTGCTGAGTTCCTTCTTAGCATCACATCCTGGAAGCGTCTTAACAGTTTATATACTTCATTAAAAAGGCAATGTAAGTAAACAAAATAAGCTGATGTGACTTCAACATTGCACTGAGTGCAGCAGCATTTGGACAAATTATTGTCTTCCATTCTATTTATATAACCATACCAGGCACAACCTGGGGCGGTGGAATACATTCAGGCTAACCAGGGGCATTATGTCAGCATTTATGTCCTTCTGTATTGACAGCGATGCAATTTTTTGGGTGCAGAATATATTGAAGACAGCTCTGCTTGTGTACTTCTATAAGTGCCGGCAGCATCTCACCCAGGATCTTCATGATGCTCCCATACCGCAAACAACTTACTATTTTTAGGAAAAAGCAGTAAACTATTTCCAACACAGCCTATGGGAATATGGGACCTCTGTGTCACTTCATATTTACACTTCAGTGAAACATGAAGAGCAATATATAAATGAGAACATGCTTTAATTACATTTAGCGCCTAAGAATTTCTAGACGGTGCCCGTTTTCTATTTTCAGTACAATGTCGTTGTGGCATGTGTGGCATATAAACGTGCATGTCATGTTCATTTAATTACATTACATTTACATCAGATAAAAGTTGGACTCTTACAGAGTCTTAGAGATTCAATGTGAACTTATTAAATTAATTTCAAATACATTATGAACATTTTATTACCTACCAAAGACTATGAAACCATGGTGTTTTTTTTTTTTTGTATTTATTATGCTGTGTATTCGAGCCTTTCTTTAACACATACATACAGCCCAGATACATTTAATTTAATTTTCATTTTACATTTTTACATTTAATTTTCATTTACATTTAATTTTTCTCAAAAGCCTGAGACTTCTGCCCAGTGCTGTGTTTATGGACACAACAACAACAACAAAAAAAACACAGCACAGTTAGATTAAAGCATGCAAATAACCATATTTAGATTTGTTCATAAAAAGAGAGAAATTAAACAGGAATGCTTAGTCTCTTCTTGGAAGACAGCCTTCATTTTGCTTATTACCGTGTCTAAATCAACTGGCTTCCCTCCGAAGAAGATAGAATATGAAAACTTGTGAAAAGTGTATAACTCTACTTGTGTGTGTGTGTGTGTGTGTGTGTGTGTGTGTGTGTGTGTGTGTGTGTGTGTGTGTGTGCAGCTGTGTGTGTTGGAGTGTGTGTCCCTCATTGTTCCCATTAGCAAACAGAGCCTCAAGTTTGCACCTGAGGTGGAACACTAGAGCAATCAACACACCAGAGGGAGCGCAGCACTCAGCCTGGCAGCGGCAGCTATCTGAACACGCTCTCTCACACGCAAATGAAGCTAATTAAAGGCAGAGTGGAGGACAAGATTTGCGGTGGTGTAGCGATGCTGAAGCAGCAGCTCCCGCCATGACGCCTCACTCAGTTTTTTCACTTGGCAGCTGAGACAAAGGAGTACCTGCAGCTTGGGGAAATGCAGGAGGGTGCACAGTCTGTGAACATCTCCCACCACAGCACACTCATCCATGCTTGCGGTCTGTGATCTTGCTGGAATGCACAGACTTAAAAACATAGTCTCGTATGTGTATATGATCGGTGTTTTGTTTTTCTAGGGCAGCTACTGATGGAATGTACATCTATACCCTATGTCACGTCATAACCTAATAACCCGGGGAGGGGGGGTGCACGACATGATTCCAGGAGTAAAAGTCAGGATGGAATAGTGTTCCAGATCAGATTTGTAAATCAGTACAAGCAGGGGTGTGTCTACGGGGGGGCTGGGGGGGGCAATGCCTCCCCAGGGACAAGCCCTGCCCCCCTAGCCCCCCCCCAATGATCCACCACTGCATTTGATAGCAGGCTACAGGTGATCTGTTTTGTATGCAGTCTCTTTTTGTGAAAAATATGACCATTTTTGCTGTATTTGATCACATCACACAATTCCATGTCTAGTTCCCACGGCATTTTGCAAAGTTCAAATGCTGAATTTTCTGGCTTGATCTTAAGAAAGGCTTCTTTGGTTTAACTCTTCCAAAACGCTTCTGGTTCGGAAGGCGGTGTCTGACAGTGGATTTTAATATTTGAAACACCCAAAATTCAAATAAACTGTGCATATCCACAACTGTGATCTTTGGGTTCTTTTTTGCTTCTCTTTTCCCGGTGTATGGAGGAAGTACATTCATGGGTTCCCTTCCTTGCAAATTCCTGAAAAAAACTGTTCCATGCTTTTCAAACTTCCCCCCGCCTAATTGGGCTTAATGGTAATTTAAGTAAAGACAACAAAAGTGTCCATTTTTGTCACGCGTGACCACACCGCAGCACAGAGTGTGAACAGTGTGAAATTGTTTTTAACCCATTCACCAACGGAAGAAGTGGGCAGCCATAAATGCAGCGCCCAGTAAGCAGTGTGTGGGAACGGTATCTTGCTCAAGGGTACCTCAGTGGTGCCACTGGCAGTCCTGGAATTCAAACCCATGAACTTTCAATTTCAGGGACAACTCCCTAACCACCAGGCCACCAGCTGTCGCTGCCAACTAGCAACTCTTTTTTTTTATTTTAGCTGCCCGTACCGTCCCTCCATGCTGCTCCCCGGGTGCCCCTCTTTGGTGGCAGCCCCCTGCTTCACTTGGTGAATGGGTTATATGCAGAGAAAGACTGTTCACACTGTTCACACTGTGCTGTGCTGTGGTGTGTTCACACATGACTATACAGGTTAATAAATTACTACAAATTAAATAAATCAAATTAAATACTTATCTTCTAATCTGCGCAGATCCACGATCATCTATCTGTTCTTCTATTTGAATTGACAGTTTTACCCCTGTTAATGGGTGACAAAGGACATTTCTCAATGTGTTCTTCTCTCTTCTTGCATTCTCATGGACTTGTAAAAGATCATCCTTCACGGCCCAAGTACGATTCCAATTCAGCAGCCGCCTATAGCGAGGTCCAGATGAAATGTCTGTGTCCTCGATTTGTGGGTTTTATCAAGGATGCATCAAGAGATGACTTGTGTGGACTTGGGTAGTCAAGTATAACAGACTGCATTTCACACAAAGTAGCGGCCATGGAACTCCCACATAGCTATCAGTTTAAACAACCTCCACCTGACCCATTCTACAAGTTTTTAAAGGCTTTATTTCACTTTTTCGTACTCCTTTCACAGAAAACACAAACTTTGCATTCACAATTCCTGAATACATTTTTTGTTGATATCTTAATTAACATATATATTTTTGAATGACTGCAAATGAAGGTAATTTTGTGTATTATATTATGTCATTTTATTGGTGAAAATGCAGGGTCTACCCACCCAATCACACTGATGATGCATTTTGCCGCAGTTTGTTTGTGTTTGGAAGGTATGAGCTGCTAAGAAATGGCACGATCAATAGTAAGTGTTCATTCTCTGTGTACTTTCCTCAAACCTTGGAGCCTGCTCTGCGTGATTAACATTTTTTGATGATTCATGTGTAGATTTTCACCAGCCCTTCTAGCAGCAAAACAGCCCCAAAGCATCGAGGATCCACCACTATATTTGACAGTGGGTTGCGGGTGCTCTTTGTATGCAGTCTCTTTTTTAGCCAAATGCGATGATTTTTGTCCCATTTGACACATCACACCATTACACTTCTAGTTCTAATAGAATTTTGCAAAGTGTAGATGCTGCATTTTCTGGCTTGAGACATTTTTGACCTAAAGAAGTGGATCATACCATTTATGAGCAAGATAAATTAGTAATTTTGTCAAAATAGTGGTTGTTCTGACAGGCCTTTGACATTTTGCTTTGCGCCCTGCCTTAACGAAAGGCTTATTTGGTCAAGACTCTTTCCAACTCTTTCATCCTCTGTGTAAAAAAACAGGTTAAAGTTTAAAGTTTAAGTTCCAATTAAACTGATTTATTGTTGCTGGCAGAACTGAAGTGTGTTTTTTTCTTTCAGCTTTAGCAAATAATGCAGAAGACCAGAAAAAAAAAAACTGTACTTGAAAGTACTTGAATGTAAAAGAAAATCCAATATTGTTTTGGGAACAGGACGAGATGAACTAGATTCACACATTTATTGGCCGATTAAAAATGTAAAGAAAAGTTTTTGTAACTTTTGTAATAATAGTGAGCAGAAGTGCCTAAGCAATAATTATGGTGGAGCATGAGCCAGACTGTCAATCTTATTAAACAACTCAGTATTCTGCAACAAGCTTATTACAATATCACTGTCTTCGGATTAAAAAAAAACTTTTAATACTCATTCCTTATTTCTGCACCCCTCTTCTATATCTACAACCACGAGACTAATTATGAACATGCTTTATTTTAAACTTTACAAATCATTTTACTACTACTAATAATAATAATAATACTGATAATTATTCTTACTAATTGTAATTATTATTAACAGCACTATTAGTGGTTATAGCGGCCTTTTGAGCGTTTTTCCAATGATAACTATTTGTGTGCCCAATATTTAAACTTTTTAGGACTCTTTCATGCTTTCTGTTACATATACTTTTCAGAAAGTACCAGTTACATTTGGCTTTGAACCTCTGCATTCAGTACCATCTCTTCAAAGCCCAGGTCTGTGTCAATAATTTGGCCGCGCTCCTCGCTCAGTGGGACTTCCAAGTAATTTCTTGCTTCATGCCTTCTTAAGCAGAGAACTATACCTGAACAGTGGAGGTCACTAAAATGTCAAACTTCCCGTCCACTTGGTGGTACTCTGTCCAGCTCATTGGGCAGGATAAGTTCCCATGTCAGGCTTTGACTTAGAAACAGATCTTTACTTTTATTATCAACTTCTACAAAACACAGGCCATTAGATCTGGTAGCACATCCCTTTGAAGTTGATTTTTTTTTCTGCTAGAAAGGTATCACTAGTGTCTTTTTGGATTCCGTATTCATAGCACTGACAACACCTATCTCAGCTCAGACAGTCCACATTACCTAGCATCCCATGACTGGCATATTTGGCACAGACGGTGACTGCCCGCAGGATTATTAAAGTGCGTCCGGACTGGTCCTGCTTTAGTTAGCCCCTCTCCTCCGCTAGAAGTGTTGCACTTAAGTGGGTCTCCAGTGGTAGAGGGCCGATCCGCTATCAGCATGGAAACAGATTAACTTGATGAGTCCAAATTACAGAAGCTGGTTAGCCCGCAGGCAACACGGTCTACATACACACACACACATACACACACACACAAGCGTACACTCACACGTTCATGCACTTCCACCCTTTTTTTTCTATGTGGACGCTCAAGGGACAAACACAACTCATTCTGAATGCTAATGCTGGATTTTGACGCAGAACTCTCAGTCATGCTCTATGGTGGGTGTCTGCTTGTCACGTAACGAGTCAGGGGGCTATATCATCAAACTCCCAGAGTTCCACACTCCATTTTAGTGGTGCCCGCAGGTCACTGATGGGATGTTGATAATGAGGGTGTGCCTCTGCTTGCCCTCATTTTTATTTCAGACAGCACACACCTGTCCAGACTAACTAAACTAATCTGCTTCATCCACAAAGTTTGTCAGTCAGTTCCTCCACCCATAACTAATCAGTGAGGCAGGGGAGTGCGAGATCACTTTGTATGTGTCAATTCGTGTTTACATATTTTTCACTGCACTAATTCTCAGGAGCTTCTAGCTGATGTTTGTGTGTGTATATGTGTATGTGTGTGTTAGTGTCAGCCCTCCTACTACCAAAAAGGGAAATTCTACAACATCAAGGCTAATTCTACAAATATGTTGAATTATCCTACAAAGGCTAATTCTATATGTTTCTTTAAAAAAAAAAAAAAGAACAAGGTTAAAATGACATTTAGGGTTTTAAAAATATGGGTAGATTAATGCCAACATTTCATGATGAACAGACCAATAGAAACAGACCAAAATGACATTCGTAACATTAACACTGAAACGAGTACTTCAGTTTGGATTCATTGTTAAACTGCAACACACAAAGAAAAGAGAGTTCCACTTAACAGGCACTTAAAAGCTTTTGCGTAATGGCGGCATTCATTGTGGCACTGAACACCAAAGCTAGTTACCATTTTAATTGTTTAGTCTTGAAGAAAAAAGCAACAGATTATTTGACTCATTATTACTAATTATTAAATTACGTAATTAGCCATAATTGATAGTGACAGCACTAATATCCATAACATACAGTATTTAGGTGTTTTCATTAAATCCAAACACTGAGATTCTCTCGGCAAAAGTATGTTAGATATGTAAACAGAGTCCTTGCTACAGACATCAGGAGAGATAGGAACAGACAGTCTGGAATCACACATATCTGTTTACATATGCTGCTTCACCACAGAGCCAGTCAAAGTGCCCAATAAGCAGCCTGCAGCTACACGTGCTAACGTCACTTCAACTTGCCCATCTCCGCCGACCTCCAAATCCCTCTTCGCACAACAACACAGCATAATTCAACCCATTAATCCAGTTCCATACTCAATGCGACTGAAGGATAGAGACAAGGGATGGGGGCGAGGGAAACAAACAAAAAACATGAAAGTAGTTACACAAGACTGCAAAGAGGGAGAGGATGCCAGAGGCCCAGTGCTTGTGAGTCACTGCTGATGTATCCCGGAACCAGACTCAGGCAGTCTAAGGAGTAGCACTGAGAAGAGTAGAACTGAGTTGGAGGCGTATACTTGAGGCAAAAGCACATAATGGCTAAACTGGAGGAATGAGAGGAATGAGCTTAGTAGAAAAGATGACACCATACTTCAGGATGCTAGAACTCCATTTCCAGGGCTATTTACTGCCATACGGCAAACCAGCTCTGCTCTATTACACTAGAGACATCTTTCACAGGCTGACCGGAATAAAGAATCTCTAACCGTGACTTTCACGGATAATAGGAGCACCAGCCGCCCTCTGTGCAACCACACTAGACACTAGACTGCTGAACACACTGATACAGCCACTGTTCAGTTCACCTTTGCTTTCTGTAGTCTAATGAATAAGTGGCTTCCCTTTGATCAGGTTGACAATGGAAAGGAATTTATTGGATCTACCTGGTATAATAGAGGTTAACTGAAAAGAAGAGGATAGGTAGCAGTTCTCCTGCAGCAGTCTCATTAGTGCAGTCCTAACACAGACAATGCCACCTGTCACTAAATGAGAGGTACACTATGTGTACAAAAATATTGGGACAACTGACCATTACACCGACTTTAATGACATTGCGCTCAAATACATAGATTTTAATATGTAGTTGGTTCCCCCTTTTGGAAGGCTTTTGGAGTGTTTCTGTGGGGATTTGTGTCCATTCATTCTGTAGAGCATCTATGAGGTCAGGCACTGATGCTGGACGAGAACGCCTGGCTTGCAATCTCTCTTCCAGTTCATCCCAAAAGTGTTGGATGGGGTTGAGGTCAGGGCTCTGTGTGGGCCAGTCAAGTTCTCTCACACCAGACTCCTCCAGCCATGTCTTTATGGAGCTTGCTTTGTGTACTGGAGCACATTCATACTGGAATAGAAAAGGTTCTTCTCCAAACTGTGTCCACAAAGTTGGAAGCATGGTGTTGTCCAAAATGTCTTGGAATGCTGAAGCATTAAGATTACCTTTCACTGGAAGTAAGGAGCCACCTGAATTCAATAATTAGGTCCAATAATAATTAGGTCCAATAATAATTAGGTCCAATAATACTTGTCCCAATACTTTTGCCTATACAGTGTAGATTGGGGGATTACAGCAAAATTCCATGCATAAGTCAGTGGAAGAAAGAGGAAGACTACTGCAGCCATGTTGAGTCCAGCGCTAGCAGACTTACTGAACAGGCTCTTCTAATGTGATTTGCTATATAGGCACTCTCAGCTCTTTGAAGTACCATTTCCAGCTCTTCTGTTCCATTACTTACAAACAAACTGTTGGGCACCTGCAACCACTACTTTTCAGAAATGTTCATTTTAAAATAACCTCTTGACAGCCCTGTTAAGAGTTTATATTAGGGGGGAGAGCCTTTTGCTGTGTCTAATGTGCAATGCGGAAGCAATACAGTGGAGGATATTCTGTAAAGAAAATGTCATAGTTTGTTTGCTTCTCCCTTCTTATGTCCCTCGGAAAAAGTCACATAATTTCGCTTGCAAGGAGAGTTTCTCCAAATCATCAGCTCAGCACTCTGTCAACATTAAAATGCCCAGAGAACCGCAAGCCGTGTTTTACAGCGAACCATTAGCAGTGCTGGAATATATATCTCAATTTTGCATCGGCAGTAACCACTAAGAAAGCTTTCGGATGTGAAAAAAGTGAGCTCAAACAGTGGAGAGGAGTCATCTGCATAGCCTCGGGGAGCAAGAGTGGCACTAATACACCACAACAGTCTGACGGGATTAAGTCACAGGCATTCCTCCCTGCCAACACATCAAGGTAAGCCAACTCGGTGACACATTTTGACAAGCCAGTCGTCCTGGAGAGGGAGAAAGAGAGAGGGAGAGGGAGAACGTGGATTTAGGTATATTTGTCTGGTAAAAGGGGAAGAAGGTAAAAATAAAAACGAAACTAAAGAGTAAGAAGGGAAATGAAAGAGTAGCAACAGCTGTTAAATGTCAGGCCGGCAGCAGGGGGCAGTGTCTGAGGTCTTCTGTGTCTGCACTGCAAAGTGCAGAGGGCGGATGCAGCTCAGCCTGCTGTTCGGAAGCTAATTAGAAGTGCCTCTGGTGAGAGCAGAAACACCTAGGGCTCAGGCTCGCTCCAGGACGCACTTCAAAACTTCAAAGGGGCCGTGTCGGGAAGGCAGAATTCCATTGATGCTGACAAACAGGGCGGCAAATCACGTCCCTCCCTCATGGTTCACTTTACTAAGGCCCCCTCTCCCTCTCTCGCTTCTATCAGAGCAGTCAAGGTCAGGTTCTGAGATGCCAGCAGGCAACCGAGACATGGGCCACAGGAGCCTTGGGGCAGTTTATGTGGCAGCAAACAAATTCTACATCAGCATGGCTAAGCCAATAAAAACAACAAGAGGTCCAGGCTTCAGCAGCCCGGTGCACTGGGGCTTTTATTTTCAGGGCTTTATTGGGTAATTAAAGTTTGAAGAGTGGCCATATGCTACATGTGACTGGCTGTGGCTCGGTTACTAAACCTTGACTGGGAACAGGTGAAAGAGAACAGACTCGCTTACTGTCAGTGCTCCTTGCCATCTGTTACTGAAAAGGCTGCTCTAATGGAAGACAATTACAGGTTTATTTTTACCCCAAAGTCAATGCCTTTGAATATACTGACAGTGTGTCTCCAATGACTCAGATTTTGATTCCTTCACACACAAAAGAGAAGCAGAAGACAAAAAAAAACCCTCTCAAAAGTCAAACATGAAAGTGGAATTCGGAGGTAAAAGGTGCCAGCAGACGGGTTGAAAAATGAAAGAAGCCTCCAAGCACTTACTCCAATTCCTGGTTTTCATGTCGCTGTCACACAGTCTGCTTTATTCCACAAATCACTGATAGCATTTGGCCTTGTGCAGCTGGTGCCTAAAGGTAGTGCTGGATGATCTATCGTCCATACAAGTATATCACTAAGATATAAAACAAATGTAATGTAATTTCTGGGTGCTTCGGATAGCTTTCGAAATGTATAAACTTGAAATGAAAAGTAAAGGTCCATTCTGAAAAAGTGTCTTCTACCAGCTTAATACCATGTATTGTGAGAAAGAGAAGAAAATCAAGCAAAGAATCAGTCAATCAAGACATGTCAGGTCTAGGAGATATTCAGCAAGCAGGTAGGTTCATGAACTTTATTAATGCAAATTTAAGTATGATATACTTGTAAAATATTATCATCACTGCAACCTAGAAGTAACTCAGAGAAGTGGTCAGCCAGTTCAAATCACAAAGTTTTCATCTAATCTACTTTTGCCTGATTGTTCTGGCCATAGTTCTAACCTGGTGGGGAGCATGTGAAGCACATAAAGGCTAAAATTACATTAAACCCAGCTGCCCTGCCGTTCCGAGACATGCCACCTCAGTTAACGAGCCTGTTTTGTGGCTCACTGCTAGTTTCTAACTAAATAACAGTTAGAAAGCTGAACTAGACTTGCCTTGCCTAGCAGGGGGCTATCCCAGTCGCCTTCAGCTCGACACAAGACATTCCAGCAAGGACGCGGCTAATCACCCTTAGCCCACACTTAACTCCCCTTCTCTCCAAAGCCAAACTTTCTGTGCCGCACTGTTAATCAGGATTTCTACACAGCAGGATAGTTTGTCTGGCTGCTTGTGTGTTGAACAAAGGGATTTTTAAAAAAAGGCTGTTAAAAAGCTGGACCTCTTTCTCCCACAGTCGTCCTCTGAGGTTTGAGGAGGAAGCTGTGATAGATGCAGTGCGTGTTATAAGCTACAAAGTGGCGAAAAGATTACATGTTTCCTTTCTTTTCCAATCCCCAGATAATTCATCTTTGCCCGTCTCCTCATTTATGGCTGAGACTGCAGCGGAGCGCGTGCGGGGCTTTAAAAAACAAGCCAAATGAATGAACAAAAGCAATGGCCTGCCGCAGAGATAATGAAAAAGCCACTTCCTATTGGAAGCCGTGAGGCAGATAGTTTAATTACACTGCCATTTTTAATTAAACATGAATTATTTACAGTCTGAGCCGTAATGAAATACCACAAATACCCATATCACCCATTTAACGCCAAACTCAGTCATTCATCATGAGTGCACCAGATCTTGCTTTACTCTCGGGTGTGAGCAATTCTTTGATGAAATTTTCATCACAAGAATAAACTTTCAGATCAGCGGTTTGGGGGAAAAAAAAAAGTTGTGGTATACGTTATTCACTGAAGAATACTTGGCGCCCAAAAAGCGTGGCCTCCCCCTTAATCCCACTTGACAGGCCTGCCCAGGTAAAAGACGGCAGGACTTTTTCCAGCGTATAGTAGAATAACAAATTTTACCCGTGAAATCTCAATTAGTCCACAGTTAGTCATAAGTTAGTCATAAACATGTATTCTAGACGCCTTTTTGTAACATTCTGGCACCTGCCAACAAAATCCATTCTCCAAGCAACACATCCAGTTTCTGTGGATGCTACAGGCTTTGTAAATGAGAAACAAAGACACATGACATGGACCATCAGGATATCTACTGTTATAATGATCATATATCAAACATAGCCTAATAAGTTTAAAAAAAAAAACCCTAAGAGACCTGAGTAATGACTGAAAATATTTTCCTGTTTAAAAAAATGAGATTATCACCCCCCCCAACACACACACACACACACACACACACACACACACATACATACAAATTTCTCACTTCAGTCTTTACTCTAATGGCTTATTAATATCATATAATCCATTTTATATAATCTAAAAGGAATAAACATTCCAATTACAGTGAATATTGTTTCTCAAGCAATTTGAAATTAAATTAGCCCTCTAGGTCTCTGAGCTTTTCCTTAACATACCAATTATCGCCTCTGAAGCATTGTCATTATGTTTCTTGTCAACCAGCCGTCCAGGCCCAGTAGTGACGCTGTGACAGCTGGTTAATTCTTCTAAAAACAAGGTCAGGGAAAACAGCATTTCTGCCGGTACCTACAATCACTTCCAACGGCAACGGAAAAGGAAACAACCCACCTACAGCAAAGACGAGTGTGTGCTGGTATGACTGTCCATTGCTAAAGAGAGCTAAGGGAGTTAAAAGGTGTGAAGAGTGATAGCAACTCCTCTGAAATTAACAAACTGCAATGACTAAACTAGCTAGGGTGGTAGCCTTGTGGGTAAAACACTTGCCTGTGAACCCAATGACCACTACAAGTTACAAGTTCAAACCCCACTTTCTGCCATTGAGTCCTTGAGCAAGACACTTAACCCTCAGTTGCTTCAGGGGGACTGTCCCTGGAACTACTGATTGTAAGTCACTCTGGATAAGGGTGTCTGCCAAATGCCACTTTACTTTACTTTATGGCCTTGCCAGCGGGGTGCATGGTTTTTCAGGGGTGAGGCTTTGTTGAAAACACTCAAATGAGGTGCTATATCTGGTACTGTATCTGTGACTCTTTAAGTAATTCAACAATCTGTCAAAGTAGGTTTCTATTTAAGGGTCGCTGAAAGAGTGATGTAAACTCTGTTGTTAACAGTCGACAACAGTTCACTAAATTCACTTTAGTACCTGAGGTACACATTGTTTATACACTAGATCAGGGAAGCCCTACTTCCATCTGGGGGGCCGGTGCCCAGCACAGTTTGGTAGTTCCCCTCCTCAAACACATTCATGAAATCTGAACAATTAAGTTGAATCCTGCATGTTAGAGAGGGGTAACCATCAAACTGTACTGGGTCCCTGTCTCCCAGGACTGTACTTGGGCACCCCTGCTTTAGATCGTGATAAAAGTCCAGAGAATTTTCTGCAGTGAGTGTATTCTATTGATTTGAGATACCACTTTAAAAACATTCCCAGCTGTTAATCACTGTCTCTCATTTTCAGCAGATTTGTTTCAACGACAGTATGTTTGTCAGTCATTTTCAGTACGTGAAGCTTTCAGCAAAACATCTTAAGACTTCTGGCTAAAGCACTCACTTTACACTCAAAAGATCTTAGTCGCGATTCCCCAATGGCTGGACATGATGAAGAGGCCAGTGCCATGAGCACAGAAGAGATCTCTAGCGGACCCTACACGTAGACTCATTTGACTTGTGACTAATATCGTCCCTCTGGCATCTGTTCAGCTAAATGACTCCCAACATCACATTAACATCAAGTGACTTAATCTGTGACATAACTTCGCATGAGTGGTGGTCGAAAGCCTAATACATCCCATTTAAGAATGTTAATGAATTTCTGTCTGCTGTCTTATTAACAATAATATCCATGTTCAAGTATTATTCAGGCCCTCTTACTGTGGACTTTAGCCATAAAGGCTATAAAGAGGTTTAAAACATCGAAACAGGCGAAAAAAACAGTAGTATCACATCACAAAAATACAAATGAAACAGGCAGTTGGTCAGTGTTCTAAAAGTCCTGGTATCCACATTATGCTCAGAAATAGTGTGATGTGTCACAGTGTATCACCACGACAATATATATGATAATATTGCCCACTAAGAAAAGAAAATAACCTCTCTAACAGATAATTTTAGTAAATCCAGTAGGTTTAAGAACTCAACCGTGGATGTAGGAGTTTTACTGAAGCGCTATCATCGGAAGCCGAGTAAGCCACTGATAAAACAACAGTTAATGTGTCCTTCTGGCATGAACTTGCAAGCACTGCTAGGAAAGCTGTTCGAGGGAAGCCCACTGGAAAATTCTGGGAGCGATTCATCTTAATTCTCAGATATTAGATTTCATATGAGTATCCATAAACTCCTTCACATGCATAATCTCTTTCCCTTATCCATGATAATAAACCAGTGACTCAGCTCTCACTGGCTACTTACAAGGTCCACAAAGTCAGGCCTAGACATTCAATTTATATCAACATGCCTAAATGGACGTGACTTGAGGAGCTCCTATAATGTATTTTATCCAATTATTGAGTCACAGCATGGATTCTAACCTCATTCCACATACCTAAGGTGAACTCATCTGGAATCTGAGTTTCCTGGCTATTACCCCACGCTCCCACCACTGTCGCTATGTATTATACCTAGTGCCATCACAAAGCCCAGCTAAGTCATTTCATCTCAGGAAGCAGCCATCCTCTCTCCAACTGCATTAAGGCCAGTCATGTGCTCCTTATTTCTCTAAAACACTGTCGGTGTAGATAGCCGTTTATTTCTAACCTTAAACTGATGAGTCCAACATGATCCTGAGCATTCTACAGTTACATTAAGCACAGTGTTAAAAACACAAATGTTGTTAACAGTCGACAACAGTCAGAGACTGTCTAAATTCACTTTAGTACATGAGGTATACATTGTTTATACACTAGATCAGGGAAGCCCTACTTCCATCTGGGGGGCCGGTGCCCAGCACAGTTTGGTAGTTCCCCTCCTCAAACACATTCATGAAATCTGAACAGGTAAGTTGAATCTTGTGTGTTAGAGGGGGGTAACCACCAAACTGTACTCGATCCCTGCCCTCCAAGACTGTACTTGGGATAAAAAGCCCAGAGAATTTTCTGCAGTGAGCGCATTCTATTGATCTGAGATACCATTTACATAACATTCCCAACTGTTTGTCATTGTCTCTCATTTTCACCAGATTTGTTTCAACTGCAGTATGTCTGTCAGTCATTTCCAGTGCATGAACTGGAAGTATATATAAATTCATAAACAAAATAAGAAAGACATAAAAATGACTGCTATCTATATAAAAAAAAGCTGAGGATAAAAGGAAGAAAGAAAAAAAGGAGATATAATAATCAAGAAGAGGTTAACAAGAAATGGTCTACACTGATTAGTGTTCTTGATAGAAGAGTCCATTTGTGGAATTTGCGCATCCAAGCACATTAGCAGGATTTACCCGTTTGGTTTTATTACACCAACTCTTCTTAGCACTGAATATTTTTATGTCAGTTCTAAACATTGCCCAGAATATCAAACTGATGACAGACCACCAAAACACATTTTATTATTATTATCTTTTTAATTGTAATTATTGTTGTACAGTTATGTCTACCAAACATGTCTGTTTTGATCTGAATATAGACATAAAGGAAAAGAAATGAACATGTAGGAAAAGACTGCGGTGACGCAGCACGAACACCTCAATGAATATCTCATTTTTTCATTTCTCGGTTAAGGGAGCAGGTGCTGTTGTGCCTTGCCAACACTGTGCATCACTACTGCTTTTATTTCATCTGAGAAAATGTTTATTCAACCTAGAGCTAAAATTAGACGCATGCACACCAGTCCTAGCATTAACACAGCACTGAGGCTGCTAGCAGCTCATTCAAACTTTGTGTTGTTGGCCTTCAACCAAAAGAAGGAGTTTCTCTTCAAATTAAAGTCTACATAAATAAGATAACTATGTCCAATAGAGCGACCCATCCATCCATCTTGAGCCGCTTATCCTAACCAGGGTCACGGGGGTTGCTCGAGCCTATCCCAGCTATTATAGGATGAAACAACGGTTCCAATTGTTTCACCCTATAATTTTCGTGGACTCGGTATGTTACCACTGTAACTGGTTTGAATCATTTTATGTTCCTTTATCGTCCATCCATTATCTGAGTCGCTTGCCCTGACCAGGGTCGCAGGAGGTGCTGGAGCCTATCCTAGCACTAACAGGGTGGAATAAGGAGAAACACTCCGGATCTATCCCATTGTTCCAAGTTTTAATTGACCTATTGTGTCACCCCTGTAGCTGTTTTGAATCATTTTTACTTTCCTATAGAAATGCCCCCAGCTAGAACAGGGATCATTTATTGAGATCATTTATTGGAAGTCAGCAGTGTTAAAAATCATTTGTGCAACACTTAGAAGCTGCTTGCCACCACCCAGACCAACCAGCCCCCAACCCCCCAAGTACTAGGTGAGATCAAACCTAAGCTTAAGAGACAACATGCTTCAGTGATGGAGTGACAGACTACATAATAGCATAAAAGCAAAAACACACATAGCTTGAAGTAATTGAGTATTTAAGAAAAGGGAGACAGGTCGGCTGAGACTTAAAGACTTCCCCTGAGCAACGATGAGACACAATTTCAGAACAGTCTTATATTTTGGAGGCACACAAGCCTTTGTGAGGCAAAAAAGTAAGCAGTTCTCTACTGAAAAAGACAAAAAGAAGGGAAAAACAGCCTCAGCTTGCTTAACGAATCACAAGCTGAAGTCAACAGTGAATCTGACAGGCCATGGCTTGATTTCAATAATGGTGCTCGGGAGGAAATGCGCAGCCACGGCACTTCGCTGGGGATGAAGGCGTCTCTCTGCTGATTCACTCAGACAACGTAATTATGTCTTGTGGTTTTCATCACATTGGCCATGTCTAAGGAGGCAGGGGGCTGGCAGTGCGGCAGAGGGAGGGGAACAAAGGGGCATGCTGGGGATGGGCACAGCCCCACTGCCCCTTCATCTCACATTAACATCAGAGCAAAGGCATGGGCCAGAAGTCACACATGCATAAAAACACGCACCCACCCACCCACACCCCAAAAACCAGTATGTGGAAACACCCACCTGGACAAATAGATTAGAACCATCCGCAACTCTGTTTTTTCAGGTACTATAAAACAGCTTTTAGTACAGGACCGAAGATCAGACCCAACGGATGTGGTCACACTGTGATGTGACAAAAGTACTGAGAGATGGGCAGTTATGTGACAGTGAGCAGGAGCAGCAGTGGAAGCAGCTGGAAGATGGGCATATCTTAGCTTCAAGCCAGACATCACATGGGTGCTGAGGCACTTATGTAAAGTCAGTACAGCTGTGATTATGTAAATGGACCTGCAGCTTCACCATACATGGGGCTCTGAGGATGGAGAAGCACTCCAAGAGCGCAGCTATAGGATGCAGGGTGATATTTAGTCTGTGGACCCAGACATACCAGTCTGACGAGGAAGAACCAGTGCCTACTAAGGCCACCTGACCATCGCCTCTCGTCTCTTGTGAAAATGTCCACTGGAAGACCTCACAAAAAGTGCTCCTGAATAGGCCTGTCACAATTATTACAAAAGCACCCGATCGCAATCATTTAAGCTGACCGCAATTATTAAAGCTGACCGCAATTATGTCTTCACAACCGTATGCTCATGTCACAACAAACAGAAACAGAATGTCCCTTAGTTGGGTTAAAAAATACATGTAAAAGAAGAAGAAAACACATTTACTGAGATTATTACACATTATGATTTTTTTAACGAAAACAACAAAAGGCCTAACGTCAGACTAACCTTTAAAGTCTATATGCGCTATAATACCTTGAAAGGACAGTGGGGGGAGATGTCAGCTGAGAGCCACAAATTGTCCTAAGAAGCACCTAAGAAATAAGACAGCTAATCAGCAAATCTGGCCATTTTAGACTTGTACTTTAATACCTGCACACAGTGAACAAAAATGCAATGAAATTGTCAGTCACAATTATTTTTATGGTAATTAATCGTAAGTTAAAACTTTGACAGGCCCACACCTGACAGCCGATGAGCGCATACTTAATGGGCCTGTGTGAAAGGGAGCAATTTTCTATAGCAGAAGCTGGCAGTAGTCTTAACTGCACCAATTCAGTGTGTTTAATTGGACAAAACGTTCTGATAATGACAGTGCTCCAGTGACCATGGGCAACTATGGAAAACCCTCACCAACAGCTTGATGGCACCTGCAGTGCTGATAAATAACAAAAACATAGTTCACAGGAAAGTATGATGCTAGTGCATTTTTAAAACAAATAGAAAACATTGAACAATGAAACAAGCTATGTGAGGTTTGTAAGATTCCATTTAGTACAGAGTACCAAATAATAAAATGGATTCATAGATTCATTAATGCAGTGTAGGGCATTCCAGGTCCGGCATTTTCCTGTGTGGTCAAGAGGCCAATACAAGACTAAGCGATTCACATGTTTCACATGTTTTCTCTGGTAATATAAATTTAACAGAATGGCTGATTTGAGAGTAGGCACAAAGCATTCAAAGCCATTTAGAAATTATTGGGAAACTGTCTGTACAGCCATTTCGTGGCAAGGACGTTTCAATTTAAGTGAAGCATAAGCTCAGGGTTTTCTTTTCACAAATTTTTGGAAAGACCTTTATTTGTGGGTCTTTAATCAATTTAAATCCTTTGTGAATTTACTATTTGGAAAATATGCAACTTTTAAACTGAACATACACTCCCATGGTTTGGGGTAAGGGGACACTGACAATGAGCTGATAAGTTGTGCCAAAACAGCCAGCACTTACAGCCATCACAGGAAATACACTGCCGTTAATTATCTGCTGAACAGCAGGGAAGTCACTGGGGGGTCTTTTCACCATGAGCATAATGGAGCAGTGCTGTGCTGAAAAATGGAAGGTGCTGTTTTTTGATGCACCATATATAGAATTCAGTAACTCTCACACAGTTTACTTCACACTAATGACAAAGCGCATCAGCTCTTCCTTTAGGCAGTCGTTCTTGAAAATGAAGTACATTGTTACATGTTCTATATTTCGGTGTATTGCTTTTTTTGCGGTAGGCTTTTTGTGCAAAAAGGGCTGAATAAAGGAACCCACCTCAGAACAAATAAGAGAAAGTTTGTCTGGCTTTCTGTGGCTAATTACCCCGAATGATCCATGTCTGTACCTCTCTGAGGTCAGCTTCCTGTTTGGAGCGAAGGGAAGTGCAGCAGTGAGGGGTTGTGGCGGGGCACAGCGGGTTTGGGTGAGCGGACAGCTCAGTGCGTGGCTCCTCAAACCTCAGAGTCCATTAATCACACTTTACACACCCGCGGCTTTTGCAGGCTAGTGTGACAGCGACACGGCCGACAATGATTAATACTTAATGCAGCATTTAGGAGTAAGATTTATGCCATCTGTTAGTGGACAACGCGGCGCAGAAGTCCACGCCTCCATTTGTGGAAGGACTCTCTGTCTGGGCAGATTAAGAGGGTGATTCATAACTTCTGCAAGAGGGGGTCACCTCTAGATAAAGGGTGACTTTGGCCTGCGTGCCAGAGCAGGAAAGGGGCTGACAGTGGTAGCACTGTGCTAGTGGCTAGGCCCCGGAAACGGCTGGACACGTTACAAGAGCCCAGGTGTCCCTGTCACCACGCCACTGGGCTCTTTTATATAGAAGCTACACAACAACAGATGGCAGGGGGCTCTATGGAGCTTCAAGTGAAAAAGGTCTGAACAGCAGCAGAAATATGTGACCTTTGTCCTGAGTAAATATTCAGCATCTCTCTTTTCCCACGAAAACAGGAACCAGGATTAGACTGATAACGCACACACATAAGCCTAAATTAACTCCTCTCTATCCACAGTCAAATGTCAGCTGGTATAAGCACACACACATTTACATGTATTTGCTTTGACTGGTGGTTTTTACCAGAAAAAAAACAGCCAAGAAGAAACTTCTCCACTCATAAAGCATGACATTTATACCACAGTACAAACATCTCAAAAATTTCTCTAAGCTATTTCCATCGCATTTCGTCATCACTGATTTGCTTTTGCTTCTGCTAATTTCTGAGCGTCTCCCCAAGTTATTAAGGAAAGTCAGATGTCTGAGGATATGTGCAAGCATGGCAAAGTGAAATGTGTACAATCTGGCTCTCTGTTTATCTTAATTCTGTTTCTGCAGAACAGTTATATTTCGTTGCTCGTCTTTGCAAGAGCCCGATTATGAATAAGCAATTTTCATACAACACAGCCTATTCTTCGCTCACTGCCATCTGCATATTCAGACAAAGTGTCAGAAAACGTGAAACCATCTATTTATTATTCCCTCTTTTCACATAAACAGAAAGCCTATTCACCAAGGGCGAGCCGTATTCAGACAGAGTACAACACACATCTAGAAAGGTGAAGTCTAGGATTCATACTGTTTCAGAAAACAAATGCTTCAGTTCTGTCAGTGTTGTGTGCAGGGGTGTTTCTATAGATAGGTATCCTACCCAGTAGCCTAAACAGTTGCCTAGAAAAATCCCTACAAACACTACAAACAAACACTGTCCTCGGCTTTGGCTTGAAGGACAATGTTGCATACAAGGCCAGCCATTTATATAAGCAAACAATTCAATTGTCCAGAGGGACACTTGTGCGTAAGAGTGACCGCAGATTGCAAGTGGTTATGGAATATGTCAGTCACTGCTCAGGCTACACCTAACTATACCTAACCCCTGAATTTTGTTAAAACCTACCCCTGAACACTAATTGAACATTCCAAGCTTAGAACCCTGTACCCATGTCAATACGGGCAAACCCTCAACTTTACCCAATGCTGTAGTTTTGCTTGTGGGGAATTTATAAACAAAGCACCCCATATTTCAAGAGGTGGGAAGTGAAACTTGACCCGTTTTCTAATCCAAAGAGTTGGAATATGTAGGTCACACGTTAGAATTAACCATAAAAAAATACATTGCAAATGTCTGGCGCGTGAGTTAGCTCATTTATTAGTTGGGCTGGAAATCCAAGTCTTCCTTTATTAACTCTCTGAAATAAGTGTCAGCTGTGGCTGGACATCATTAATGAATGTGTATTCTTTCTTATGAGAACACCTGCATGAAAAACAAACTCCTACAGGCATTATTCACAGCACAATACATTTACGGTCTACACTTAGCTTTTCCATGCCCGTCAGGAGGACGAGAATGGAGAATAAAACAGAAAATGCCATTTCCTAGCCAGCTTAGCTAACTGGCTGTCAGCTTTGGTATAACATACTGTTTTTGGAACCAAGTTATTGGAGTGTTTATGGAGAGATTTGTTATGGGTGTTATCTATGAATCTTGCACTGCTGGTCTTGCAGCACTGAAACTGGCTACTGCAAATAAATAACCTGTTAAACAAGTGTTCTGTGACTACGGTAGAGCTACTGTACTTAACTTGTATGGACAGGGCATTGGTTTTTGTGTGTTGCTGCCCATTGGTCATGACTTCTGCCAGGTCAGCACTGCTTTATTTCACCTAGAGGGCAAATGGCATGCACCAGCCCTGTTTACACAAACTTAGAACTTTTATATGTATGGACAATGCTAGTGTATATAGAGACATTTTTCCACAGTTTACCCTCCCTGTCAGCACCTGACCAACCAATGGTTGCTCAGTAATTTCCTGACAACAGTCCAAATAAGCTGGTAATCTCTTGTCACATCAAAACTTACAATATCTGAGAAGTGCTTGCCCTACTTCTTTCCTACATGGCTTAAAACCACGATTTACAACTGCACTGTTTACCATCATGTCTTTACTGTATTAAAGGAAAGCTTTGGGGTACTTAGATTAGGCTTGACTGTCGCAGGCCTTAAGGGTTACTATTTTCAAGCAGACCCACAAGGGTTTTGTTTGCGGCGGGCACAAGCCGCTGCCTCACAGGAGGAGAGGGGTTAGAGAGGAGCGGTAAGATGAGACTTTTCCTGGAGGTTGTCGAGACTTGTTCATATCAACACCCTCACTGTCAACTTTGTGCATCGTAGTTCAAATCAAGACCTGATGGCGGCCTGACAAACACAAAGTGTCATCAGTCCCTCCTCCAAATGAGCAGCTGCCTTAACCTTGGGCACGGAGGGAAAACAAGGCTCTCTGACATATGGCAAAGATGAAGCAACATCATGTAAAAAAAAATACCAAACAAGGAATTAGCTGATTGATCAAAGGCCTGTCTCTCCCTTCTTTAAGCACTGCTGGTTCGAGCAAATCTGATGTCTGGAGCTTAATCACAAATCCCTGCAAACAGTCAGGAAAACATGCGTATGTTGATCCCACAAATGAGGGATAAAGCTAAGTTCACTTCTTATAAACGAGGGGCGCAAAATGCTCCACCACAAATAGTATTAATCGACCTAGCGCAGTCAAGCTTCTGAGGAGCTGCCAGGTATAGTCAGGCGTAAAGCTTCTGCAGGAACGCCTTCAAACATGGAAAAAAAAAATTCAAAGTTCTTCTTGAAGGCCAGAGTTCTTCCTGAAGGCAATTAATCATCTTTTCATTCAATTATACAAGAATTTGCAAAATGGATGGGCTTGGAAAAAAAGAATAATAGACATATTAAATCCTGAATAGCAAGAGACGCGTTTCATTCTGATGCTGTAAATCTGTGAAGAAGAAAACAAGCCCAAATTGCTGTGCCATTGCAAAGCTGTGTTCGTTAGCAGCACTAGAGCTTCCTGATTAAAATTACAGACTATTAATTCTCTTTGTTATGGCATGTGCAAGGCTGCGGCCGCCGTCATGAAACACGAAACTGACAAACTGCAGATTGGGAGGAAAGAAAGGAAGAAAGAAAGAAAGAAAGAAAGACTGTCTTTGTTTATACATGTTTCCTTCCACTGTTATGGGCCTTGGAGAAGAACAAAGAGCCCAAGAAACGGAGCAGGCTGGCTCAGAGACAGGTGTCCGGATAGGCTCAGGTAGCATGTTGAAACAAGCAGCTGGAGTACACAGTACACCTGCTTAAACTCTGACTTCTGGTAGTCTGGAAGCCTTCTGGAAATCTACGATAAATTGGCAATGGAATAACATTATAAATATGGTGCATTTCTCTGATATGAAATTTAAATGTATTCAAAGGGGCATTCCTAAAATAGCTAAATACCAAAAATATTTTAGAAAGCATTAAAACAGAATAAAACGTTCTAGAGAGCACCAAGCACAGAGACGCTACCAAATGTTCATTTAATGTATCAAAAGCACGCACCGTACGCAATCTGAAGATCCAGTCGAATAACTTAATACATTTATTTTATATCAATACTGTCTGTCATAGAGCTGCAATCAGTCATATCACTATAATTAACATCTAACTGTTTTTCCCCATATGGGCCGTGTCAAAGTAATTACGATGTGTTCTAAAGTGATAAGTAAGACGTGGACATCTGGAACTTCTATCATCACATCACAACCAATCTGGACGCATGATGTCTACCAGACTACCAGCCACGCCGCACTGCTAAGCCTCAACAAGATCAGTCCTCTACTCTGCCAAACAGTCCTGACAGCCGAGACGCAAACCTGAATTCCTTTAAAAGAGCGGCACTTTTACAGGGAGTGCCCTTGGGTTGTCATGTCTTCTCTCAGTCTAAGAGGCACGTAGCCTAATTTTGAGGGGGAAAAGATCATTACAAAGAAGGAAGAAAATGTTTAAATTATGCACACCCATTTGACACTGGGCTACGTGTTCATTTGCGGGCCTTGTTTCCCTCCCTCAGATGTAAGCTAATTAGCATAGTGTCTGGGCCCAGCTGAGCAGGGAAACAGTGTCTGCCACATAATGAGTGGAACAGGCCCTGGCAATTACATTAAGCCCTGCTCTGATTGAAAAGTAAACAAGCACCCCACCCGCCCAACACCCCTCACCCCACAAAAGCCCCACACACACATACACACATACACAATGAGCAAGTGACTTCCACCCACTCAGCTAAGGAAGTGTCACCAAGCTACACCAGAGAGCCAGCGAGAGCTGTTCAACTTCCAAAAGCCCATCAATTAAACGGCAGAAGAGAAAAAAAAAACCCACAAGCAATAATTTCTGAAAGACAATTAAAGCAAAGACACACGCAGAGCGTGAAGGGGGAACATGCTGTTGCTAGATGTGTTTTTAAGACACAACACTGCCACGTGCCATTAGTTTCACGGCTCGGAGAAAGAGCGCCCCTAATAAGACAGTGACGGAGTCCAAAATTCTCACCTAAAACAAAAAGGAAAGTAGCCGCAGGAGGCCCCCGAGCCTGCAAGCACATGAAACACAGTGGCTGGCAGCGTTTACAGACGCTCGCGTTCGGAGCCGTACCTCCACAAAGCTAAAGAAGCCCACGAGCCACAGCTCTCGCGGAGCCGACGCTGCTAAATGAAAGTCGGGTACGTGGCTCTTTTAAAGTCCGCTCCCAGCCGCGGCTCACTCGGCAGGCGTTTCGCACCTGTCAGTCACAAGGAGGATCAGAGTGGCCCGGGGACACAAACCGAGGAACTGGCCTGTCACTGCGCTTTATGTCACCTCCCGCTGAACACTGCTTGACCGGAGGAGTTGTTGTGAGAGAAGATGTGGAAAGAACCTGTGGAGCAGTGAGCGTCCCTCACCACCAACAACAGTTCCAGTTCCGACAGTACCACTGCAGAGAAAAAACCTCAAAAAAAGAGATATTACATGAATTTTGTTGAGCAAACCAAATAAACACACCAAATAAGCACACACATTTTTAAAAATGATCTTAAGTGGTTCTAGAGATATTGACATGTATCACTTGCTATGGATAAAATATTACATCCAAAGACATTGGAAAGTGAAGTTTTAGCTTTTACAACCCTACAAATAATAATGGTTATTGACCCCACTTCAGGGGTGTGCTAATATGAAAGGAAAGAACGAGGTAGGCACACGTCTTTTTCTCTGTCTGCCATGTGGGGTTGCTCTCCCCTCAAGGTGTACTGTGCTTCATGCAATCTAGGCTAAAACAGACTTCAAATACTTAAGGCCGGAATTTACAAATGAATTCAAAGCAGGCTGTTTTTTCTGATTAGTTTCTATATAAAGAGTGGTGGTATTCGTGATATAATATAATTAATATATATTACTGTAAAAAAAAATGTAAAGAGAATGTAAAGGGCAGTTGCTCAGCTCAAATGGTGCAAAAACATGTAAAATGGAAATACATAGATGACAAGAAAGTGAGATGGACCCTTTAATCTGACTCTATTTGAAGCAAGTGTGTGGTGATTGACGCATGCAGTTTAAAATCTTCTAATTGGTGAGGTGCAGGATTGATAGTGTCTTACCTGATAGCTGCATAAGCCTCATATCTCCAGTGCAAAAGCAACAAAGCAAACATCAGACACCAAACACGTCTGGAATGACTGACTTCATTTGAGAGAAGGAGAAAATTGTGTAAACTGACTTTTCTTCAAATTATACCTTTAATGTATGACAGCGCAGTCAGGTGCAGAGGGTAAAAGTTATCTACATGATCTGACGCTCCTCTGTGCATTTCACAGCCGCGTCCAAGTAACAGTCCATAAAAAGGACGTGGTAAAATGTATGTGCAAACTTTGTGATGCATGTTGAGTTCATTTCCTGATTCAGTGACTGCACTGTAGATCCTCTGGGTGTGTAGTGAGACATGAGGGGAATAACAGAGTAATGCAGCAGCCCAGCAGATCGATAGGAGACAAACGCGTCTCTAATAAGCCGATGATGGAGGCAGTGCCTGAGGAGGACTCCCTGGTGCAAAGCAGAGCCGAGGCGCAACAAGCGCTACAAGCATGATATTGACTTGTTTGCTTCATTCTACTGGCCGCAGCAACACAGCGTCCTGAGTGGAAGAGGAGTCAGAGGAACCTGAGCCGTCACTACTCTGGACACAGACACCAATCCTGATGAACTGTATTCACCTGTGAGCTAAAGGAGGGACATGTCAACAAGAAACAGCTGATGGGTTCTGTTTCTGCACAATTACATCTCCCTCTGCTGGGAAACTGTCCGAAACTGACATCTGACATTTATTGACATGTTTGTTTGTTACTTTTGTTAACATTTCACGCTATAAAATAACTTCCTATGAAAGAATTGCAGCAGTGTTATTGCTAATGTCCAAACTAAATTCTGAAAAAATGGTACTGGGACATTTTAGAAAATGACAAATTTAATACAATCTTTTGCTACATTTCCATAAAAAAGGAATTTATCTGAAAATGTCCAATAAACACGTTCCAGTTCAATTGATAACTATTAAGATAGATGTTAGTCAATATAAATTACGCTGAAAATGTCTTTTGTAGGAAACATAGAAGCATTAATTTGCAGTTCTAAATTTGTGTGCATTCATAAAAGCATTAATAAATGTATAGATTTGGTGTAATGTCAGATTTCTGTCATGTACCTTGTACAACAAACACAAATAGTATGTCAGGGATGATGTTAATGAATGTTGTGATATAATGCAAGGCATTAACGCCATATAATGAAAAACAGAATCACGATTCAGAATCACAGTACTGTCCGAGCCCTGCCCCTATCCGGGCCCCTCAGTGTAGGTAAAACCTGAAAACGTACAGTAGCACTGTCAGCCAGAGGAGCGTAGATGTCAGACAGCAGATGGAGCGATATTGGCTCTCGCTCTGTCACAAATCTGGCAGTCAGAGTTCAGCAGGCAGGCTGTGCTGAGCTGCAGTCCCTAAGGCGTGCTACCTGTCTGGGCTGCAGCTGATGGATGGCCCGATGGGCGCTGACAGGGTGAGGTGTGATGACCAGGGTCGTCCACTGAGGGCTGATTAGAGCATGCATCTGGGGATGAGAGGGTCCTCCAGGCCTCATGGTGACAAACAAGGTCAACTAATCTCACTCAAATAGGCAAAGGAGGGCAGGGAGACTACGTGCACTGAGGCAGAAGGCATTTGATTTGACAGATGAAATGATAACCTCCACAGAACACACCTGAAAGCATTGATGAAGCAGGCTTGAAGGTTTTTCAATATAAAAAAAAAAAAACTACAATGGGACTTTCTCTTAACAGGCACACCCAGCACAGCGCAGGGGCATACTGGCACAGGAGGTAATCACTCACTGCTGTACAGTCGTACGCTTTTGCCGATAGGCTACACAAGCATCTCTCCATTCATCTGGAAATGATGACAGTGTCTGAACAGACACCACACCCACAGGGCAGGACAAGAAGTGAAGGATGGTGCCAAAAGAGAAAGCACAAGGGAGGAGTGAAGACATGCAGGAGCAGCGGAGACAAATGAGTTAACACACCAGGGGACAGTTACTGCAAAGTAGGAGAAAAATGCAGAGGGTGAAGCTAGAATTGTCCCAACACAAAATATCTCAGAGTCATCGGCATGCAGTCTGTCTCCCCCTCGAACCGAGGCAGAAAGTAAGAGATTATGTGTACCACACTGCTGCAGAGCTCTTAAGTAGCTTAGGACTTTTATTGTAATACCTCTGTTTCTTATGACATTCTGCGACTGCATTGCATTTAAAAAGAAAACGAACTTACTTTATATACAGCGCATTTGCTCAAATGCAGGCTTCAGCGCTGCAACTGGCCCGAGCAGATTTTCAGTATTTCTGGAAAAAGATTAGGATCAAATTTCCCGAAATGAGAAGCCTAAAGTAAAAAAAAAATAAAAATAAATAAATAAATAAATGGTGGATTTATCACACCTAACAGAAAATGGCTCTGCTCAGACCATTTGCAGGTCAGCAGGGGGTAATATCCAGCTGGATACAGGGGCTAAAGAGGAATCTACAATTTAAGGTAGCCTTGAGCTGAATCCAAAGCACGGTGGCTTGACTTTGCTACCTGAAACTGAACTCACATTTTGCTTGCTAACCTACAGTACCCATAGTGATGATGTGCTTCGCAACACACCATTAGAAGTACAGGCTCACAGGCCTTTTACACACCTCATAAGTCTGACCAGGGAATTTGGCAATTGATATCTGGCTTCACTGTCCCACCTGGTGGCCTCCTGCTTCTCCCAGAATGACTGGAAAGCTCAAACCGCATGTTGTAAAAGAGGAGCCAGGCTCATCTCTTGGACGTCTTTGGCAGTTTTATCTTACATATATATAAATACTTATTTCAAATACAAAATAGAATTTTGTAGGTGTTTGATAGGGTTGATAAAAATGGCTTCATATTTTGTATATAAATATTTTAGTGTTCTGTATTTCTGTTTTGTACTTTCTGTGAGACATCTATGTGTTAACACCATAAAAATGCAACATGATGCAGGATGTCTCTAAACAGTAACTTGCCCAGGCTTGCCAAGATCAGCATGAAAACTGATCCTGCTCAAGGTGGGAGACGTGTAGGTTGCCAGCCCGCTGTTTAATGACGTTGCAGCACAATGTTGTTAATGACAATACGGTACAAATATCATGTGCCATAAGAAACGAATGTTGTACAGCAAAACTTTTTTTTTTTTTTTTTGTTCAATGAAAACTTAACATAGGCTGAAAACAGCAAGCTAATCTTAACACCAAAACTTAACAGGAGCCTAACAGGTTCCACTTTTGCTAGTTAGAATGAGATTGGATGCAGAGATCGGAGCATCGAGAGGTAGACACGAGGACTAAAGGTGAGACACAGGCGAGAGAAAGAAGAGATAAAGGAGTTGAGCTGGTATAAGCTTGTACATTTCACATTCATCTATAACACAGTTCTCATCATCATTGCATGAATGACTGCCTTTCAGTTTATTAATATAATAATATTTACAACTTCTCCCTAACTCCTCCCCCTTACCTATCTATTATTTTATCTCTCTTACATAACATACTCTATATAGACAGCAACTCTAAAGTAATCACATATAGCATAGTGCGTTTCATATAGAGTATTTCTGAAGAGTTTATTTTGACTTTGTATTGTATACTCTTCTTTTCTCTGTGTCTCTGTTTGTCTGTGCAATCCCAACATAAGCAGTTTCCTCTGGGAAAGTTTTCTGATTCTGAGTTTCAACTGAATAATTAATTATTTTGAAACTTGTGTCTGTGGATAAAGGTGCTATTGGTTTTCTGCTTGTGATGGACTTGTTTGTCACTGTGTTTCTGATGTAAACAGGCTCTAAGTAACTAAATTATGAGAGTCATTAACTTATATGTAACTTACAGTTAAATATTAAACTGCTGGTTCCTTTAAAGCTAACCCTTATTTGGGTGATCACAAGGATATGTGGGGATCTGGGATGTAACAGACTTTGTGACTTGTGTTGTAACAGATCAAGCAGGTCAATAGACGGGAGGTTTGCGAAGTAGTTTCATGCCCCCTTGAAAAAGTATTTTTAATATTTTTAAAATCTAAAACTACAGTAGTTTGTTTTGATATGTATTTCATCATTTTTTGTGGTACATTTAAATTTAGGGTATTTGGTGTCTTGTTTTAAAATACTATTTAATGCATTTTTGCCCATCCCGATCTGAGGCCCTGTGGAGTTTAGTGTGTGTCTTGCTGCACCACACTGCTGAACTCATGAAGGGGCTTGATAATTAGCTGATTAATTGGTAATTAGTTTGCTGTTGAATCTGGTGTGTAATACAATCTTCTGCTGCGCTTTAGTCCTCCAGGACACCAGGAGTGTATCTAATTGAACGTCCCAGATGGAAATAACTGTTGTCACAGCCATTTTGTGATGTTCTGCAAGAAAATATCAATATGTTGCCCAGTTGTTTTTCCTGTAAAATGAATGACAGCATAAACAACCCAAATCATGCAACAGTCTTTTCACTTTAAAGTCACATAACTTTAAAGGAACTTGATCCAATTCGCGCAGTTATTATGGTAAACATAATATTGCTATGCAGTCATAATGAAATGACACAAATAAGATCATTTGCCCAGTGTTCATCAATTTGCAATCCAATATGCCCTGACCATTTCCATTAGGTCTTGAGACAAGTGGGTTTCAGCAGACTTTAAATCAACATTTTTAAGGCAGAAGGAGGCTTGGCAGGAGGGGGCAAATGAAGAAAAGAAAAGAGCGGAGAGGAGAGAGGAGAAGAAAGGAGAAGACAAGAGAAGAGAGGAGAAAAGAGGAGAGAAGAAGAGGAGAAGAAAGGAGAAGAAGAGAGGAGAGAAAGGAAGAGAAGGGAAGAGAGGAGAGAAGAGGAGAAGAGAAGAGAAGAGAAGAGAAGAGAAGAGAAGAGAAGAGAAGAAGGAATGAGAGGAAAAGAGATAAGAGAAGAGAACAGAGGACAAGAGAAGAGAGGAGAAGAGAAGAAGAGAGGAGAAGAGATGAGAGGAGAGAAAAGGGGAGGAGAGGGGAAAAGAAGACAAGAGAAAAAAGGAGGAAAAAGAGTGAAAAAGAGGGGCCAGGGGGCTTGTCCCTTCCAGTTGCCTGCGCAGTGCTTGGGCAGTGTGTGATGTGCTTGTTGCACCAACCATGACCAAGCCCCTCTAATGACACGCTGCTGTAGAGAAGGGTTTGCATGCAACATTTCACAGTCCACTGAACAGTGAGCTGAAAACCAGTAGACTGCTCCCTCTTCCAGCTTTCAGTACAATGCCACAATATTGTGAGCTGTAAGCAATTTCATTTGTTAGTTATGATAACAAGCAGCTTGACTACATGACGCATATGCTATTCACAATCATGCAAAGCTGGTGGCCTTCTATGAGTGTATGCGGAAGCGCACTAATATGCACAAGAACGCATAAGAGTTTGATCTTTTCTGGGATGTGGACAGACATAAGCACCGCCAAACTGCTGCTGTCTGAGGAGATGTCAGCTTCCCCATATTAAACAGGGAGCAGGTGTGTGTGTGTGTGTGTGTGTGTGTGTGTGTGTGTGTGTGTGTGTGTGTGTGTGTGTGTGTGTGTGTTCTAGCACGTAGACAGTCCTCAAAGGAGCTTTGAGATGTAGAACTGAGATTTGCAGCACAGACCTGTCGCCTGAGTGGACATGAGGCTACTTGCTCAATATGTCACCAAAACACCATTCAAGTCCCTCCGGGCTCGCTTTGAAAACAACCCAAATTCAGGTTTTCAGAGCTCGATAAGGCTCGCTGCCTTTCTTGAACACAGTTTTATTCCATTAGAAAAGATACCCTGGCCATTAGTAAACAGAATGGGGTGGGGGTGGGGGGGGAGACCCTCATAAGACTACTGGGACTCACCAAAACTGCCTGCTGACCTTTAAGTCTTGAATAGTTTAGTTAACTAACTCAGAAAATCTGGGCTATTAGACTCGTTTGCCATTTCTTATTCTTAGCTTTTACATGCAACCGGGCACGATGTGTTGCATCATGGCAGCTGCAGTGCAAAGAGTCCACACAGCAGGCCAGGCAAGACTGCTAACGCTACAATCCCCTGCATCTGTAACACGATCTAACTGTACGTCGCTCTGGATAAGAGTCTCACCCAAATGCATAAATGTAAATGTGAAAAATGCTGAGTTGTGCTCACTGAAATGGAGCAGTGCTGAGACGTGGGAGAACACTGTCGACATAAGTGCAATGAACCCCCACAACCTCCGCGCCAGTGTGAACCCTGGTCGAGACCTTATGCAGAAGAAGGTACACTACACTACATCACGCTGGCAGCTTTTAGGCAGAGCTGAGGCGTACAGTTTTAAAATTCTGTATTATTTAGGGCCACACCTGTTACATCTAAAATACACTACTAGTCAAAAACATTTTTGCACACTCTGCACTTTTCTACATTATTTAGTAAACAATTTAATATTTAAGTTAAAATATATTTAACTTAATATTTACCAAAATCTACTCAATATTTATTAATAAATTAACTGTATGTTCACCATTTCAGTACCTTTATTACCTTTATTAGAAATACTACTGACCTGCAAAAAGCCACCGATTATAATCATAATGACCAGACAATTTAACAAGCTATTAACAGCCAGTGGGATGAAACAGTTAACTGGTGCATTCATAGTTAAAGGACAGCCTCGAATTTGACTCTGCATCACCACACAACCCGTTAAAAGGAAGCCAGTCTTGCACTGTTACAGATTCTTTGCAAGGACACTTGATTTATTTATTTGATATTTTCATTTCTGGTTACTTTCCAATGGTTGACCATAATAAAAATCTGCAGTTCATGAAATTAAAGGAGCAGTGGTAAAAACCTGTGGGGTGCTAAAACATTTTGAAAAAATGATGGGCCTGTTTTTTTAGACACAGATGAAATCAGGTCTGATTCTGAAATCAGGTTTTAACCTTGGTTTGAATTCTGCACACTCAGTTGGCCTTTAAGGAAAAATCAGGGCTGAAAAAGTCCCTCCTGTAGACTAGTGAGTCAGTGTATAGAGAACTTCTTGTACGTGTAAAATGACTCAAGCAGGTCTGTCTGAAAACTACAATTAGTTCGCACAGCCTCTGGAGACACCTCAAATGCTTTAACAACTGAAAAAGAGTGTGCTGCACTTAGACATCCATGCTGGATGCTCACTCATGGAAAATGAAACAAACTTAGTTAACAAGCAGGCATACCATCATGGTTATTTGTAAATAGACGTGTGTACCCCTGTTTATTCCTAATGGACCTTCACTTAATTTGTTCTGAAACTGACTGACCGGACAAAACAGTGCTAAATTGTTAAAGTCCAAGATTTGACTTCAGTGCTTGCATATGAAATGAGCATCTGTCTCAGTAAATGGGAAGATGTGCCTGTTGATATGTGGCAGCGTGTCTTAGACAGTCGCAGCTGAATGTTTTCTCAAAAAGAAGAGGATCACATGTCTTTGGCAGAAGCCAATAATTAAACACATGTTTAATGTCAGCTCCAGACCTCCCCGGGAGATACTGGACAGCTCAAGGGCTCCAACGCTGAGGCTTCAAATGAGTGTTGCCAGGCAACTCGGTTTGCGTTAGTATTATACTTAGGCTTAAAAATAGAGGCTAGCTAGCTAGATCAGGGATGTGCTAAAGCAAGCTCATTTTCAGCACAGCTTGAAAAGGAAAGTTGAACCTGGCAATGCCTCCAGCTCCTCATGTTCACTGCTTTTCACCTACTTTTCATTAACCTGCTTTTGAAGGTTTCTCTCAGACTCTGACAGTGCACCGGCCCACCCCCTCCTTTCAGCCACCTTTCCTAGGCCTGCAGCTCACCTTGTGTGGGCTGAATGGAGGGTAGGCAGCGGAGGTATGACGGGTGGACGTTTTCTTAGGTCAGGGATATAGCTTAATTTACAGTCAGGCTGGCGTGCTAGCAAACGTCTCGTTAGAGGCCAAAGGGCTCGCTCATGCATGCTACATAAGAGGGTTCTGCCAGACTGCTGAGTTTGTAGAAGAGATAGAAGAAAGAGAAAGAACAGAAGTAAGCATTTTAAAGGACACACACACACACACACACACACACACACACACGCACACATTCCGCACGCTGGAGAAAAGCCAAAAGCAAGATCCATTAACATGCAGCTCATGATCAAGGCCAAGGCCAAGTGTTGAAAGTTGTTGTTGTTGTGGTAAGAATTTCACTCTCTTATGTTAGATCAGTAGTGTTATGAATGGCATGCATGATATAATTAGGAAATATCCCACAAATGATCAGTACCACCAAGTACTGGTTAATTATGCAAAATTAACCAGCACACGAATAGATACACACACACACACACACACACACACACACACCGGCCAGGTGTGTCAGGAAGAAAAAGTAGTGCTTGAGTCATTTGAGGAGCCATTAATGCAAAATTTCACCCAAAAAGGTATCTTTAATAAAGGAACTGGTTATATAGGCTTATAATGGTTATAATGGTTCTTTGCCAGGTTAAATGGTTCTTCTCTGTGATGAAAAGTGTGTATTATATGTTTTTTAAGGGACCATATTCTACCATTTTTTTTTTATTTCCCTGGGATGCACTTCTGATGTTTATGTGGCTTCATATACCAAAACCACTTCATTTTAAAGAGATCATTTTCCAACTTCTTTTTATTCTTTATAATGAAACAGGGTGAGGTTTTTTGTTTTTTTTTGGCAAATGATCTCCATTTTAATGGTTACAGCTGTGCTCAAGTAAATGCAGCTAGTCTAAAGTGTTTATTACCTGCAAATCTTTTACTTCGCTGATTATAGACATTAGATGAGCAGAGCCATCTCCCCACACACACTCACAGGCACACACATACACACCCATAACACATATGGTACATATTTGTGTAATTATGTATCATCCTTCTCTCCATATATATATATAATTATGTAATTATGTGCCACATTTGGTTTTTTTTTAAATACACTTCATGATATCTCTAGTTTAAAAAATGATGTTATTCATTCATATACACAGTTACACGTATACTTGGTTTCCCTTCCTGGAATCAGATGAATATCGTCAGCGCCATAAGAAAACCTCCAAAACACTGATTTTACAGGGAATAAAATGGCAATGGAGATACCAAACCATAACAACATGCAGTCATGCTAATAATTGTCCTGTTGCTATTTTTTTGCACACATTTAAAATGAAAATGAAAAAGTACACTAATATGTGTGGTCTCATGTTGCTGCGTGCAGGGGAGCTCAGGTGGTCAGAGGATCTATGTCCTCAACTCTTGTGCCAATCACTGTGCACTTGAGCAAGGCACTTAACTCCAAGCCTCTCCGGCGGCACTGACCCTACAGTGAGAGGCTGTGAAGTTTCCCTGGGCAAATTTGTCATCAAAATGCAGAGATGCACGTCACAGCTCTTTAACAAGAGTGTAATGATACACTCTGGCCGTGATTCAATTTGACTCATGAAACTGAATTCACAATTGGATATTGCCACAGTATTCTGGAGAGAATTTGAATGAGGAAAGGAAATGGCCATAATCATGCTGGTGGACAACTTACTGTCCACATTAGAGCTGGGAGACAGGAGGAGAACTGGAGTGGATCGCTGTTGAAATGTTAAACTTTAGATGATTATTAATGCAAAGTCCATTCTCTATGATGCACTTTCACACCTCGTCAGTTTTTCATTGCGATGTCACAATTTATTGTGATAGTCCTCTAGTCCTTAAAATAAAGGATCTTCCCATAACCACTGTAGTCTTTCGCAGCACATAGACTCCGTGCTCATGGTAGAACACATGCTTTGAGAATTAAGTCTTCACGCACTAAAGCATGAGAAATGCCCAGGGATCCAATGTCACCAGCAGAATAACTTTGTTAGCGTAATCAAGTTAATGCGAGGCTTCAGCTTGCTAATGAAGTTATATTCTGCGCCTGCTCCAGGGAGTGAAGTGAAATTTCGGAGTAGGGCTGCTCAGACACTGCAGGCCTCCTCCCTCCCTGAGGCATTATGAAACAGACACAACAACTCTTACACTATCTGTTATCTGAGGAACTAAATGACCACCCTGGGAATCTGTCTGCCAGGTATAAACACACATGTACACACACTCACAAGAACTGCCCAGGGCCAGAGCTGTGTAGCCAAGCAGTTGGATTTCTGTGTTCGTAGGTGAGACTAACACCAGTAGCAGCACCAGAGACAAACATAAAATGCTTCACTGAACGCCACAGAAAATCCGTCCTCCCTACTCCTCCCCCTGTCACACACCCACACAATAACCTGTGGAAGGACCTGCTGCGACTCAAATGTGCAAACTCCAAACCACTATTTGTGTTAACCAATAAATGACTTCAGCAGTAATTGTATTTACTTATGTATAGTATTTACATCCTCCTCTCTTACTTACTACAGTCTTATGTGTATATGGGACAGTCTATTTAGTATTTTCAGAGTGATTTCAGGGGGGCTTTATTTGACTTTAAATTATATTTTATATTGTTGTGGTTTTGACTTTGTCTCTAAATTATATTTTATATTGTTGTGGTTTTGACTTTGACTCTAAATTATATTTTATATTGTTCTTGTCTCTGTGTCTCTGTGTGACTGTGCAGTCTTAGCATAAGCAATTTCCTCTGGGATCAATAAAGTTTTCTGATTCTAATTCCAATTCTGGAACACACACACGCTCTACCACAGAAAGCAGCCCAAGCGGCTGATTTTTTTTCCCTCTCTCTCCTAAATATATTAGTTAATAATGAAGAGATTAGGTGGTTTTCTGCTCTCTATTTACATGCTGCCTTCTGGACGCCGGAACCCTGTGTGAAATCCCATGGCAGAACCGCCGGCGCCGTGCAGGTTCACTGGACTAGAATAATCCCCAGCACCGCCCGCCACTCCGTCACTGAATGAGAAACCCCTCCCTGAGACCCTAACCCTGAGGCAAAAACCTGCACAAATCCAGCAGCAATGGAGCGCGTACCGTTTTCTTCCTGTGCCGAGGCAGAACCGTTCAGGCTAATGCCGCCTCAGTGATAATAGCACTAAGCTGCTCTGTCTCCAATAAATCCATTCAGAGAAGACCTTCTGAATATCAGACTTTCTGAATACCTCACACAAAGCCTGGAACTGACCTTGAATGTCTGCTTTTATACGAACTGGTGTGAGGTTGGTTAAGCATTTTCATGTTACATCTAATGAGATGGAACATCTAAACCTCGGAATGTGAGCGGCACAGATCTGAACTGGTATATTGTCGTCGTAGGGCAAAAGGACTCCATTTACGAAAGTTACGCCAGTTTGTGTTGAAGCTCGAGGTGTCAGACGTCATGCTGAGCTTTGTTTGGTGTTCCTATGTCACAAAGAACCAACGTCATTTAAAAAACATGGAGTAATAATAACCGCAACTGGGGTTCTAAAACAGTATCACATGCAAATGCCCATAAAGACAAAAATGGCCAAATTTCTATTATTTTAGGTGTTGGAAACAAACAGAAAAACAGACAATATCTATAGTTTCTGCCCACAAGTGGGTGGGTAAAACCTGCAGAGGGAGGGGGTCTGGAGAGCGGCCGAGCAGCAGCATGCCAAGCTGAAGAGCAACAAATGGTGAGTGTGTAGGAGAGTGTGTAGGAGAGCAAACACTGGTTTTGGACTGTTTTACACTGTTTTTATTTGTTGAAATCAGATTTTGCTAATACGGCCAGCTGTGAGGCTTATGTTGCTAATACTAGAAATCAATAGATTTTCACCATAGACATTTCTGTAAATACATCCTAAAAACCTTTATTCAGCCGCTCACAGCAGATGAAGCTCTTCATTAAGGTGGCACAGATTTGTGGATATGGTTTAGGACACGGTATAACTGAGAGCTATAAAAAATGATAGCATAGCCTATTTAGACAACAGGGTCAGTTTTCATAAACTGCCTCAGGAGGAGTGCTGATCTAGACTCTTTTTTGGGGCAACAACCATTATAAATACAGAAGAATCTAATCCAAGATCAGTCCCCTCCAGTGTTGCCTAAAATGTCTGTCCATAGCTGTGAAATTGTTCATTTTATAGCCCAGAGAAGTTACATTGTGTCTTAAACTTAGGGTGACCAGGTGTCATCATTTTTGGTGGCCTGTCTCTAGCTGCCCTAGAAATGTTCCTGTTTTTAACTGAAAAATCTGACCAGAAAGAAAGACCAGGCCAGCAGAGCAGACAGGCAGACGTCTCACCTTGTGCTTGTCTTGGCTAACAGATGGGACTGGCAGCTCGGTATAGCAGCTCATATCACTCTTCTTCTACAACTAACCACTCGTTCGCCTATTCTGGTACAAAACTGAGTGTACTTTTGATTCTATCTATCTATCTATCTATCTATCTATCTATCTCTCTAT
>JBBIGA010000007.1:15219345-15239130 GCA_037576975.1 Alestes dentex | reverse complement strand
CTAAAGAGTTCACAGATGCTCAAGTACTACTGTACCTCTGTTTGTGTTTAATTCTCCAAAATGTCACTCTTATGAGGGCAAAGAACATTTATAAGCTCAGTCACGGCTGCCCTTGCTCAGATTACACATCACAGAGAAACAAAAGGTTCACCTAAGCCAGAAAGTCTACGTTTGACCTCTACATTTCACAGTGAGGAAAATGCCAAGAGAAAAAAGACAAGAGAGGAGTTCTGATGTCACACAGCCTATGGAGCTTTGATCAGCTCCAGACAGGAAATCCTGAAGATGTCCTCTGGGAAACCCCACAGCCCCATCCCAGTTCATATTCAGTCTCAGCTCATTCACCAAATTAATGAGGATATTAATTACTTCACAGTCTAAATTTAAGTATGTGTGTGTGTGTGTGTGTGTGCGCACGTTTTGTGTTTCCTTTGAAGGTGCCTTACTTCAGTGCTGCATCATCTAAATGTGAGCAAAATGTAACTGTGCTGTAATTTAAAAGTACAAATGTTAAAATGTACAGACAAATAGCGAGGGAAAAACTATGATAAACAGAGACGAACAGAGAAAAAAAGAAAGCGGAATACAAAAGTCCCCAAAGAACCTTCTTCCTCTTCGGGATGCTTAGGTCACTGTCCGCAGGGTTTTACTGTTCTCCTGCGCAGTGTCCCACGATGCCACAGAAGTGCACCTAAGCACACTAATACTCGTATTAGCCTTCCTGTATCCCCCTAATGCCTTTTCTCCTCGCCTCTCATCTGCCTACTTCCCCACTTAATCCTGGCTTAAGCCCAGCTGTAATTAGCCAGGATGACCAGCTGATGGACAGGAGCGAGAGCTTCTCGCATTGCTGACCTGAGCATAGAAACAAGCCGGACACACATGTAGAATGTGCAGAATCCATACATGGTTGTGCAGCCCAGTGCATTGTTTTTCAAACCCAACAGACGCTGGAGAACCATCTTTATCTGTTCAGCCATTCAGCCATTTCAGCTCCTTTGTGGTTTGGATCCTTGGAGCCGTTTTGCCAAGCATCAAGGCAAAAAGTGAATTCATCAGCTCCCTCAGCCCACAGACACCTACAAAAGAGGAACAGAGTACACAACCTCCTTTGTTTCTGAAAAGCAGAGAAAGGCCTGCATGGGCGTTACACATTCATATGGATTTTTGCTAATATGAGGCACTAACAAACCATTGCCTCACCTCAGGAATGAGAAAATCTGGCTCTTCTCCAGACGCGCTGAGGGAAAAAAGGCCAAGCGAACACCTTCTTGCCCAAAGCCCCGCCCACAGCCCACACAGGCCTCCCACCACACATCCAGCCTTTCTCTCTCACTGGTCTAACCTGAAGTGCTAAGAAGCCGATAACATTCGTAAAAGCAAGAAAATAGCTTCTGCTCAAGCTTTTTCTCCACAGACCCTCAAGGCCCAAAAATCTCAAACCTTCATTCTTATGCATCCTGCTGTGCGTGTGTATAAATACAGAGGCAGAGCCAGGCAACAATAAGGCAGGGTAAAAACCCAACAGCCCCAGTCCTTCAGAGACCAAAGCTCGGCAGCCATTGATCTCCAAGTGCTTGAAGGCAGGAATTACACATGTCTCACATGTAAAGGAGCAGAAAAAAGGGTGTGCATAGCTCTCTGAGGCTGGCAGTGTTAGAGCTGATGGCTAGATAAAACAAGAATAAAGCCTAGAATTCTTTCGGTCAGATTTCACTTCTGAGTGCTTAACGGAGTCAGCGCAATAGAGAGAGAGAGGGAGAGGGAGAGGAGGCCTCAGAATCTTGAGTATGAGCAGTGAGACTCTGCTGGGTGTGAAGAGATGCAGACACTTCCTCCCGTGAGGACGGACAAACTTGTGCATGTTTACCCGAGCACATGAATATGCATTATGAATGTCAGCCGAGGACTGCACGCTGACTACAGCAGCGTGGCGGAGCATGAAGGCCAGTGAAGGGGGAGGGAGTGAAGAAAGAAAAAGGGAGGGACATAAATGACAAGCGAGTCAAGAAAGAGGGGGAAAACGTGTGTATGTGTGTAAGAGAGAGAGAGAGAGAGAGAGAGAAGAAACAGAGAAGAAAAGAGAAGAAAAGACTCGCCAGCCGCTCATGACCGGGGCAGTACAGGGTCCAGGAAAGAGAGAGAGAGTGAGGTTCTGGGAGAAGCTCTTTCTGACAGGCAGCAGTGGTCAGATCAATAGTCTGCTGCTCTCAGTCTCCCAGCTAACACCTGGAGCTCTGTAATTCTCCGTCATTTGCGTCCTTCGCTCATTCAATTATGCTCATATTGAATTTATATAACTCAAACCCACACATCAAATCCTGTGCATCAGGTTTTGATTTGTTGGTCATCTTCTTCTTCGGTACGCCAAGCAAGCGTTGGCAGACTTTCCACCGATGTCACTTGGAAGGCATGCGAGAGAGATCACTCACTAAAGCACACACATAGAACTCGCGTAGGAGTGAGGAGGTATTAAGAGGGAGGGAATGATAAAGAATACTAGATTTCAAGCTCAGTTTCACCTATTTTTTAAAATGGCATCAGCCTCCTTTAAGTCTTGAGTGTACTCTTAAGCATGTGTATCTGAAGCATAGGGACCAAATAAGGTAAACAGAGCTCTTTTCTGGACCAAAATTTAAGCCGGATCTGGGCTTAATGTGCTCCAGTTATTGTGGAAAATATCAGACGCTGAAAATTCTCAGCTTCATAAATTCTTTCAGCTGCTTCTAATCAGACATTAAGCAAATCTCCTTTCGTACCAGCCACAGGCCCTTTAAGCTGGGACTTCTCACATCTAGTGCAATTTTTTCCCACTTTTTTTCTATTTTCTGGGCTTGTGCAAGCAACACGGAAGTGGCTTATCAGGAAAACAAATGGCCTGGGCGAGATAAGATATCTTTCCTCATGCAAAATGGGCTTCAAAAAGTGAGGCCAGCACAGTTAGCTTTCTCCAGCACCTCGTTTCAAGCATACAATCAGTGTGAAAGGGAAAAGGGTCACTTATCCTCAGGTTATCTTTTTATAGTATACTCCAGCATTTTCCAGACATGGTAGCTGTCAGGCCTGCAGAATAAGCTCGTTTACCATTGACAACAATTTCAGTGAGTGTGTCTCGCTACTGAGTAAAAGAACAGAAAACCTGTTGACACAAAACAGAATTCTACTACGGTTGCATCAACCACTATTAAACTGTCATGTAAGTTATGTGGTTGAGGTACGAGAGTGAGGAAGTGGAGTGTCAGCCCACACACAGGCCCTTAGGGTTCAAGGGCTTGAGGACGTTGCTCAGCACATAGCCGTAGCCTTTTTTACCGTAATCGCCCACAGCTCCTTAGAATATCACACCCGCCCGCGAAAAAGACCCTTTATGCGAGAAAGTCTGTTCAAAATGCAAGCAGAGCCCAAAGGGCCAAAGGGATGGGTCACCCTGCACCCCTCATCCAGACAGACAAGTGACAGAGAGAGCAGCTCAGGGAGAACAGGCAGGTGTGAAGGAGAGATGTGCTGGGGCAATGTAGTCCCAGCTGACACCTGGCGCAGTCATGCCATAACCTGTCAAGGGCAGCTGTCACACCAGGGCAAAGTCAGCCACAACGGGAGAGAGACGGACCGATGGAAAGAGAGTGAGAGCACAAGAAAGCGTGAGAAAGAGGAAGACAGAGAGAGTGAGAGCATAAAAGTAGTACACCTCCTTTTCATGTGATGGGTCAGGAGGAATAAAAAAAAGAAGCTGAAAGACAGAAAGCTAGTAGCAGGGGGAACAGTAAATTTCCAGCTTGACGAGTGAATCTGTACAGTTTAAATTAGGCTGTTGAAACAGGCAGCTATAATTCATTTAACGAGGCACGAAGCTGAAAGCGCTGCACACCTCCAGTGCGCTCTCTCGCTCGTAAGGACTTAATGAAAGCAATGCGATAATGGGCAGAATGATGCCCGGCCGTCACGAGGACATTTGCTTAATGATGCCCATGGGACGCAGCTAGTCTAGCTCACTATCCCATTTCTCTTGATGTGGAAGAATCCAACTAACGCTGCAACGATTAGCCGACAAAGTTGACGATGTCAATTATGAAAAAAAACCCACGTGGATTTTTACTGAAAAAAGTGCTCTCTAATGCTCTTTAACAGTGCTGCCCAGTCCTGGTCCTGGAGGCCTCCTGCTCTGCACACATTAGTGTTTTCCTGTTCCCAACATGATCTAACTAATCAGCTCCTTAACAACCTCTCACTGAGTTGTATGGGTGTGGTAAAGCAGTGAAAGTGATCAAATGTACAAAGCAGGGGGCCTTCAGGATCAAGGTTGGGAAGCATTGCTCTGTGATGTTCATATTATATGAATTATCAAAGAATGACATGGTAAACCAGTGGGGTCTGTGAAACACAGAAGGGTCAGACAGATACTCCGACCTTGCTGCATTTTGCATTTTCACAGGGCTCTGCATATGACCGTAAAAGCAAATGCCAAATTGATGTAACAAATGCTGGCTGGTGTCAACTGTGGCTCCGGGGGGGCGGGGTGCACCTGGCTGGCTGATCTCGGGCCGACGGCCGTGCACCGGACAGCCGTTCCGCACCTACATATGAGCGACTCGCTAGGGGGGGCCTGGTGACTCGCTAGGGGGGCAATGCCTTCGAATGCCCCCCCCCTTGGTGCCGGCACTGCAAATAGGCTTACTGTTTTCTAAGTAAAGTCAATTCACAATATTTTAATAAAATCATTAAAGAAAATTTGTTCATATATTGCCCACTAGTAATTTAAATTAACTGATTAATCAAATACCAGTAAAATGATTTTTTTTAAAAAAGCATTATTTACATTATTTCAATTCAGCATTGCAGAGAAAGCACCAGAGGAGCTATTTTGACTCATAATGTTTGTTATTTCATGGTGCAAGCCAATAACAGAGAAGTGAGCCAAGCTCAGGCGGCGGAGGCTCCTGCTGGATTCACGGGGCAGGAGCAGCACTCACCTTTCACCTCTGCAAGTAAGGAAATATTCAGTCTTAGCAGAGTCACGGCTCCAATGAAATATTAACAATGCTCTAATATGCAGAACATATCAGCGGGTCCAGAGACACAGGCTGAGGTAGAACTTGAAAAGCGGCCAAACAGGCTAAAAATAAACACGCGTGACAGCGGCCTCTCTGAGGATGGGGTGAGGAGTAGGACTCAGAGCATCTGTCTTGCAGACCCACTTTCTGTTTGCGGAGACGGCGGCTGCTGGCACAGCGGGGAGGGAACAGGGGCTGCCGGGCGTCAGGATGGGAGACGGTTCATCTGCTGCAGGAGTAGAGAGCCGGCAGCTTTGGCATGGCACCAGTTATCCATCTCGTTTCAGAAGGGCGAATCTGGTGGGTTTCTGAAAGCACAGCATTGCTTGGCCTGCTCTCGCCCCTCTGCCCCATGCCCACCCCACGGATGATAGAATGTTGCATTAACAAAGGAGAACAATCACTAGATCTTGAAAAACCACACTGAGAATCCTGCGGCATGTGGGTGTCTGAGTCAGACAAAGGAAAAGAATGGGAGATCTGCAGGCTGGGTGGGTCTGTGGTGAGCTCTGACAAGCATGGCAGGCTGCATCTTTGATAAATGAAAACACTCCTGCTTTTCTGATTGCCAAAAGCACTGTCAATGATTTTTTTTTTGCCTACTATGTACACATGCCTATTTCTCTCCGAGTGCATTCTTTTTTAAACGGAAGGGATTGAAGACAATTTCCTAGGGCTACCACAATAACAGACCACTGTGATGGTAAAAACTAGTAAAAAATCTCACAATTCCAAGCAGGATTATTGTTTTTTTTTTGTTTTGTTTTTTTCCAGAAAACACATATATTACCTTTTCTAATATGTGGAGTGATGCATATATTTGCTGTAGTCTGCTGTATGGTTAAGAAATAAGACAAGAAATATTCCTTTTATCGATTTAGCCAGTGTAAACCATCCTGGGAAAAATAAATACAGGGAACACAATGGAGTGCTGCAGTTACCCCTGGAACATGCTCAGCTCCCCCAGATTTTCTTTCCTCCAGAAGTTTTCTATATTTGTATATAATTCACATTTTCACAATTGTTTGAAAGTCAATTTAAATTCCAGTGGTAAATTATATGGTACTGTGTTTTAGGATTTTTTTAATGACCCGTCCTAACCATTATAAGAGCCAACCCAAAATATTTATCAGCAACGTGAACCTGACCAGACCAATTTTTTCTATGAGTTATTTTTTTAACTGTTTTGTCACTTTTTGACCAACCACACTTGCAAAATTTCCAAATAACCTGACTCGAAACCTGTCTAAGGGCTGAGCCACGCATCACTACTAGGTACAGCATAGGGTGAAATAACTGATGGAGATAAGAAATGGTTTTTTTTGCTTTTCTGGCACCAGCTGTTGTCTGTTTTGACTTTGATGTTATGCATCGTTGGAGTGCTCCTATGAGCAATCAACTTGACTGATGACTCATGGGCAGTATTTAAAACTTTTGTTTGTTGTAATGGCCTGGCATTATCTGGTGATAACGATTTGGCCTGTGGGAGTAGGTTTGTATGTTATAATTAGTCACACTATATGATCATAGGCCCCCTCTTTAGTCTGTACACTAGTTCTTGCTCTTGATAGTTCCGTTATCTGATTGCATCCTCTATGAAATACTCCATCACCATTACTATTCCTGACCTAAGCTTGTCCAGTTAGCCTATAGCAATTCTCAAACTTGGCCTTAGCTTTCCTCAAACAGTTCACATTTTTCCTCTATAAGGAACATGTTGGAAGTTGTGTTTCGCAAAAATGTGAATCATCTGGGAGCCCTCGGGAGTGATTTAGGAACCACTGGCCTCTAGGATCTTGTGCCATGCTCCATTTGACTGGAGGATTTCATCTGAATCACTCTGCATTCAAATCAGCCTACAGAGAAAAACCATTCAATACTTGACTGTAAAATGACTGTATGTAGACAACCTCTCTTTATCGTGAATAAAAGTCACTTCAAACGCTCGAATTAATTCTATCTTCCAGCTAATCTCAGAGGCTTTGGAAAAATCCAACAAATACAGTACAAACACTGTATAGTGAATCATAGTGACAGACTCTGTAACAAACATCTAGACTCATGGTGCTTCATCAGCTCCCCTTCCAGTTTTACCATCTACCGCAGCTACTGTGTTTACTAAGCATGCTAATTCTCTTTTCAGCCTTAATATGGGAAAATTAATATGAGGTGACCTCTTCAAGTGTACTATAGTTTCGCTCTTTTATCAAAGAGGCATTGCTCACAGCGGACATGGGTTTGATGAAATCTTAGTGGAATGGACTTGCCAGATTTCAAGAATCAATACTGCATTAATCTCTCCTGGACAGGGGCACTGTGAGGGAGACTATCAGGCCACAGAGGTGTGGAGGATGAGAGCATGCTCGCTGTAAATCCTCCAACCTGTCAAAGGCAGAGGGGGCAGTGAGAACCCGAGCACTCCCTGGGGTCTTCACAACAACGGGCATGACACATCCACGGCCAGAGAGTTCACCCCTATCATTCCTGCGCTCTTCTAACCATCACAAAGACAGACAAAGGCACACACACGCTTATTCACTCTCTATCGCTCTCACACACACACAAATGCAACACCCACAATGCTAACCAGAGACTCCATAAAGACGTATTTCCATTTTGCTTTGCAATAAAGCATGATCCAAAAGGTCAGAGAGATGCAGTTTGGCAAATTCATTTAGTCATAAATTTAACTTTATGTGCATGCACATAACGGTTATGTATCAGCCTCAGAGAGGAAGGCTCACGCTGAAGGAACACGGTACCGCACATTAAAAGAAATCACGATAGATCTTTTTTTATTGCATAGACCTTTAGTGGCTGCAGTACTGAGTGAATCTGTGCAGTCTGTGTGAATGATTCACTCATTTATTAAAAACACACAAAGCAATTGCATTCAAACAGCAGGATAATCTTCCAAGGACAAACTGCATTGTAAAGTAAAGATCATTATTTTTGGACAAAGTAAAAAGTGCAGCGAGTCTGAAATAAGTTTCAATAAAGAAAAAACAGTTACAAAAAGAAAAATCCTCATAAACATCATGAACTTTTCCGGAGAAAAAAAAACTCAGCTTTTTTTCTCAGGATTTAAGAGTTATTTAAGAGCATGCTGTGTTTTCTTCTCACTTCAGAGATTCACAAATTACAAATTATTGTGCATCACTCTGGCTTCAAAACCAGCCATGGCATTCCTACTAAAATATGAATCAATATAAGTCATGAAGCAAGACGTTCTCAGTGCATATTTTGTCACAGTGTCACAGTATTTGACAGATTGATTCTAAAGACAAAAGTCCCAGGATAAAAAAGTGAAGAAAAGTGAAGGAAAGATTTTTGGAATGTCACTTTTGCATTCTTGACATTCTTTCAGGCAAGGAGAACAAAAGCTCTCTTACACAGTGTTTAAGGATTTTAATCCATTATTTCGAGCTCGTTTAACTCTTTTGTGGAGAAAATACTTCTCCAGCCTCTGAGCCGAGGTCTGTGTTGAGCTGTACTGCTCCTTGACCCTCCACAGCTCTCGTTTGAGGAGAATATGACACAACAAAGCATATTGTGCAATTATCCTCTAAGCTTTGGTGGCTTTTCTAACAATGGCACCTTTCAGGGGCTCAGAGGAGTTCCTGACTATCATACATGGTTCTAATGAGGCAGCCAAACAAAGAACCAGGCAAGGAGAAGTTTCAGAAGGGGCGTGAGGGCTGTGAATCCCTACCCTCAGACAAAACCACGAGAGTAAGCCTGACAGCAAAAATGTCCCCAGCCAGTGGCCTCAGAAGAGAGTCAGAATACTGCGAAGACAAAAAAGTCATTCGAAAGATGGCTACATCAGTAGCAGTGTAACCATGCGAAGAAATATCGTGATTTTGCGATGCCACGTTTTGGCATTTTGCCTTGTTTATAGTTCCTAACCAGCGTCAGTCAACAGTCCGGTCCTGCACAATCATGTTATACATCACTCCTCTCACCTTCCCCCTCTAGTCTAATTAGTCAATTGTGCCACAGTTGAACAGTCATCAGTTTATCTCCATTCAAGCTTCCTTCTAAATATTAAGTGAATATTAAATTGTTGTCAGTCTTTCTTTTCCAGTTTAATATACTAAAAGTGTATCGAACCACGAATCCTGTCTGCAGAAAACAGACAAGCAGCTACCAGTAGAACTGTGGCAAGGGGGCACATAAATTATAAAGTAAGATGTCGTGCTGTAGGAGTAGGTGTCCATGCATAGCACACATGGGTAAGTTTGATTTTAAACGGCTCCTTGACTTGTAGCGCAGTCAGAGACTGGCAGTGCTCCACGCCACTGCACATTAACATTGATCTGAACTGAAGAGAGAGCCCCGCTCTAATAAAGTTATGACTATAGCTATAACAAAGTGCGCTGGGCATTGAGGCCTCAGTGGGAACTTGGAGGTGAAGAGGACTCTGAACGCCCCGTCAGTCTTCTGCTGGCAAAAAGAGCATTCACAATTTCATCGCCCAAGCGGCAATTCCTCTTATGTAGTCCTTCTGAAACAGGTTTCCATCAGGGCCCCTCAAAACGGAACTGTTTTTCAAAACCGTCAATAAATCGCAGAGGAATTAACTGGCTCTTCCAGAGACAATAAAGAAAAGCCAGGTCTATGTCGCTCTACTGTTTTTCACTCATTTCCCATCAGATGTGACTCACCGCTGAACTGCTCTTTGAAGAGAAAGCGGGGGAAAAAAGGGCCCTCCGGCAGTCCCCCCCCCCCTCCCTTTCTCCACTGCCCAGAACAGTCAACAGAGGAGTCCAAAGAAAACATTGTCGACAAGAGACGGACTCTTTCAGATGTTCTAGAGCTGCCGCTCTCAGCTGTTGCCTTGAAACAGTGTCTGACATTGCTCATTCATTACTTTGGCAGCCATGGCTGAACACTAGAAGCAAAACAAAGACGAGGTCACCTTAGCTCACAACGTGTCGGGAAATCCAGAGGTAGCGAAAACAGACAGTTTCCTGAAATTAAAGAGGGGGTTACGATTAAAGTCACCCCGTCCTAATTGCTCTTCTTCAAAAGTGCTCTGCAATTAGCAGAAGTCAAAGGAGCTGCACGTGACGTCTGGCGGACAACCCCATTTGTCTTTTGATAGTTCTATGTCTTTGGTTGGAACATCTGAGACCTCCCATGGTCTCCCGCTCTGTATCTAGGCGTCAGGGTGTCTGCATCAAGGTTCAGGCATGCACAGTAAGCATCACGTCATGGGGTGGGGAAAACCCACTTGCTCCTTGTACCCATTCTCTCTGAGCCCTTCCTGCACGTACACCTGCTTCATTTCAGTACCCTGCATGCAACCGGCACAAAACAGCCTCCTGAGCAAACGATGGCAGGAGGCTTATTCCTCAAGAAGACGTGTGATACAACAACAGCACTCAACAACATGAGAACAGATGGCGCGTGGGTATGGATGCTATTCTCGCAGAAGATTATGACAAACAAGTCAAAGAAGTACGCAATCAGTGCCCTTTCTTGCCCTTGACCGATCCATTGGCTCTCTCAAGAAATATGCCATCTTTATCTGACGCAAAACATCTGCTGCAAAGTGTGATGTACTTATATAATGGATATAAATACAATTGCAATGTTAATAAGCTGAGGATTTCAAAATGCCAGATGTTGCGTTGTGATGGACAGTGTAATTATGTGTTATTTCCTGCATTTTAAGTATTAAGGCAGAGTTTCTGTCTCAGTAAATAACCTTTAAAGTTTCTACAGCTTGGCCCACAGGCATTAAAGAATAACTGCACAAATGTATAGTCCACACTGTTCCCAATGCATAATTGCTCCTCTAGATAGGAACACTGCACTTTACTATAAAGTAGAGGTGGCCAGCATGTTTTATCATAAGACAATATTTTATAATAATTATGGTTTATTTTATTGTGCTACACAATATGGTTTTCTGATTATGTTGTGTATGTTGCCAGTATTCGAAGAACCAAGACCACCGATAATGGGATGTCTCATTAGCAAAATTGCATAATTAGCTCTGTTCAATTTTATATAGTGGAGCACAAGTATGAGTGATACACCCTGTATCCAAAGTGTGATTGCAGTTTTCAAACTAGAACAAACTGTCAAAATATCATGCATTTAAAAATCTAAATGTAGCACCATGTTGGTGCTACAATAAAAAAAAAAAAACTGAAGTATTTAAATGGTTGCAAAAACAGTCAGTTAAAGGATCTAACGGTCAAATTTGCACAGATGTGAGGGGCTGTTCCTACAAAACAGCATAACAAAAGCAGGTAAAAAGGCCCACAGGCTTCAAATCTCAGACGACACTCACACAGCCGGCATGCTGCCTCACCGTTCCATTTGAGCTCTTTTAATTATCTTCATGGGTTTTAATTATTTTCATAATTCAAACTATTCGTCTTAATGATGTGCTTCATTCTCCTCATTACGGCTGACGCTGGCCCGGATGATTTCTGCATCACCGCATGAATGAGATTATGACAGTGTCTATGGCTTGGAAGGGAGGAGTGTGAAAGAAGAAAATGTCCTTCAAAAGAGGAATAAATGACAGGTCCTTCTTGTGTTCACAACTCAGAGCTGTTACAGAAAACACTCAGCAATAGAATTTGATCAGACTGACTGGTGCGGTGCTACCTTCTTAGCTACAGTCTTGCAACAGGAAAAACTTGGAGGGCAATTAACCATTTTTTCCTCATTTTCTATCTGTAAAACGCTATCCATCAATGTTCAGTGGAGTTTCATTCATCACTGTTCAGGGAAACAAGGGTCATTACATGGTGATAAACTAATTATACTGCAATTTTAAAAATAATTTTAAAAAATGCTTCAATTAATTAAGAGAGCGAAGCTTGAAGGCGAGTGTGATTGGTCTCTAAGAGAGTCAGACGTGACCAAACCCTTACAGCACTGTCAACCAGACCAAAAAAAAAAACCAAACACCAAAGCCATGGCGGAAACAGCAACGCCACACAATATAAGCGGATTACTCCCTCAAACTCAGGCAGAAGAGAGCAACAAAAGTCCGGATTTGAGTGTCAGAGATCTTAATGAGATAGGACGCTGTGATTACAATGGAAAATGTCCCACCCAGCAATGGACACACACACCCCTGTTGCTTGACAGCTTGCTAAATGGAAGCCATTTTGTTAACTGAAAATCGATAACTTCCTTAGATGGATCATGACTGTTTGTCAAGTTGCTCAGGCAAGCTGAACTATAGGCTGTGTTTTCCAACTGGCTATAGCTTCCAGGGAGCAGAGTGTTATCAGCCATACAGCACCGCTCTCTGGAGAAACAACACATGAAGCCTGGGGGTGAATGTATAACTGATGGACTGACAGACTAACGGACTGACTGACTGACGGAGTGACTGACGGACTGACGGACTGACTGACTGACAGAGTGACTGACGGACTGACTGACCATGTAAAAACATCTGTTAAAATTTCCTCTCACCCAGACGTTCCCTGAGCTTGCCTCAGCACAAATCTGCAGACATTTCTCAGTTCAATAACACCAATAGGTTAGAAAAATCTAGTCTTCTAGTCTCACATGGAACTACTAATTTTCAGCAAAATAACAGAAAATCCCATTTTGATTGAGAATAAAAGCATTGAAAACAGTAAATAACTCAAAATAAATCATATGTCTACTGCTAGATGTTCATCCAATGACAAAACCATACAAATTTTATTGATAAGGCCAATTTACTATGATATGGTAATATCACAAAATTTGTTCTATTACCTTATCATTGTAAATTTAGTTGCTGGGCATAAGTACCTTAATCAGGCCTTATAAGACTGACAGAACATATTGAGATATTTCATATATTCCTGCAGGTGTTAAGACTTTTAGAGATTTTCCTACTAATGGATCCTCAAACACAGCCCTCAGTAAAACCAAGTTATTCTAATGGAGCTGGATGGAGCAGTGTATAACTCAGCATTCACAACTAAAACAGCTTTTAGCTTCACTAATATGATGTGGGCTGAACACACAGGACCCACCAGGCTGAGAAATGAAAGACCTGCAGCCCATCGGGAGCTCTTTTCCAGCCACACTGCGTCATTTGGTTTAAGGCTCTCATCGTGGGCTGCGTAACTTTCAAGTTTTTTTTCCACCCGTATTTCGACAAGACCCGCCTACCAATGCTGGCATTGGCTGGAGGACTGCTCGCAGGACTAACTACTAGCCAATCATAGCACGTTACTGCTTACAAGTGTAACTATCAGCCAATCGTAGAGCAGGAGTGCGGGGCGTGTCGGAAAAGAGGTGGGCAAAAACAACGCAGGGAGCCGAGCCTTCCTCAGTTCTCTCTTACATTCAGCACGGTGTCAGACCAGACGCAACTATCAGTAAAACTCGATAAATAACATAAAACTAGAGTCTGCAGTTTCACTCAACATAATGGCTAACTTTTCACGCCGAGAAAAAGTTCATCACGTGTTGTTATACGTGTTAAATGCGCAGTTATTACTAAATAGGTTGTAAAAGTGTAGCGTAAAGATGTAACATCTGTGTAATAAACCCCCTGTAGTGAAACACACGGACCGGTTTATTCCGGGGACAGAAATAAAGCTGGTCTGCCTTGACAACGAAACTAAACACCCAAATGAAACATAACACTGCCTTTAAAACTGAGGGAGAATATCAAAGCCTTCAGTGCTGGACTGAACAATTTACCTTTAAAAACAACTTAAAAACACCTGGGACTCTGGGAGGACTGGGAGACTTTAATACATGTCAGGGACAAATCCTGGCGTGTTACTTTAAGGTATAAGATAAAAACACACACACACACACACACACACACACACTTCTGTCTTTTTAGTCGCATCTACATCTTCGAACAGAAATGTATACCACGCTTTAAAAAGTTGGTAAACAATTTCGGGGAGGAAAAAAACGAACAACCACGAACCATTTCGCCCCTAAAGGACGTGCTCTTCACATGCAGAAGTTTTTAAAAAGTGCTCAGGGAGAGAAAAAGGGACACTTTTACCTGTTGGTCCCTCGACACTGTCGGCTCGGATCTGAACAGCCAGGAGTAAAAGAATGGCGCAGGTATTCATGTTACGCTTTTAGTCCAGTCTGGGAAAAACAGACGGGGATCATGTCAGGGGCTCCAGGTCTGTAGGTTCTGGACTTCGAGTCCATCAGTCCCTGAAATCCCGGGCGAAGCGGAGAAGTGTGTGTGAGAGAGAGACAGAGGGAGCGAGAGAGATAGAGAGAGAGGGAGAGCGCGAGAGAGGAGCTGCGATCCGATCTGACGTCAGGGTAAACACTTCAAAACGGGATTAGGATTTTTTTCCCCTTTCCCAGGCATACTTTCTGGAGCTGGACGCGTGTAGACATTTAAGTGTGCAATGGTCGCCCCCACGTGGTACAATGCAGGATTGATCCCTGTGCAGCTCTCAGTGCAGCGCTGAAGACTCGTACTGAGCAGTTCACTCCCGTGCTGTTTCCAGAGGAGCTCATGAAGAACCAGCTGCATCTGGAGCAGCTCCACACAAGATGCAGGTGGAGTATCCTGTCCCATTTGACTGTGTAGGCCAATTTGGGCATATCTGTGGCTACACTTTTTTCATCTATACTGAAGGTCCTTCGGAATGCAGGACCCAGGGTGCTCACCCAAGGCACCTTGATAGTAGATCAAGATCAAACGTTTCTTCACTGGATAAAGGTAATAAGTTAGAATGACTTTTTATTGATTTTCCTCAAAGTGGACAGGGGACCTGAATGGTGGTCAGGGAGGTGCCCCTGGAATCAGACGGTTGTGAGTTTGAATCCCAGGACTGCTAGTGGCACCACTGCAGTACTTTTAAGCAAGGTATGCTCCCCGGGCGCTGTGTTCCTGGCTGCCTGCTGCTTCACTTGGTGAATGGGTTAGATGAAAGAATTTCACATTGTTCACACTGTGTGCTGTGCTGTGTGTCTATAAGCTGTTACTGCAGCAAAATTGAACCAATTCGTCTTTAATAATCTACATTTAAGAAGAAATGTTTGATGAGCAGGTCCAAACTTATGGATTTATATGTTCTTTTGGGCATGGTTCGAATTACAGGGGGTTCTGGGGGTACTGTAGCCCCTGATCAAGACCCAGACCCCCCCAAAGAGACAAAAATAGCAGTTTGGGGGTGTTCTTAACAGTGTTAAGAAGGCAGTACCCCCAATTATGGGGTGGTAATTCACACTCTGCTTTTGGGTTGTTCCAGCTTCAGGGGTTGTTAGCAGTCGTTGCCTTCATGTCACTTATTTTTGATACGGTTTGTAGTTTCTACAGTTGAATGAGAAAGTGTCTACAAACTTTTGGACGTATGAATCACAGCAGACCTGAATTGAGTGGAAAGGATTTCAAAATTCTCCCAGAGACCGAAAGAAACACCTAAGACTTTCTACTTATACTACAAACGAAGTGCTCATTTACAGTGGTTTTGTAACAGCACAATTTCCTCAGGGGTGTATTCACACTGTCAGTGCCTATTTAAGTCTAGCTAGACTTAAGTGAGGATTTGGGAAGGAGCAGGTGTGGTCTTAAAGAGACTGGGCTCAAAGTGTCCTGGGAACTGTCGGAAAAGTAAAGAGGAACAAACAAGCAGGAACTCTGGGCAACTTTCTGCAAAAGTGAATGTTCATTTGTAGTGATTGTGTAACAGTAAAAAAGCAGAGCAAAATAAACAGTGCTGAATGAATAACTGCAGAACAAATTAAGATGAGCCTAGGAAGACATTGATACTTTAAGACATACATTATATGGACAAAAGTATTGGGACACACCTGTTTGTTAAGGTTTGGGCTAGACCCCTTATTTCCAGTGAAAGGTAATCTTTATGCTTCAGCAGAACAAGACATTCTGGACAACACCATGCTTCCAACTTTGTTGACCCAGTTTGGGGAAGAACCTTTTCTATTCCAGCATGACTGTGTCCCAGTGCACAAAGCAAGGTCCATAAAGACACGTTTGGATGAGTTCGGAGTGGAAGAACTCGACTGGCCCGAACAGAATCCTGACCTCAACCCCATCCAACACCTTTGGGATGAACTGGAATGGAGATTGTGAGTCAGGCCTTCTCGTCCAACATCAGTGTCTGACAGAATGAATGGGCACAAATTCCCACAAAAACACCAAAATCTTGTGGAAAGCCTCCCAAGAAGAGCACAAGCTGATACTGCAGCAAAATGTCATTAATTTAATGTCATTAAAGTCCCTAGTGGTGTAATGGTGTCCATACAATCCCATTCAGACCCAGTTACCTCAACACATATTCAGTAACTGCTGTGAACTTCGCAGTAACTGCTACGAACAGAATATGTGAGTTAAAGCAGTGAACTGAAGTGTGGGTCTATGTATGCAGCCTTTGCGCTTAAGAGGTTAACCAAGGGGTTAACAAATTTAAGGCTTACAAAGAGGTGAATCCAAAAATACCTCTTCAAAGACAGCTTAGCCACTGCCTCACACCCGGACTCCTAGCAGTGTAGTGCCGCATTTCTCAAGCACCTGAATGGACCTCTGTCCAGAAGGTCTTCCGCCTTGGAAACAATAGGCTTTAGCCTGCCAGCTTGGGAGCTCAGACCCACAGCATCATGTTATCTAAGCAGACCCACAGGTTGCCTGGATTTGAGTTAATCTTTTTAGGACATGGCAAAAGAGAGGCTGCCTATTGATTCATGAACAGCAGCGGCGGCGGCAGGTTAGAGCTGGAGCTCAACCACCTATTGTACAGCCGTGTCCTGCAGCCGGGAGGGATGGTAGTTGCAGATAGTCCAACACTAATCCATTTACATTTCTCATATCAATTTAATTTTACACAATAGCTTAGAGTCATACTTTTCCTCCCACATTCATCCCCTGGCTTGACCTATTTTCACAGCTGGGATCCCAATGGAAGAGTTTTAAAGTGAGTACGATGATGATCTGTTGTTCGGCATGACTCAAATCCTAATAATAAAAGATTAGTTCAGGTTAATGACACACACACACACACACACACCTGTCTACATCCAGATGACGGCTTTGGCGAACAAGGACTAAAGAAATGCGAACGTCAGATTGGATGGGTTTTGGATTTTGCTGGTTGTTGGGCTTTGTCACCTGCTTACATAAAAGTTGATTACATAACGGAAGCCAAATGGTCTCGCTACCTTTCCCACCGATCTGTTTCTGTGAAACCCACAACACGTTGGGACGCCAGAGTGAACAGTCTGTACGCACCTACATAGAGAGAAATCTTATAGCAGTGCTGCAATATAAAAACTCAGCATTAAAAAGAATGTGGAAAAATCTGACAGATGAGTCCTCCGTCACTATTCTTTCCACAAGTGGGCAAGTGAGGAGGATGTGTTGCAAACACTGAGGAGGGTTTTTGTCATACATGAACACACCACAGCACAGCACAGGACAGCATGAAATTGTTCTTTGCAGTTATCCCACAATAACGTGAGTGAAGCAGCAGGCAGCCAGGAACATAGCGCCCGGGAGCAGTGTGTGGGGACAGTATCTTGCTTAAGGGCACCTCAGTGGTGCCACTGGCAGTCCTGGAATTCGAACCCATGACCTTCCGATCACTGGGGCCCCACCAGACGACCAGCTGCCCCTACGGAGAGGGGGTCCATGGTCCTTTTCATGCTATGGGGGAAATTTCGCTAAGATCATTACCTGTCCACTTTGAGGGAAATCAATAAAAAGTTATTCTAACCGATTATCTTTCTCCTGTGATGAAATGTTTGATCTTGATCTACTATCAAGGTGACTTGGGTGAGCACCCTGGGTCCTGCATTTCAAAGAGCCTTCAGTATATATGAAAAAAAGTCTATCCACAGATGTGTCCAGACTGATTACTGGCCTACACAATCAAACGGAACAGGATATATATGTTTAAGTTGCTTATTTTATGACAATTAAATTGTTGTTGTTTTTAATGTACTCTATCAACTGACCCATTTTAACTAATTTTTACTGATGGGAGATTTTGGACAAATGTGTTAGACAGCACTCTCCACTACCATCATCAAAACACCAGCTGAGTAATTATCTTTTGGAAGAACCAAAAGGCTGTAAACGCCAAGACACACTGAAGGCTCAACACCTTGTAAGTACACCATGTGGATTTTTCCTTTAATTTGTCAGCCATCTGTGCCTCCACACATCTTGACACCAGCAGAGGGCATTAACAAAGTATCATGGTACTTAGGTACTTATTCACCAGTGTCTGCTTTTTATTAAAGGGCCCATTTTCTTCATTGTCATTGTGTTTTATTTTTTTATAAAACATTTGCGCTGGGTATTTTTTTAACTAAAAATGATGAATCATTTACTTGACATAACGATTAAGCCGTTGTTAGGACCCCCTGCATAATATGCCATTGGTCCTCTGTGTGCCACCAAAACAGCTCTTACTCACTGAGGCATGGACTCTACAAAACCTCTAAGGTCATGCTGACAAGATTTTTTGGTCCGGCACATCCCATAGATGCTTGAATGCATCTGGAGAATTTGGAGGCCGGGGCACCACCCTGAACTCTTGGTCATGTTCATCAGAGCATTCCCAAACAATCAATGCATGTGAGTGGCAAGGTGCATTATCCTTCTGAAATAGACCACTGCCTTTAAAGAAAACCATTTCCATGAAAGTGTGTACTGGGTCCACACCAATGTTTAGGTAGGTGGTCTGCATTGCACTGAAGTCCACATGAATGCCAGGAATGCCAGAACACCATTTCGCAATAGAACATTGCCACTGTAACCTTTCCATTGGTTCAGAATATATAGGATAGTCTTCAATGCAATCGCAAATTGATGAGCCTTGAACACCCAACATCACCTGTTTGTTTCTCTGGACCACTGTGGGTAGGTATTCCCCACCGCTGACCAGGAGCCCCCCACACACCTTGCTGTTTCTGAGATACTCTGATCCAGTAATCTGGCCATAACACTGTGGTCCATGTTAAAGTCCTTTAGGCCTTTACAGCTGCCTATTTTTTTCCAAATCAAACATGTAATCTCCATTAACGGACTAAATCTCCATTAACGAACTATCATTTAATACAGGGGTGCCCAAATCTGATCCAGAGGACCAGGGTCCAGCACAGTTTTGTAGTGTCCCACCTCACACACTCATCAAACCTGGCAATTTATAGGTGAGTTGAACCACATGGGTTTGAGCTGGGAAATCACCAAACTGTCCTGGACACCCACCCAAAAAAACAGAACTGGGCATCCCTGATCTAATATATGCCAGACCTCTATGTGCACAAGTGCAATGAGATAACCATCATTATTCATTAAATCTGTGAATGGTCCTGAGGTTTTGGCTCTGTATTGGGCCTCATTCAGAAAGCAGTCCAAGCTGTAACACCCCTTATAACTGTGAGTGAGCACAGAAACTGCTACAGGCCTAATGGTCAGATCTTCACCCAACTGAACACCATTTGGACCAGGTGATTATTATTTTTTTTGTCAGAAATAATGAATTCAGGAAATATGTTTTTGCAACGTAATATTTATATACTCATTTTAATAATAAATTGTAAAACAACATTATTTACATGCTTCTTAAAACTCGTTTGTTTCCATGATACAAACCCTTTTCCAACTTTCTCTCTAATACATTTCAAAGTTAAAGGGGACATATTATGCAAAACTCACTTTTTAAAAAAAAACAAGTTATAATAGGTCTATGGGCTATACTAAACATGTTCATGAAGTTCTTTGCACAAAATCACTCTCACATAAAGAGAT
>JBBIGA010000007.1:15188247-15219245 GCA_037576975.1 Alestes dentex | reverse complement strand
AGTTATAATAGGTCTATGGGCTATACTAAACATGTTCATGAAGTTCTTTGCACAAAATCACTCTCACATAAAGAGATATCACCTGCTTTATTCTTCATAGTTTCAGGCCCTTTCAAAACGAGCCGATTCAGGGCTCTGTCCCTTTTATGCAAATAAGTTGTTGCTGGCCACGCTCCACGCATCCCATGCTTACGAAACGAACAAGCTAGTTCAAACTTAACTGCGATAGAAACACAAAAGTCATTATTTGAAAGTACTTACATCTCCCTCATCTGCTGACTTGTCACAGAAAGTAGGTACAGATCCCCACACGACGCTGAAGTTAGCGTCCTTATTCACAGCTCCTTATTCAGATTTTTAATTCCACCTTAAATACTTAAGGTTATGGTTAGGGGTTAGGGGAATCTTTTAAGGTGGAACAAAACTGATTGTTGCTGGGACAAGGCCATCAAAAATGAAGTGGAGCCACACAGTTCTTCGGTTTTCTTTGTCTGGGAGAAAGTGTAGGGATTTGTGCTGTACTACACTTCATGTGTGACTTGTCTTTGCCTGTAGACATAGCGCTCGGTTTATCCGTGCTCATAAAACCAGCAGACAAAATGGCGCATCTTCAACTAATCTAGTGGGTGGGGTCTCGACAGATGAGGGGCGGTTCTTTGCAAATTAGCCCAGTGGGACATCACGCTGGGCCCTCCATCCAAACAGTTCATTTTGAAAGGGCCTGAAACTGTGAAGAGTAAAGCTGGTGAGATCTCTTTATGTGAGAGTGATTTTATGCAAAGAACTTCATGAACCTGTTTTGTAGCCCATAGACCTATTATAAGTTATAATATGTCTCCTTTAACCCTCCTATTAGATATATATATACATATATATATATATATATATATATATATATATACACACACGCACACACACACACACACAGAGGTCACATAGACCCACATATTGTAAATACAGTCAAAATTAGGCAAAGAATCAGGTCCAAACAAAACTTTATTTATTTTACCCTTTCAGAAAATTCAGAAAGTGAGATATGATAACATCTAGTTTACATCCCATATTTTAAAATGGATTAAAAATCTTATTTACTTTGCAGCATTTGCACAGAACTGTTGATATAATATGGAAATTCTCAGTTTACTTAAGTAGGCAATCATGAACACAAGGTAAGTGTGTGCTTTTTGCTGTCTCTTTTTCTTTTTTGCCAACATCTGTTTCCACTGGGTCCACTGTTTTGAAAGTCCTCAAAGTTCTCTGTCTTTTTAATGTACAGAATATTTTCCATATCAGTGTGCCCCCATTTGATACAAGAGTTGATGGTCTTAAATGAGGGAAGGTCAAACAATTTCAGCTAAAAAATTTCAAGTGTTCTGCTTTTCACCTTCCTGCTTACTGCTTTATATGTCATTCAGTGTGAAAAAACGGCCTGTCTAAAATATCTAATATTATTCTCTTTCAAACTGAAGCAAATCAATTACAGCACATCAAACCTTTTGAATGGCAAATTTGTTTGACCTATAGCTCCCATTTAAAAGATAACTTCAGACATACTTCTAAAACCTGGTTAATAAACAGAAAGGTTTGCTTATTTTTAATTTTTTCTCATCTCTGCAGTAACACAGGTCTTGTTTGCTGGACAAAAATAATATAACTGCAATAACTTACAGTACTCTTGCACTTGATTCTCTTTAAGGTACTGTATATTTAAAAGCACATACATTTGTCCTTTAACTGAAGTAGAAATACAAATCAAGGACATCTACAAGTAATTCGTTAAAGCGGGTATCTTTGCTTTAACACACAAGTACAGAATTTGTCTTTTGTCCACTGCTGCCTGACGAAAATGTAAAGAGACATATCTAGAGTTATCTAGTGGCACAGTTAACCAAACGTGAACTATACATGTTTACAATGCACGTTTTATGCTTGAGCAGTAGAGTTATGGAGCAGCTCGCTTTAACCATGCTGACGCTGCACAGTTATCCAAACATATGATCTCAGGGGGGCCACAGAGCAGAGGCACGGAACAGAAGATTTCACAGCAGCCAACATTTCCTGTGACAGCCAATTCAATCGTCACTATTGTGGGGCTCCATGCTGTGGTTCATCATTTGTTTAGGTTCCTCATGCGACCACTGGAGTGTCTGGATTGGATTAAGTTGCGAGAGAGACAGATGCACTCTCTTGCAGAAACACATTTGAGCCCTGCTATGGGAATCCCTATTATACATTAACTTAGTTTGCCACACATGACAAATGAGTGATGGATCACACCCCATTTTATTTGATTTCAAGAGGGCAAGGTTACATCTAGCATCCCTCCAACTAAAACTCAATACTGTGAGTGTGTATGTGTGTGTGGCCATGTAAATGAATAGTATTACGTATAGGAGGCTTCTGTGCTGTAAATATTCCAACATTTAGTGCAAAGCCTTCCAGAAAGAGTATTTGCTGTTTCTACAGGAAAGAGGGACAAACTCAAAATTAATACTCTTGATTTCAGAAGAAACAGATAGGAAGAGTCTACAAACTGGGCATTTAAAGTGACAACATTAACCATTCATTATGTAAGCACAGAAGAAAAGAATATTTTGGCAAAAAAAAATCTACTTTTTAATATTTTATGCTAATATAGCCCAACAAGCAGTGAAAGCTTTTACCTTGCACTTAACATTGTAAAATAACATTAACATTAACCTCATCTAAACAATCACAAACATGCTTCAAACCAGAATGAGTTGTTAAGTAATCTCAAATAGCCTGGCTGATGTGGTTTCTGATGCTGTATGTATTAAGGTCCAGTATGGGGATGGGTCACCTGGTAGGTCAACACAGTCCAGCAGAGAGAGGCACAGAGCCAATCTGCCATGATTAGGATGAAACTGGCTAAACCTGTTTCACCCTGTACTTAAGGGAAAATCACTGTTTGGTCCGTGCTCAGTCTTGGGTTCTCAGCACTGTACAGCTCTGGCTGGTAATTGGTAAACCCCTTGAGTTTATTCCTGGGTCTCCCTTCCTTTGAGCTTCTGTTATCTGCACCCGCTCTAAGCCCTTGAGGATTCTTCTCAGAGTTTCTCTGGTTCTTCTTTCTCAAGTCCCTCTCTGTTTCTTCAAGCAAACAAAATAAGAACCACTATTTACAGAAAGTGCTGAGGTCTACCTGCCCATTGCCCACACATTCTCTACTCTCCCAGCCAAGAGTTCCCCTTCAAATCTTTGCTTTCCTTTGTCTCTTTTGTTGATTCATTTTTCTACCATTCTAATGTTGGGAAGCTATTTTGGGTTTGTTTCTCCCTTTGTTTTCCTGACCACTAGCCAATCAGCCTTCCCTGACAGCCTCTCTTTCATCTGCCCTCAGTGACCCCTACTGGGCTGCCATTTTCAAGGTTGCCTGGGGTCACATTGTTATTTTAACTTCAGGAAACATCTAGTAGTCCTGTTGAGTCAATCTATTCCCTTTCTCTGTTGGTGGTTCACTTGGTCAGCACTGGTCTCTTATTCACAGAGTCACCAGTTCACCTCTACCACAGAGTGGGGCACCAAGTTACAGACAAAATTCTGGCTTCAGGATGTCTGCTACATCTGTTAATGAAAATACAGATTCAAGAACAGTAGACATTATGTCCAAAACTATCCATACACCCATTCTTATTAGTAAATTCAGCTATTAAAGGTACATCCACTGCAAACACAGATTTTCAGTTGCACACACAGCTTACATAACATCCACTGAAAAGCATTACCAACTGAATGGGGTGCAGCTGCACATGAACCTAAGGCCACCATGCCCAATTCCAATGGCTGGTATGAGGGGTATAAAGACCTGGAGCAGTGCGAATGAATTCTCTGTAGAGATGGAGCACCATCCAATGCCTTTGGGATGAGCTGGACTGGCGTTTTTTTTTTTTATTATTATTCTGAGCCAGTCGATTCTCTAGTTCCCTCAACAGTGTTCCAACATTTAGCGCCAAGCCGTCCAAAAAGAGTATTTGCTGTTACTACAGGAAAGAGGCACAAACACAACACTAATACTCTTGATTTTAGAAGAAACAGAAGATTCTACAAACTGGGCATGTAAAGTAGAAACCACATTATGTTAGCTTCATCACTCAGAAGCAAACCTCTGATGCCAAACAGGCTTTTGCACATTAAGAGTCAGGGGAAAATTATGCAGATTGGATTTTTTTTGCTCAACTGCTCCTTTTAGAAGGAATCAATACTAACACTAAGGCAAAGCAGTTCAGACAAGGCTGCACACAAGCATATTCCAAACTAGCACTGAATGTGCCTGTCAGTATATTTATGTAGATATGAGACAGCATAGACAGCTCATGGATACAGACCTTCTACTCAGTGCCTCCTAATGCACCACCCCCACCTAGAGGCTAGAATGTAGTCCACTCCACACAACACATTTAATCTAATACAATATGCACCCTACGAATGTGACGACAATAAAAGGAAAGGAACTCTGGTACAAGCTCTGGGTTCAGTGACTGAAACAAAAAGGTGCTGTTCTAAAAGGAAGGCACAAGTTCTGGGTAAATTACATCAGTACCACAGAGAGCAAGTTTCTACTTGATGCCTTGATGCTTGAGTTGAATCTATTGAAACACACACGTGTGTGTGTGTGTGTGTGTGTGTGTTTATATATATATAAATCCCAAAGGTATTGTATGGCACTCAATCACTACAGAGAATTGATTTCCACATGGTGAAACTGGTGTTTGCAAAAACCAGCTCTCTCTTAATATCGCTGCCAGTCCACAGGTCTCACCTAAGGAGCACCGCAGCTCCCCCTCAGCCTGGCCCTACTGCTGAGAGAGCTCTACACCCACCTCCACAGCGGAGGCAGCAACAGAATGGAGCACATGCACTGAACACCAGCAATAATAACTGTGCACTGAAGAGCTACCATTGATACCTGCAAGGTCCTTGCCATTATAGCAGTAGTACTTATGACTGCTTTTGAAACACTCAGCCTCATATTCCAGTGCTGACAGGGAACAGAAAGAACAAGGTGCAGCCAGTTCTCAGGGTTAATTAGTCCAACTTGCACCATATTTTTCATAAAACGCAGGCTGTTTAAAATGCTTTCTATGCGTCAAAAAATGTGCAAGTGAAAATTTGGTCACTTGCCAACAAGTCACTTGTAGTTAATTGTCTAATTTCTGCACACTGGTTAGGTTTTGTTTTTAGCTGAAACGTGATTGGAGAACAAATGACTGCAATGCAACAGTTCTCCTTGAATCAGCACCCCTAACACACACACACACACACACACACACATACACACACACACACACATGCAAAATAAATTTAAATGTTTCTGGAGTTGGCAGGAAAGATGGGGGTGTAGCTGCTTTCAGCAGAAGCAGATATCACTTAGAGAGGTTAATCCCTGTGAATGCACTGTGATGAAGCTCTTTAAGTATTTTACTAGTCGTTATCTACAGGTACCCAGAATACTTTACTGAACTCTCTGAACTGCCGTCAGTCATTTGAAAAAAGGGTTTTGTTGTAACTGGTGATTTTAATTTTCAAACTGATAACACTTCCAAAGAACGTATTGCCTTGTTTGACGTGTTTAATCAGGCATGGAAAAGGCCCAACTCACATCCAAGGTCATACACTGGAGCGAGGGTCTGAGCGTTCCTCCTGTGAATGTTGAGGATTTAGCTCTATTTTTGTTTACCTTGAAAACTAGATTTAAACTCTCAGAGAGAGATACATCATTGAGAGTGCCAGTGTTTTATTTATGGAAGCCATGACTGTGCTACCAAGTACAATAGCCGAGTATGTCGATTACTGTCTCAATCAGTTTAATTCTAAAGTTCTCAGGGCCTCTGATGCAATTCTAAAGTTCTCAGGGCCTCTTTGCCAAGGCTAAAATGAGTTCTGGTAAACAAAAAGCACCATGGAGACGAGCCACGGCAGCAATTAATCAGAAGAGAACATGCAGAGAGGCTGTCATTTTCAAAGAAAGAATACAACTCTGGATTAAACAGGACTAGACGATCTGGTTCCTCTAAACGTTATTGGGAACGTTAAGAACACTCATGCTCTTGACCCTGTGGATCACAACAGAGTTCCTATCAACTAAAAACATTTTTCCTCACAAAATAAAAAATACTGTGCAAAGTATTGGCTTATTCCGGTCAAGCAGTGACAAAAACAAAATCTGTATCAACACACAGAAAAATCATTCATGTCTGAATTTACTGGGACGGATGGCACAACCCTTGAAGAGACAGAACTGCATCTTAAGCCATCTACTTGCGGTCATAACACTTACAAGCTTTTTCTAAATGTTTGCAGCTATTAAGCATTTAAGAGCCTGTGCTTGTGAATGGCTCTCATCTCTCAGGCATGTTTCCAGCATCACCAAAGACTGCTGTTATTAAACCCCTCCAGAAAAAAAGGAACCTGATGCCTGTGACCACATTTCAAATCTCCCAGTCATAGGACATGTTATTGAAAAAGCAGTTTTCAATCAAATCAGTCATTACTTGAACGTTAGAGATTTTGTGTCAAAGCAGGATTTGGAGAAATGTATGCAGGCATTTGTATCTTGCAGGGTTGACTATTACAGCGCTTTTCTAACTGGCCCCAAAGGGATCCTTAAGACAGCTACAGCTTGTTCAAAATGCTGCAGCTAGAATTTGAACAAAAATGAACAGCATGTTACTTAATGTGGCGTGGGAGCCTTCCTTAAAATCTAAGGTTCTTACACAGGCTTCCAGTTAGAGACAGAAATGAATTCAGTCAAATCAGTCAATCAATGGTTTAGGCCCTAAATATTTATCTGAAATATTTTGATGAATATAAGAGTGTGAGGTCTCCATCAGCAGGAGCTTATCTTAGATCAGCAGGAGCTGGTCAGCTAGTGGTGCCTAGATCTGATACTACACATGGTGAAATTTTACTCAGTCATTATGCTGCCCACTGCTGCAACCAGCTCCCCATGAAGCTCAGATCTGCTCTAATCAGTGCCGTTTTTTTGCCCTCAATTAATCAGTTTTGTAATACTGGCATAAAACATGCACCTTAATGGTGCTGACTGAATGAATGATGGGCCCAAGTTGACTCTAGACTACCAGTGGTTGTACAATCTGTCCTTTCTGTAAGAGAAAGAAACTGTGTTGAACTGATTAACACTAAATTCTGTGTTTTTTGCTGAAGACTAATGAACTGGTTAACTCTACATTCTGTGATTAATGATACAAGTATTCTTTTACAATGCTTTTTTTTTCCTTTTGTTTAATTTATTTTAAATCTTATTTTATTCCATGCTTCTATTCTTTATTTTATATACCAATTTTACTATTTGATTTTATTTTTTAAAGCATGATGTGCTTGCGTGTGTGTGTGTGTATGTGTGGTATGTTACAGACTTGCTTTGTCAGAATATTTTAATGACAATAATTCAGAAGTTACCATTCACGTTTCAAAAACAGTTCATGATTGTCACGTTTGATACACTGAATGTAAATGAGGTATTTTTAGCACCAGTTTCTAGACATCAGATATTAGGGTAGACTTTCGATACAACCAGAGTAATCAAATCTGTCTATTTACAAAAACATACATCAATTCCTATGGAAATCAGCCACCCTCTACTTACATTAAAGCGAAAGTAAATTGTGCAGATGTGCATGGAAAGTATGTACAGTTGTAAATACCGAGATAATATAAAAATTCTTCCCAAGGAAAGGAAGTTATTTTCCTCTTTTCTTGTTATTGACAGAATCATTGCATATTATAAACACTTTAATGTGTGTATCATCTAAAACCTGACAACATTGTGCTAAAACATAAAGTATTGTAAAATAGTTGTCTTGAACAAATGTTGCACATGCCACATATTAACACTATTGTTGTCAGATTAAAAAGCTCATATCCCCCAAGTAGTAACTTGCAGGAGACAAGAATTCTATTTCTAATTCAGGTGAAGTCCAGTGGAAGTACTTTAGGGCTTTTTTATCGGTCCATTCATCATGAAACGTTACCTCATTGTAAACGGCAGCTGATAAAATTCAGTCAACAAAATGAAGAAAAACAATAAAACTGAAGATACAAGATTTTGTTCCAACAGTGAGAATGTGCTTTTAAAAAGAACAACTATAACTCAGGCTACAGAATCAGAAACAAAGGGATTTTAACAAAGGACACAACATAGATGAGGTGCAACATAAAAAAGGCTTTTTAAAGCTATATATGATATATGGGTGTCCAAGATAACATCTTATTTCCACTGTCCATGTTTAGCCCCTCTGAGTTATCACATTTAAAAATTAACATTAGCAGCTCAAACATTAACATAAGTTCCTAATTTACATTTGCATGAGGACTGGAAATAGAACTACTGGCTCTAAATAAGGATTCCATTTTTAAGGAAAGGTGTAAGGTCATCTTACTGCATTCTCTCTCTCTCTCTCTCTCTCTCTCTCTCTCTCTCTCTCTCTCTCTCTCTCTCTCCTTCTCTCTCCCTCTCTCTTTCTCTTTCTCTGTTTCTCTCTCTGTGGAATCTTTTCTCACTTCCTTCGCTTTTTGCATGGCTTATAACTGCCAACAGCACTCTCCACATCAGTTTTTTCAATCCTCTCTTGATCTGTCTTATCTTTCCAGTCAGTATTTTGCTGATCTAATACTGACCTCTCCTCCTCCTCCTCCCCCTCCCCTCCCAGTCCTGGGCTCAGCTGGAGCACCTCAACTATGGTGGTCCCATCCCTGAGACCCATACTGAGTTCAGTGATCCCACCGGGGGTATCTGCAGCCAGGGCCTCTGCTCCGCCTGCTGTACTGGTGGCGTGGTGTGGGAGCAACTGGGCACCAGTGGGGAGCTGGGCCAGCAGGGCCACAGGTTGGCTGGCGATGGTCAGAGGCTGGCTGGCCGAGGGCAGGGTGATGGGAGCGAGGACGGTGAGGGGGGATGAGGAAGAAGATCGCTGCAGCCGGGGCCGCTTGATGGGCGTGGGCCTGGATCCACAAACCATTCGCTTCTGCTTATCCAGCTGGTCAGCAAGAACTTTGGGAAGAAGTGATAGAGATTAAACCCTGTGTCTGTTTACATGGCCACAGTTACCTTGCACTATGTTAAAACTACACCTCAGACCGGGAGATGATGTTTGAGTCATTTTCAGATTCTGTTAGTAGCTTTATGTTCTCACCACTGAGCGTGGTATGGATCTGCCGCTGGTTTTTGCCAGTCTTGTTCCGCTGCAGGTCCAAGACTTGCCTCACAGAATCCAGCAGCCCAAACATTTGTGTTAGTGCGTTCAAAACCGCTGCATCTGGTACACAATTAAACACAAACAACACCTGACTATCCACACCAAAACGCAGATGCCAGTGTACAGTAGGGGTGGACTGATATATTTTTCACAGCTGATACCAATTAGTAGTAATAAAGGAATCAGATACTTGGAACTGAGATGAAAATGAAAACCTTGGTGTCAAAAATTACAATAACACAAACCACAAACTCCAATACAAAACTTCACTAAAACACCTTTAAGAACAGGTTTATCCTCGAAACAGAGACAAAGACTTCTTCAGTAATGTTACTAGTAGTCGTGCATTGACAGAGAGAGTATGACCAGGCCTAGTAAGACTCAACATTAGCTTATGTTATTATGAAGTGACTATGATAGCTAAAATAAGTTCCAGTTACTCTGGTGTCAGTGTTACTCAAAGACACAGCAGTTGCTACAAAAACACACTTTAGACCCCAGATGAATTCTACATCACGCTTCCTGAGTTGAATGCTTATTTATTTTTAGAATCCTATTTTTTAGGTTTTATGATAGTATTCTATTTATTCTAAAGTATTGTTAGAATACTTTGGAATAAATAGAATACTATCACAAAACCATGAGAAAACAGCTTTTACTTGAAGGACATGTTTGGAGATTAAAGTCATATCCAGGTAACATATTAGCTAAAGGGCCTAACTCCCTCCCAACTCATTCCAAACTCATTCCACCCCTTTTCCCTGTAAGACTGATGCAAGAAAAGTTAAGGTATAAGTGATTAATATTAATTGATTAAAATGCAGTGTAAACATAACCTGCCAGTAACTCACCAGCGAAGTTATGGCATTCGCAATGGAGAAAGCTAAATTCGGCTTCTTATTTTTGGTTTTGTCTTAAACAGTGTTACATTATGCTTTGACAGCCGGACGCACCATTTAAGGTGGAATGGAAACATTCTAGCAAAAGTAATGGTAAAGAACCTGGAGCACTTGGTTAGCCAGGGAAAAGAAACTTGGCTCTCTAGTTGGTAAACCAGCCAACTGGCAATGAAAACATGCCACTGGCCAAGGATGTTCAGAGATTTGTGTTTCGTCAAACTATCTATTTTAAAAATCTAACTAGACTTCTTATCTGAATGAACATTAATTTACAGTGTAAGTTGTAGAAACTGTGGTTTTGGCAACATCGTCATAGAGGTTTGTGATATTGATTACAATGCTGGTAATATCTGCTGCCTTATCTGTGAAACACAGCTCCAGTGAGATCCACTCTGCAAATCTGTGCCTGTCTGTGCCACAGTAAGCTTCAGTGGTGATACCCTATTACTCGTGATGTGTAACTAATCAGTTGAGTGCTATGTCCCCTGCGATCAGGACATAGCACTAAACCACAGAGTGGTGAGTACACAGAGAGAGAGTTATCTGCATCAGAACCAAAGTGGTGCGCTTTGAAATTTTTATAATACCGAAAATCGGCCGACCCCTAATGTCTCTCTTTCTAGACAGCTTGCCATGCCGAAAACTCTTTCTCTCCCTCACTCGCATATATTTTAATTCATACAGCTATAGACATTACCAAAGTAACTTAATTACTGTGAAATGTTTGAAATAAGGCATTAAAATGTAAAACAAGGTAAACTTTTAGTTCTTCTACATCGAATTTCCATCAAATAATTGTTTACAGTAAGTGACAGTTACAGAACATAATTGATCACAAAGTCAGTTAAGGGGGAAATAAAGCACTAATGCATTAACATTCCACAGACATTCTGAATTGAAAGTCTGAACTTTTGTCCTGTTAGGATGCCAAAAAATGACAGAACTATGACAAAATTTCTGTGGTGCTTATTCTGTCTACAAAAACAATGTATGCACAGCAATAATGTGTTCTTCAAATTCAGAGCCTCATAAAATCTCTTTATCTGCTAAAATAATAAACTACTAGACATTTTTTAAATTATGCATGCTCAAATTTCTCTGCTTGTTTCAATAAGGTATGTGCGAGAAATAATTAGGTGTGCTTTTATAACTTCTAGGAGTTATTCCAGATGTATTTATACCCTCTTATAATCCAATAGTCTCTTGTTATTACACATTCAGTGAAATGCTTAAATCACTTATTCACAGTATAGGCCTACCTACAGTGCATCCTGACTATCCTACACGTATTTTTTAGCATTTCCAGCAGCTCTCTGAAAAGAAACTCTGAACACAATTTAAACGGTGATATATTTTAACACTGTACATAAAACCTGTGACTTTATGCATCCTGAAAGGAGCCTTGCTAGGTAAGTCCCCACCTGCCTCCTGCAGGGTCGCCTGCTCGCTACGGCACTCCACTCTTCTCAGGATGGCCAGCAGCTCTGAGCGAATAGTGGACACCACCTCCCCCATCAGCCCCATCTCAGCAATGCCCTTCCACAGACTCAGAGTTTCATCTGCAGCAGTGACACAAATAAAGCACAAACCTGTAATACTACACAACATAGGGTGCAGTATTACAAACTCTATGGACAAAAGTATTGGGACACACCTGTTTTTCAGGGTTTGAGCTAGGCCCCTTATTTCCAGTGAAGGGTAATCTTAATGCTTATAGCATAGCAAGACATTTTGGACACCACCATGCTTCCAACTTTGTGGAAGTACTTTGGGGAAGAACTTTTTCTGTTCCAGCATGACTGTGTCCCAGGGCACAAAGCGAGCTCTATAATGACATGGCTGGAGCAGTTTGGTGTGGAAGAACTTGACTGGTCCACACAGAGCCCTGACCTCAACCCCATCCAACACCTTTGGGATGAACTGGAATGGAGATTGTGAGCCAGACCTTCTCGTCCAAAATCAGTGCCTGATCTCATAAATGCTTTACAGAATGAATGGGCACAAATTCCCTAAGAAACACTCCAAAATCTTGTGGAAAGTCTTCCAAGAAGAGTAGAAGCTGTTTTAGCTGCAAAGGGGGCCAACTCCATATTAAAGTCTATATATTTGAGTGCGATTTCATAAATCAGTACTTTAGTCTACATAGTGTAAGTGTGTGTGTCTGTATCTTTTTGCTCACCAGATATTCCCTCTGTGTCCATTCTGACCTTTTCATTGCCTGATGCAGGGATCGCCTGACGTGGGCAGGAGTCAATCACATCAATGAGTGTTTCCTCAGGCTTTTCCTCTGCACTGCTCACTTGACCTATGACTGCACACAAACAGCACATAAGCCACATTGCACACCCCAATTCATAGGCTTTATAACCATTTTGCTGTGTCAAGTGAAATCTGTGATGGGCCTATAGCTAAAATTGCTTTTACTCCGCTAGTTCAGAGTGAAATTGGGTACTCCCATCCCAAGATTAGTCTCACAAGTCAGACTTCTGTCTGTCGTCAGAGAGTCTGGTGCATTACATCAGCGTGGCCAAGAATCACCTACTTTGACAGGAAAGGCAATTTACTGAAAGCCAGTTCACACTAGATGAGGCTCTGAAGTGTTTTTAGTCACCAAATGCTTCCATTTGAATGTAATGTTTCAGTTCACACCGGCTGAAGTAGACACGTGTCTTACATCTCTCAAAATGCAAGCCCTTGCATCCGGCTGCAATTTTTGTGTTGAGTTTTCTTTCAGTAGCGTGCATCATCATTAAATTAATTCTTTAATGTTCTAAACTGGATTTTAAATAATTTACTAAAATGTGTTGATCAACAGTGGTAAGAACTTCCCAAAAACTGCGAATGAATATTATTATTAATAATCATAATATTTTAATAATCATAAAAACTGTTGTTTTTACTGTCAACATTCTGTAAAACTTTAATTAGAAAACTTCTTGACTGAAGTAGCGACATGATGGAGTTGTGTCTAAGCATAGTATCTGCTCACATGGGACAACTTTAAAAAGTCTAACAGACAAAAGTCTAACATCTATCAAGAATACAGACACCTGTGGCATACAGAAGTGCAGACACAGACATTTTGATTGCAAATCAGAGTGTTGCATTAAAAATTTGAATCAGAAATTTTCTAAATGTATATCTGTATGCAGTCTGCGTCCAAGACTGTCATGGAATGTATAGTTTATCAAGGAGAGTTTACTGTGCTTTTACTGTGTACTGAGCTGGCCAGAATGTTCAGATTATGCTGTAACCCGGAGAACCTGTCTTTCTTTGTCTTGCTGTAGACTTGGACCTACCCAAACTAATGTTGCATTAGGGCCTACAAACAGCTGCTTTCCAAATAATCAATAAAGTGGAGTAAATAAAACAGTATTCCCATCGTCCAACTTATTACATCGTTCAGTGGAGGCCTACCCTCACTGCTTCATAATTCAGCCTATTTGAAATAAAAGATGTGCAATTTCTCCAACTGACAGGAGAATGTCTTTATTGTCAAAGCCTAGCCCCTCTATTGATTCACATAATCATTCTATTGAATAACAACATCACGGTTAGACTCAAAACAGCTCTACATTACTGTGAGCGTATCTATCATTAAAGTGGTTCAGTAGGCCTAGACTGTTCCCTCTTCCATTTGGGGGAAAAAAGATCAAACATGTTTTGATTCTTAAACATGATGATTAGGTTCACTCTGGTTGGTGAGCTTTCTCTGTGAGTCCCATCTAGCATGTATTTCCCACACTGGTGGTTGAAAAGGCAGTGTGTCTATGTCGCTTTGGCGTTAAATAACACTCCGTTTCCTATTTCTATGAAGCTCTGAGTCCACAAAAGGTCCAAACCCAGGGGCACCGGAAGCATTTGTAATGTGTGTGTGTGTATGTGGGGGGGCTCTACGTACGCAAGGCTCTATGTCTCAGCTGTAGTCCAAAAGGTGAAAGGTGTCTGTGGGGGGGACGAATGATTTTGAAAAGTGCTGCTATAATGGTCCTGGCGCCCATGCCCAACCCCTAACTATCTGAACATTAAATGTTTTCGTACCTCCACAAATCAAACCTACTCCAAAACACAGAGCAGTAACAGTTTCCCGATGGTCAAGAAGAAGTAAAAATCAACCGTGTGTGTGTGTGTGTGTGTGTGTGTGTGTGTGTGGGTGTGCGTGCGTGCGTTGTGAGTTAGTTTGTGTACCTGCCGCTGGGGAGCAGGGTGTCTGCACTACACCGGGGACGAGTCGCGTGCTGTTGATTAGCAGGTCAAACTTGGTGCTCCGGCATGAGTTGGTGCACACAGTCTCGTGCTGGTAAAAATCAATCTGGCCTGAGTCCATCATCTTTCTGCAAGAACCACAACAAAGAGAAGCAAGAAAGTAGGTTTAAGTCATATAAAACCCAGTCAAGCAGCTGCATACTGCATGTTGAGTAGATGAGCCAAACTGTGCACTGAATTACATCAGATAGAGAGCACACAGTCTAGATGCCAGTATAAGAATGGATAAACATCTTTAGATCACTTTGACACAGACCTCCCCCCTCCCGCCGCCCGGAACCACGGCCGAGACATTTTGGTGCATACCACTTAATTCATGTAGATACTCATTAGAGTACTAGAGCAAAAAAATTATGTCAGCCCCTGTCTATAAACTATTAAAATACTAATTCGGGACCCAGCGGTACACTCCTGAATTGATTTAATTCACAGTAGTGAAGGAGGAGTGGTCTGCACAGCATGAACGTGACAGGGTGGGCAGCTGATTGGTGTTAGTCAATTGCAAACTGTGATGTTCAGCCTATGTTGTTGATCAACTAGATAATATAATTCACAGCCTGTGCATTCCTCATGATACACATTGCCAAGATTTTGCATTGCAATGACACAGTGTTTTGACACATTGCTACGCTCCTACTGATAATAATCTACTAAACTTTATCATTCGATATAATTATCTAACTACTCAGGCTGGCTGGTTGCAACTACCCATGCTGTTATTTCAAATACTACAAACATTTTCAGCACTTATGTATCATATGGTATATTTTAAGGTCACTCTATGTCTGTGATGGAACTGGCAATATTTCAAACATTTAAAAGAATGTTTGATTTTGTTTGCTTTTCTTATTGCTTCACTGCCACCGATTCTATCCCACTGCCATTACACTGCTCAACTCTCAACACAGATTCAACATCACACCAATAACCAGACTGGACTGAACTGCTCGTCAACACTCACTCATTCACTCACACACTCACGCACATCAATGCACCACAGTCCACACCGCACATGTCCTCAGATATTTAATTACTACTTATCACTGCCACTGATGCTGAACACAAGAATATAAGCAATATTTCAATATTTTATCTCACTCGGAATACTACCTCCTGTGCAAGCTAAGTGCAGTACTTGTACTATACATCTGTATATATATATATATATATATATATATATATATATACAGATGTATAGTATATACATACATACCCCATGTGCAAATGTGTGTAATATGTGCAATATATATCTATATTTTTGATATCTATAGTCTAGTGCAATACTGTATATTATTAATACTTGTATATTATTATAGCACTCCTGTTGTAACCCTTATCTCTGCTGTATATAATTAGCACACACTGTTCTTTAGTTGTATTTAAATCTGTTCTGAACCTACAACTTCTGTGATTTTTTATTTATTTTTTATATTCCTAAATCCTTGCTGTGTGCATCTGCGGGCTAGCCCCAAACGTCATCTCGTTGTACCGACACAATGACAATGAAGCATCTATTTTGCAAAACTTGTGTATAAAAGCAGCTGAACACTAGAGGGCGCACATAACATCACAGCTATGATGATCTGCTAAATCACACTCTTGATCTTACTGGGGGAAAAAATGAAGATTTTTAGAAAGAAAAACTATCCCTAAGTTAATCGACACAAATGCTTAGATTTTGGTAAAGAGAAAAAAAGGCAGAGCGAATGGAAGCACCTGAGCATCACTCCTCCAAGCCTGATGGCTCGCTTCCAGTCCTTCAGCGTGGCTTTGCCAGCCAGGTGCACAAACTGCTTGGGACTAATAAGCTGATCATTGAACTAGACAGCAGAGAGAGAGAGAGAGAGAGAGAGAGAGAGAGAGAGAGAGAGAGAGAGAGAGAAATAGAGTGTTGTACGTCAGTGACCAAACACATTTTACAGGTCTGGGAAAAGTGCCATATAGCATGAATTATGAAACTGTTTGGTTCATTAAACCTCAGGTGTTGAATGAAATGAAAAAGAATGACCAATTATAAAGGTAAGATAACAATACAGCAGCACAATTTTTGGATGATTAAATTTTAAAAGTGTTGCAACATTAAAATGCTTGGGTTGATAAACTGTGACTGTGAGACACACAAGCACTGAAACTTTTTAAAATTCCTTTTTTTGCTGTCTTACCCTCAAGATATTGTGAGTTTTTTGGATGTGGAATCTAATGATCATGATGGATATGAGAAACCAAACCTTAACACATTTGACATTGATTCCCGGACAAACAAACTTCTTGAACAGAAGCACTGCCTTGCTGTTACCACAGGTGATCGGATAGCCATATTCAACCTCCTCTCCCTCAGAACTGTCCTCTAGGAGAAAAAACACAGTCAGTTATATGAGTAGGATGATGTGTAAGCTAGAGACGAAGGCATATATGATAAAATTGGTAGAATATTGAGTAAGAGACTCTTAATTGTGCTGAAGGCAATATAATTTCATACCTTGAGTCTCTACAGCCAGGACTGTTGTAGCTGTTTGCCCAATATCTTCCTCTGTCCTGTAGAGAAAAATGTAAGTGAATAACAAGTTAAGTGTGTGAAGCGTCCATTTGTCCTACGTGAACACAGCACACAGTGTGATTTAACCCATTCACCATGTGAAGCAGCAGGCAGCCAGGAAGACAGGGTCTGGGGAGCAGTGTGTGGGGACGTACCTTGCTTAAAGGAACCACAGTGGTGCCACTAGCAGCCCTGGCATTCGAACACATAGACTTCTGATTGCAGGGGCAACTCCCTAACCACAGGCTGCCCCAACTACTGCATTTTATTTTTCACACAAAGCTACTGGATGGAACCAGTAAATACTGGGCTTCCTTGATGAGATGAAAATGCATGAGCTAACATACTCACGCATAAAATCAAAGTGCTATTTATTGAATATTTTTCTGTGTATTTTTGAACAAATAAATGTTTATTGCCCAGATATTTAGCTATTTACACATCCTTTCCTCAGATGGCCTAAGACCACTGCAAAGCACTGTATATTCGAGATGTGATGCAAAGGCATCCAACTATTTATCTATGGCATTAGAACACATCAGCTCAGACACAAGCGGTAATCCTAGAAACAGCAGTGCCTCATACCATGTACTTGTGTGCTTGCTGTGAAGCTTACCTTTGTGTGAAGGACTGGAGCTGCAGGATGAGTTCAGTCTTATGAGCGTTACTGAGACCCTCCTCTTCGCCCTTTATCATCACAATGTCCCCCAGTGACATTATGACAGTAAGCACCAAATCTGGGGCGTCTCACAACACTAAAAAACGAATTGATACTCCAGGGTGGGATGTAATAGAATATTTGGAATACATATCATTGCAGTCAAGAGAAACATATATCTTTTTTGTTTTGTTTTTTACAAAACAGCTGTCCTTTACATTGTGTGGAATTTTCAGGACGACTCAACCAATAGACATGATCCAACACAACTTGGAATAAACTTCCTACATTCACTGGCATCAGAAACATTAAATATTTTTGCTTGCTCCTGTCAAGTTATAATTCTGGAGGTATAATTTTGGGAAAAAAAAAAAACATTTGCTTTGTTGGTTTAACAGCAATGAAACTCAGAAAATAGAAGTGTCTGTCTCTGGTACCCAGTGACTCATGCACAGGGAACTGTGAAAGCAGAAGTGACAATGAAAGCAAATGAACTAGTGAATTTTCCAAATGCATTTTTCATCAGATGTGTTAACGGGAGTATTACATGATAATCACTGCTGACGAGTAACAGTGAGGAATGGCGTAAAGTAAGTAAAAATGACAAATTATCAAAGGGTGGCTTATTGAGTGTATTCTTAATGTACTGTAAGATAATGTAACTGAATACAATTAGCATAATGTGTTCAGTATTAATGGAGGTAGTTTCGGCACAAATAGTATCTCCCTATGTTAAGGCCTAGCTTCACAATAAGTATTGTGAATAAAGCAACTATGCTAATCACCGGCCTCATCATCTGGAATCATCTGCACCTGTTTCTTCACTGGTTCAGGACTTTAGTTAGATGTGCTTTGTTGCACTTGAATGGTTCATCCATAGGCCACTGTGTGGCTCAACAAACAAAAAAAAAAACATTTCTCTGAAACTGGTCAGGTTCAGGAACTGGACTGAAAATGAGAGAATTTGAAAGTCCTTCAGGAAGCCTGCAGAACTGTTCCTGATAATTACATAAAAAAAACAAAGAAAGAAATTAGGGATGGTTCAAGACTTCTGCACAGTGCTGTACATTAAAAAGCACCCCTTTTCACAGACCGAAAATATAATTTAAATTTTCATAGAAAATAACTCACTCTAGAGCAAAAGAGTTTCTGAGGTTTAAAACCGTCCGATAAAAAGTAGGTTAAGGGGGGGCTGTAGTCTCTCGTGCTCAGTAAATCAGTTTACTAGCAGAGTATAAACACAGTGGGGAATGGGGCTCAATTTTCTCACTGTATACTGTATATATTATAATTATATATAGTATCATTACATATAGTATATGTATATAATTAGTTACATATTGTATAATTATAGAAGAGTGGGGGGGCGAAATCACTCGTTTCGCCCCCCACACACTGATCCACCAAGCTGTTTCCATCACTTCGCCACAAACTGGGTTGCCAGGCGTTCCGTGAAATACGGATTTGTTCCGTATTTGAAAGATAAAATATTCTGTATTGATCTGCTCTGGAACGCACTTTTGTTCCATATTTTGCATATGATTAGTATGATGGAAACATGCGAGACGCAGACCTCCGCCCACCAGTGTGCACCCCCCATATTAAAAATGCTTCCGACGCCCCTGTCCTGCTCTTTCTGTTTCACTCTGAGTCCAGAGTGGTATTGCAGATTGTACTCTGCTGTTTGGACTTTTGTTCTCCGCTCCATTCGCTGCACGTAATCCCGCGCTCCTGCACGCAATCTCGCGCCCCACTGCACTGCACAAACACCACACTTTCGAGGAGAAACAACTTATCAAACACCAATTTAAAGACGGGAAATGTCGTTTTCTTACCTTTTTTCACTGTTTCCTCTCTTCTTTCCTCCCGTCCCGAGCTGGTCGGGCTCTGTGCGCCTGCGCCGTGCCGCCTCGCTCCACTGGAGGCAGCTGGCGCGCTGGCACGAGGAGCGGAGCCTCGCACGCGATCCGCACACACCGCTCGCACGAGCTCAATCTGCCCCCTCAGCAGCACACAGACAGGACATGCACATGATCATCAGGAGTGGAAGCTTTGAATAACAGGCCGAGCAAAATAAAGGAAAGTCAAAAGTTATGCACATTTCACAAATATAATTGGGCTCCACATATAAACTGTGATGTCTCTCGAGGCACGGTGCAATGACCTGTCACGCACGAATGCAACTTTCCTGCACGTTTTGTTCTCCACTGGAAACCATGCAAAATATCCCTGCCTTTTTCTGGAAGTATGAATTACTTTTGGGTGAAGATTCAGTTGCAAACATAAATGTTCATAGAGATGCATGCAATATATTGTCGTCTAAATGGGCATGTTCAACAAAGGTGGTGGTATGAAGAATCTCTTCAAACCTGTACCAGGTTCAGCAGGGTCTTCTTTTGTCCAGTAGAGGGGGACATAGACGAACACCTAGTCATGAAGACCTCCAACATACAGTAATTCTGCCTTCTGCAGAACTAATAGATAAGATATCTTGTTTTGTTTTTAATAAAGCTACGCGCGCACGTGCGTGTGTGTGTGTAGTGAGGGTTGTATAAATATTAGTATGTACTAGTATCTTAGTATATACGATATACACACAAATATATATGACTAATATTATATATGTGTATTAGTCATATTCACACTGGAATTCTAGGGAGCTAAAATGGTATATGTGTGATAAATATATTTGTCTAATTTGAGTTTATGGAATTATTATGTGAAAATATGATCACAGCCTTTTCTGTGTTCTTGTTGTTTATCTTGTACATCATATTTTGTATTCAACAAAGAAAAAGCAGTGTGTGGGGACGGTACCCTGTCCAAGTGTACTTCAGTGGTGCCACTAGCAGTCAAACCCGTGACCTTCTGATCACATGGGCATCTCCGTAACCGCTTGGTCCCCAACCGTCGTATTTTTTCTGCGTTATGTGTCCACGGTGCAACCTGGGCGTTGCCATTTCTTCTCTCTGTGTACTTGTAGGTGGTTGAGATGATAATAAAAGTTCACTTTGATTTCATCATGAATTCTAGTTGCGCAAGACATGACTGGGGTTGTGTTTATGCCAGAGGAGGGCAGTAAATCACCGTACCTGCTTTTCTCCAGGCGCTACAGTTTCAGACAGTAAACAGTTTGTTTTGGGCCAGTTTGTGCCACAGATACACCCACCGCTCCCTGCAGACACTGGGAGCTGTTTACTGAGTTTCTGTCCGGATTCAGAAGATAAAATGACAGCACGTCGCAAGAAGTGCTGTGTGAGAAGTACTTGTATGTGTTTCTAATCTTAATTTTAGTCCACAGTTCAGCCGCGTTATTGTTTTTAGACTCGTAAAACTGTCCCAGGTAAACTGATGTAGTCCTTACTATTATTACTATTAGTGGAATATGTTGCCGTAAGGTATTTTTCTGGAGCGGGGCTGTTTACAGATTTAATTCAGCCCTTTTGGGGGGGATGTGTGTTAACTGGCACCTGCAGAGGCCAATGAGGGACAGGTAAAACAGTAAGCCACGCCCACAACGTCTCTCTCCCGCCCACCTCTTCTCCCTCTCTCTCTCTCCTTCTCCCTCTCTCTCTCTCTGTCTCTCTCTCTTTCTCACCCCTTCTTGGCAGCTGTGGAAGAGTGAAGAGTTTGGTCAAAACTTTTCTGGCTTCTTCTCATGGATACCACCACACACACAGTGTGAGTGAAGTCTATCTGAGTAAACCATGGGGGCTGTAACAGGGGGCAGCTGCTGGGATGCTGTCGGTCTGTTTTCTGGACTTTGGTTTATTTTCAGCCTGGAGACGTTGCTGGTCCACGGCCAAGAAGGTAAGACTACTCACCAATTGCTTCCGCTGCATGTCTGTGAATAAGTCATTGATGCATTAAGTGCATTAAGATGGTTTGGTGATAGATCTGTGAACTTTAATAAGTGCCAAACGCACTAATAACTGTTGGTCAATTTTACTGAGCTCTTTCTGAGACTAAACTCAGCTGAGAACTGCTTTCCCTTTTTCACATTATAATAATGTTCACTTACTAAAATGTTATAGAAGTGCCCATATCCTGCACTCTTACAAAGAGTTCTTAGATATTTAAACTTTAACAAGTGTCAAACACATCAATAACAGTTGGTCAACTTTATTGAGCTCTTTCTAAGACTACACTCAGCGTAATTCCCCTTTTCAAATTCTAATAATGTTTCATTACTAAACAGTGTTATATGCTTATCCATATCCTGCACTATTACAAATGCCACTACTACAAATAGTGACATGGCAAAAATAAAATATTATAATACAAGATTAAATCACAATGCACAAAATGCTTTGCAATATTTAATTCTTCAGAAAATTGATACCTTGGAAACAACAGTCACATTTAAAAGTACTATCAAAATCTATCCACCATTACACCTTTTGCACTTGTACTAAATGCAGCTAAACAGTACTAATGACTCTCTTTTTGTTAAGAAACATGCAGTGGTGTGTGTTCCTCAAGTACAGACGTCATGCACGGTATGCTCTAAACATATCATGACATAATTTCTCACAGATTGATAAAATACTGGCATATTGCCCTCACTTGTGCCTCAAAGGGTTCTTTGGAGCAATGCACTTGTTGTGGGTTAACAAGTAACACATTTTAACATTTTAATGTCTCAACAAAAACATTTATTATTTAGCGGAATAGAGGACAGTGTCCTTTTTTTCACGTGTCTCTTAAAAAGTTTGTGGTTAAATGAGAAATTGATGATGAAAACAGAAATCAAGTAGTCGTCACAGAAATATGCTGTCAGGATGGACTGTTGTAGCCATTGGAGCTCATCCCTGTTTATTCTTATACAAATACACACACACACACACACACACACACACACATGTACCGCAGTTTGTCAGGATTTCTCAATACAGATTTCTCCCACTTGGATGTGAATCACTGTGGCCACAGACTGAGGAGACGCCGCCGGATAAAAACACTCAGGCGCACTCGGTGGATTCCAGCAGCATCACAGGGCGAGCTGACTGATGCTAGGGTCATTACTGTTTATGAATCATTTGTTTTAACATGTCAAAGAGGCATAAGGAGCTATGAGGGGGGTTACAAAAGATATCAGGAATAAAGAGCTTAGGTCATTTACTGTCACCATATGATTGACAGACGAGTATTAGAGGGGTGATAGCCTAAACAGCTGAACATCCTGTCAGGCGATACCTCAGGCCTGCAGGGACGTGCCCACAAAACCCTGAGGTGAAAATAAAATTACATGTTGCCTGAATCTGTGTAAGTGATGACCGGCTGAAATCTATAGTCTTTTTCCAGTCCGCCTGAAAGGTACTTGCCGTCCTGAGATGTTGACGAGGCCTCTTCATCCTTTCAAACTTTAAGTCGGAATTTTACAAAGTCGTCAAAATGTCTGCATCATTCAGCGGTTACATTTGAGAGGATGTTAGACTCACGGAATTTCTTTACAGTGGTGGTGATAGGAACCAGGTGTTGTGATGTCTACACGGCAAATATTTGCTATCTGAAATGACCAACGAACTTACACATGCCTTATGAATTTTTATGTTATGCCGGTAATGGTAAAACAGTGTTAAATTTAAAATTATTTTAAAACTGTTTACCATCTGTTGAAGGCTAAAAACTTTTCATAAAACTTGGCAGGTATTATATTCATTATAATTTAATATAGATTTCTGTGAGACATTATAGAGTGTCTTGCTCCCATCACCACCTTTGTGAACAATTCTGCTCTGGCAGTTTTCTCGAGATAATTTTACGTCAGACCACTCTAAATGAGGTAGTTTGTGTGTTAACAATTGCGCAAAAATGTTGCAAAAACTCCTCTTTAATATGAATGAGGCTACACACTTTCATCTGAACTTGTGCTTTTGAAATCTAGTTTCATACTTTACAGCCTCTTTCTTTCAGAAACGTAATGTCTGTTTTTGCTGCATGAAAACACTTGCAGTTGCTGGCTCGGGATGGTTAACATTAAGCCAGGCTTTTCTGTAAGACAGGCTGGATAGCGTCACAAAATGGAACACGCCCAAACATCTCTCTGCATGACTGGGGGCCCTCAAAGTGATTGTGCCAGGAAGTTCAAACCCCGGTTATTTCCAGTTATTGGGGCATAGAGGGAATAAAAGTCCACATAATTAGACTGGCCGTAGGGTGAAGATATACAATAAAGCAACTTCAAAAACTAATCTACAGCAACAAAACTGTCCTCTCACTTCGGATGGTGACATTAATAGCCACCCTGTCACCCATGGTTACAACCCACGGCTCTGGTATTTCCAGGGAATCTCAGGGGATGTGTCTGGGGCAACAGGGACAGAAGGGGGGGTGGCGAATGTGCGACTTACAGGATGAGATAGACTCAGTGGTGTGACGTGAAAGACTGGAACGCAGTTTACATCCACACATCCAGCCCTGACCTTATCATGGCCCTTATGAGACGAAAAGCACTCCTACAGATTTAGGATCCAGATGCTCTGTGTGAAATTCCCAAGCAAACCATACATTCAGCCCTTTGGCAGGAGTGAGTCAGACTAACAGTGGCAGCTGAAATTCATGAAGAGACTCATTAACAGTCTGACCACAGTGCTTACTTGCTTTCCTGTGTGGTGATGAAGGCTTGTTCATGACAACAAAAACTTTGAAGGTCTAACGATGGAACACATTAAATGTAACCAAATGGACCACAGGAGTTTAACATGCATAGTCATAACCTCACAGAGGAATGTCAGCCTGGACTAACTGAGAGAATAAGAATGAAATTCGTAATGCCTTGTGGTTTCGTGAGACTGGGTCAAGGCATTCGTGAACCGGATAAGGAGCAGAGAACCTAAAGTCCCGAGATACTCATAATAGGCCCAGATGGATGTATTTGTTGGCTGATTCAATCAACATTAAAAGGCCCACTTATGATTTATATTTACAAGTCTTTTCGGTTACTTCTCAAAGGTCAGCTGACATTATTACGGTACCATTAAAAACAGTCATCATGCCTTTAAGACTGAACATGACTGTGTCTTTAAGACTGAACTGAACTGAAACGCTGGACCAAAACATTCTATATAACTTCAGTTTAAATAGGTAAGCGCACCTGCCACAGTTCATTTTCTGTATTTTTATCCTCCTTAAATTCTGCACTGTTATCAGTGACCAAATGTTTGTACTGGGTGGGTCCTAGTGATCATTACTGGTTGTTTTAGACTTGTTTAGAGATTGTGATGTCATGCTGGTGGAACACGCACTTTGCTGCTCACCTTCTCCTGAACCCAGAACCTTCGACTAATTGCCACTTTAATTGAACGGAAGCTAAAACCCTCCTGCAGTGTGACTAACAGTGGGGTTAGTCATACTGCAACTTTACTAGACTATTTCTCCACCCAGGCCTCAGCTGCTTAACCCACACTAAGCAGCCAACCCTGCAGGTTCACTTCGACACACTAACAGTGTGGGAGTAAACTCATACCATCATCAGACGTTTAACAGCGCGTGCACACTTTGTGCCGTACTGCTGTTAATGCCCTCGATTTTGTGGGAGATATGCACTGAATTGAGAAAACCTGCCACATGAAAATGGTATCACTTGTTCCACGTACAGAACAAAGATATTTTGTGATTCTTCATGAGTCATATGGATTTTAGAATGTGCGCCAGCTCCGCATCAGAAATGTAGTTAATGTTTTGGTAAGTCTGTGAAGAAGTAAATGAGTAAACCATTCTGGACACAGCATAGGACCATGTAATTCTGCCTCAAGAGTTAAGTATTTAAAAAAAAACTTTTCCACAGCAGCTTTTGTGTGTTTTTGTTTCAGATCTGTTTTCGTTCCCTACCGAAATCACTTTTTGAACATATACTAACATACATCAAAGAGAAAAAAACACCTAAGCTTGTACTTTGCTCTGCCCCGCAGGTGATGGGTGTGGGCACACTGTTCTAAGCTCCAGGAGCGGGACAGTGGCCTCGAAGAATTACCCAGGCACCTACCCCAACCACACATCCTGTGAGTGGAGCCTGAGGGTGCCACAGGGCCACACACTGCGCCTGACCTTTGGCGACTTTGACCTGGAGAGGAGCCAGGACTGCAGAGCTGGCTCACTCACAGTCATTGATAAAAGCGAAGTAATCGTACTGGGTAAGGAGTTCATCTTTGTCTTAGACACACATCCTACAGCCACATGCCCAGTCCCCTGGCGCCAATGTCAGGAATAATATGTAAAACATGTTTACCAGTTTTACAATGGCTTTAGGTCTCTTGCATTTCTCAAGTGTGTTTTAAAAGCTATTAGTCCATCCTTAGTGGACCTACTCACAAAAGGTCACATGCTGATATTGTCAGAAGTCATCATAAAATGATAACACCTGAATGTCCCATCTGTCATATTCAAAATGCATCCATAAACTTTATCATGAACTTACTGTTACTGGGGCCTGCAAAACAGATTTGTGATGCAAATCACAGTAGTAAAGTTGATGGACATTAATTAATTTATTTGCAAAGCAAAAACTTTCAAATGTCGAGTGCCTTACACACTGGGAGCTTCTTCAAGTTGGAGAAGCATTCCTGGTGGCTCCTCAAGCTACTTGACAGGAATCCAAGAGTGAGCAAATCTGCTCCAAGGCAACGAGAGGCGATTAATTTGAAATAAAAAGGGGTTCTGGTTTTTAACTCGTATTGGTCAGTACATAATTATGTGTTCATTCAAAAAAGAAGTTCTAAAATTTTGTTTAGATGTACAGAATATGTGATCTTTCAGCTTTTCACCAGACCATTGCAATATTTTGTGTATCCCTGGTGAGATAACATACTGTATGTTTATTTTTGACGTGAACAAAATGTGCATAGAACTTAAATGTGACATTTAAATGGAAGGGGGTTTAAATGTACCATATGAAACAATATTTACAGACATCAAGTCTCTTTAATTTCAGAAAAGTGATGATATTGGTCCTTTAATCTCTTGAAAGACATCGCATTCATAATATGTAGCAGTAAAAATCGCAAAACTGATATTTTGTCAGTACTTAGTAAGACCTCCCTGGAAATAACCTTCTTCTAGCATCAAACACTCTTTATTATTTATTTTTCTCTTTCTCTGTCCCAGTCCGTTTTGCATGCACAAGCAGATTTAATTATAGATTTTGCAATTGGGATGGTGTAGCAATTTCAAAACCTCAATCCTTTGTTTGTTGAAGTAGTTTAAGGTTGATTTTGATATCTTTTTGTTATTGTCTTGTTGTAATGTCTTACCTTTTTTCCTTTCTTCAGTTTCTTCAGTGATATCCTTCCAGTATTTGTTGATAATTAACAGAATTTTTCCAGTCCTCTATCCCTACAACATTTCTTGTGGGTTTTTTTTTTTTTGGTTCGTTAATGGGTATAGCACCTGATTCTAAAGTGCCTCTGGTTTATTAGCACATTGACTGCAGAGTACAGGAGCATCTAAGGTTTCTGTGGGATGATAAAGTTCAAAAAAGATAATGTTAGAGACAAATAGCTATGAATGAGAGTACTAATAGTAAGGCTGTATAGTATAGTAGTTTTCATTGTTATTCTAAAATGTGGCAAAATTGTAATAAGGATGAGTAGGTCTTAACTTTTGACTGGTGTTGCAATGTGCTGTATTCATTCGCTTAGACCCAGAGCCCCCATTAAATAAGGTAATGATCTGATCCATTGGATACAGTCTAAGGGGTTGGTTTGAGACTGTTTTGTGCCTCCAGTGAAGCACTCTGTAGTTACCTGACTTATTATGTTGTTGTTATTGGCAAATTCCAGAGGCTCTACCTCACGCTGTTCAACAGCTCCAGCCAAGCCATGTGCCCACACAGGAGCTCTGCATACCACTCAGCTGCAGCACTGCAGTTACGTGATAGTGCCTCTCTTCTCACCTCGCCACACACAAACACAAATGCACTCACACTGCACGCAGTGCATGGACAAGTGACAGGATGTAGCGTGAGACCTCCAGGCTCCCCGGGGACTCTTGCATCTCTGCTGAATGTATTCATGCGTTTGTGGGTGTAATAATGTCTGCCACTTTTGGCAGCGTGACTGTATGAAATTGTATGAGTCTGGTATGCCCTGAGGCTGTTCTGCTCAATCTTGTGTGTTTCTCAGTGCAGTTTTGCAGGGACAGACAAGTTTTGTTAGCACTGTTGATGTGCTATGTGTGTGAGTTGTGTCATATTGCTTTATTTCTTCAAAACCATCATATCAGTATCAGCAGATGTTTGCATAAAAAGTAAGCATCAGTTTAGATTTGATAGATATTTCAAACCGATATAATAATGCATTTATTGTGGTCTGGAAGAGCACAAATCTATGTTGGTGTAGTCCCATTTTTTTTGTATTTGCATCGGTATCAGTACAAATCTCACACCAGTGCATTCCTAAATAAATGCATCAGTCCTCATGCAAGGCTTTCAGAAATGTGATATATCTATTATGTTTTAAAAAAAGAGAAATGGCACTTTTCCATCACCAGTTACGATACTGGTTCAATATAAACCAATACCAATTTAACTTTTCAGAGCTGTGTTTAATTGAAGCATTTCACGGAAGATGAGCATCTAAAAGCAGGCTCAGACTACTACTCACACTCTGCTACCCCACAGCAATAAATACACAGTAAACATGCCATCACAGTGTAAGTGTTTTATTTTTCAGGCTATATTTGTTGCAGAAATAAGTCAGATTCATTCTTTTTTTCCCCTCCAATATCCAACCCGGCATTTTAATTAATTATTGAAAATTCCACTGTGTTATCATATGTGTTTGTGTGTGAAATAAGAACATTTACTGGATTTTCTGGGATAATTATTTGTGATCTTATATGTACTTCTTATTGAATTTTTGAACTCTTTCTTCTGATTGAGTGTGCTGTCTTTGTGAACTTTGTGTGCGTTTGCATCTGTGTACGTGTATTTCGTACAGGACCTCTATGTGGGCAGCTGCCTCAGTCCAGCAGGGAAGTGTCTGTGAACAGTAGTGTAGTGACGGTGCGTTTTGTGTCTGGCATACACCGCTCCGGACGAGGCTTCCTGCTGTCCTACTCAACCAACCAACACCCAGGTACCACGAACAGTGCACCAACATTAACACAGTAACACCTAACAGGATGCTTCAGTCTAAAAGTAAAGGTAAAGGTAAAGGGGGCATTTGTCCGATGCTCTTATCCAGAGCGACTTACAATCAGTAGTTACAGGGACTGTCCCCCTGGAGCAACCGAGGGTTAAGTGTCTTGCTCAAGGATACAATAGTAGAAAGTGGGAGTTCGAACCTGCGACGTTGTGGTCATCAGGTTCAAAGGCAAGTGTGCATGACTTTTGGAATATTTGGTATAATTCAAGGTCTAAGGCAGGGGTGTGGAACTCCAGTCCTGGAGGGTCGTGGTCCAGCACGTTTTGCTGATTTCCCTGCTCGGAAATACCTGGTTCACCTCGCCAGTTAATTGTTAGGTTTAGTGGATGTGTTTGAGGAGGAGAACCATCAGACTGTGCTGGACACCGGCCCTCCAGGACCAGAGCTTTGACACCCCTCGTGTAAGGTATAATGAATTACATTAATATTCAGTATAATGTCTGCTCAGGTTTAGAGCTTAAATTGGATTTGAGATTTTGGGGTGAGCCTGAATGCGGCCTGAGAACCTGAACTCCACTCGATTCAAATGAAGTTGTGGGTCCACTTGGACATTTACTTGAAAGTTGGACAGGGGGATAGCAATTTTTCAAGGAGGGTTTTTAAAATCTGGGGATAACAGATAACAAACTGGGTCAGTATGATTTTTGTCCTTCAAGATCAGTTCCACCTTTGAAAGCTGTATACTCCAAATCCAGCTTAAAAACAACTAGAAGCACATTCCAGCTGACCCGGGGAGTGGAGTGTAAACAGTAGACTGGGAGCGCTCTTCCTGAAAGCTGTTTATTCTCACGTCCCCCTTCACTTGTGACTCTTCCTTTGGCCGGCCCGCATGTGCGAATCCTTAAATCACTGCCCGCTGCATGTGCCATAATGGTAGACTGGACTGACACAAGGTTGCTTCTCCCAAAGTATCCATTGACCGAGGTACTCATTGTAATAAATCCTAGAATGCATTAACTAAAAAACAAATGCATTAAGTTTGCATTAAGTTGTTTTGTTTTATCGTTTTGTTTTGTTTTTAAGAAAACGTATGATTCCAGCATTGTCTTCCACATAATGAAAAGATGTAAGAATTTAATAATACACAAATGTTTTATTTAATCTTTCAGTCCATTAATCAGTTACTCAGCAATGATCCTAGCAGTAATGCAGTACAAGCTTACTGTCCACTACCTGACCCACTAAAATGTGCCAACTAGTTCTGCATTGGCTCTAGTAGTTTGAAACCCAACTTATTTGAATATCTTTCAAAAACTGACATATTTTCTGAGTTAAAAATACATATTTTTAAACAAAACTTATCTCAGGCTGTCATGTGAACAATAGATCTATGCTTGCAATGAGTGTGCCTGAAACTAATCCTGAGGAGTAATTGATATGGGACAGAACGAGATATGTATGGAAGAGGTCTATTAAGTTATGAAATAAAATGATTGATAAAGATAGAAAAAGATCATTTAATGCAAAAAAACCCCAAATCAAAATCAGATGAATCCATGGAATTTCAAGAAAAAAAATAACAAAATGTACAAAATTAAATTCCAAGAAATGCATAGGGGTCATTTTTACCTGCTCTATGAAGTCATACCATAACTTACTTTGTAATAGGTTCCGAAAAATAAATACAGCAATGACATAGGTGAGGCTCACAAACAGGATTTTTCAGGCGTATGTGGAATACCAAGGAATGATACAGGTCTCATTTATGCATTCTAGGGTTCACTTTATGCCTCTAATAGGGACTCGTTTTCGAATGTACACTATTTAATCAGAGAGGGTTATATGTCTTGTTATGACGGCACACACTGTTTGACCGTAAAACGAGACACTGAGAAACATTGATATATGGGTCTTTGTGTGTGAGTGGAGGGCTGACGTACTGGAATGCGGCTGTGCTGCTTCACTGAACAGAAGAGTGTTTGCTTGGTAAGCAGGCCAGTAGGCTGCCTCTTCTGGCCTGAATAGAGAGAGGCCCCGGAGACTGGCCACACACTGCGAAGTGAGAGAATAACTGCCCCCTCCTCCATGGCAGAAATAACCAAAGCATCGCACATTAACCATCTCATGACCACAGTGTAGCCCCAGTCTTAAGTGATTTCATATAAGTCATTTCATATTACTATTTAGCTTATTTAAAAGTTAGGAGCTAGTCTTCAGGTATGCTTCTTTTCATTTGAAATAAAAATGCCACTTTCGTTTATTGAGTTTCCAGTCAAAGCAGCCATTAAGTGCACATTCTTCACGTTTCTGTGTCAGGAA
>JBBIGA010000007.1:15146776-15180118 GCA_037576975.1 Alestes dentex | reverse complement strand
GCGGTTAACAGTAATTGACATTTCTTTTACTTGAGCTAACAGACTTCCTCACTGGCTAGCACTGCATGTGTGATGGTGGAAGATTAAGAGCCATTCCAACCCCCTAGAGAGAGTTCTCTTACACTCCTGGCCCTCAGACAGCTGTGCCACCCTGGCACCTAAACATTATTTTACCCAATTACATAATCAGTTAATCCTGAAAACAGTTAAAAGATATAGAGACAAAAACAAGTTAAGCAGTAGCAATTTAGCTTGTTTTTTTTTCAATAAGCTCAGCAAGTTGCTGGGGATTACATGACACATACATTAGCATGTATCATTTAAATAATCATCTCAAACCTGGATAATGTCTGTGTATTAATTTAGAACAGTTGTGCCCACAGAGCAAGATGAAATTGTAATGTTTATGTAAAGATTTCCCTCTAAATAGTCTTTAAATGTAGTCTTACCATTTGAGTAGAAATCACTGAGGTCTTGATTTATGGCCTTTAATTGCACATGAAAAGACTCCATTTAACAAGTAATACAGTGGATAACAGTGCAGTTCATATTAATAAAAAAAAAACCCAACAGAACAGTGTTTGTTACGATGATGCCATGGGGTACAAAAGTTCTTACAGTAAACACGGATAAAGAGCTTTCAGAACTAGTGCTAATTCAAAGTGGAAATGAGGGGTTTATTGTGACTGTGGTGGCAGGACGGAAAGAGAGAGGAGCTGAGAGAGACTCTTCTGTTTCTGTTCCCTCCCTTCATGCTTCGTGGCTCTGTTGAGCAGCCAGAGCAACTCAAGAGAGGCTTCTGATGGCTTACCCTCTGAGAGCATTCTCTCTCTCTGTCTCTCTCTGTCTCTCTCTGTCTCTCTCTCTCTCTCTCTCTCTCTCTCTCTCTCTGCCTCCCTTTCTCTGTTTCTCTTTCTCTCTGTGTCAGTGGCTCAGCAGCATAAATGTGTTCTTTCTTTAGTCGGCTGAAGCCCTCTGAAAGGGACTCTTTAATTGGTGCCCCAATGACAGGCACTCATGCTGGAGCAGCACTCATCCCCCTCCCTGCCTCAAGCCAACACACACTTCAACAAGGTCTTCAGTCCAAAGTGGGACAGAGAATCATCAGACAAGACAATTGAGGTCCCTTTTAGAGTCGTTCTAATTAAAGCAGTTTCACCCTATTAGGATTCATGTAACGAGTCAGAGATGGTAGAACATGCATAGAAATGTAGGGCCTCTTAGAGTATGGTGGGTGTTCTACTATATCATGGATATAGATGTTGGACATTATGATAAAGACTGGACACAGACATGTATGTTATTTAGTTTCATGTTTTTATTGTTTTAACTTTATTAGGTATAAATGTGTGCTGACTACTGATTTTATAAAGGCTGAGTAAACAATAAGGGATAAAAAAGGGAAATCTCTGAAGTTACTGGTTGATCATTTATAGTGAAGTCTAACATTGTATAATATTATAACCCCATGGTCCATTAGGCTGTACTGCATCAGAATATGAACAAACACCAATTATATAGAAAAAAGAAATTGATTGACTTCTAGCCCAGAAGTGACTTAATGAAGTTCATACTAGAATGCTTTTAAATCTTCATATTAAAATAGGTGGTGGAAGCCAGGCCAAACTTACTCAACTAGATTGAGTCAAGGCTGTTTATCTGAACTCAGTGACTGTTAATTAAACTTGTGACCGTTTTGCAGGATGGGGAACCTGTAACATGAATAAAGTTTCATATTGTGAACAGGAAAGCATTTTTCTCAGCCTGCTGGATCATCTTAGCCTATATCAGGACATTACTGAATGGTAAGATGTGTCTCCTCTGCAGGCTGAGACATTCAAAGTCTCATTTCATGGAAGACCCTTTTTTTTTTTTTAAAGAAGTTGGGTTTATACATGAACATTGTTGATGTACATACCATCTATAAATGGATGCTAAGGTACAAAAACTGCCTGTTGTGATGTCGCACAGGCTAATGCATTTACATAGGCATATACAGTATCTGCCTGTTACTACTGTTAATTCAAGCTTAAGTTATGAGTCTTATGTATAAGGCAATACAGTGCAGTCAATCAGAATAGTGCAGTCTTGAAGGAAGTGTAGTAAAAACTGCTTGTTCAGTTCTAAGGGATAAATGGAAAACGGTACATGAGGCATCAACCTACACACATCCTAAGTGGACCTCAGGGAAATGGCAGTTTAAGGATCCACTCCAGGCTACTCTGAGAGATGTTGATATGCTAACTGTACTAATATAGCTGTATTATAAGCAATATTCATTTATTAATTTTAGTATTCAATTAGGATATAATATCATTCCTTAAATCGAATTTTAGAATGCTTCCTCAATTCAGCGTTACTAGACCATGCACAGCTATGATGTCTTCTTCTTGTGCTTGCAGACTATGCTGAGCCTGATGTGTTGGCGGGTGGACAGAAGGTGGGCCTCACCTTTAAGCCAGAACTGGAGGAGGGCTACACCATCCCATTTGCCCTCAACCACTACGACACCCCTGGTCAGCTGCCTGAATATGCAGAGCCCCTGCCTCCCGAACCCGAATACGCTACGCCATTCAGTGAGCAATGCCCGGACCCTTCCATCCTTCCACAGCTGGACACATTACACACACACACTCAGCTGTTCCAGGCAGGATCCGGTGCTCATGGGGAAGGGGCGTCCTCGAGGCAGCCAGAGTATGATTGCCCTGCTCACCGCGGCCTCTCTAACGGATACTGCACTCCAATCATCAGCGGCACAGGGCCACGTAAAGCTAGCGTGATCTATGCAGAACCACAGCCAGTAGAGGCGCTGCTGCAGCATACCTACCACGAGGCCCTATAAGTTCCCACAGCATCCCCTAGGGGGACAAAATGCAGTCGTTCCTCTCTCACTGCTGCCCCATACCCTCCATTTCGATACTGTTTTCATTTCAAAAATGTCTTTGTCCTTTTTTTCTAAATTCAGATTGCACTTTGTGACCAACCACTCCATCTTTTGTACTGCTGATGCAACTTTGTTACTTTGCTTTGCCAGCTTGTTAGCAAGCTAAAGCAGGGGTGTCAGACACACGGCCCGCCGGCCGGATCCAGCCCAGCAATCAATTTTGTCCATCAGTTTTCAAAATAAAAAAAAATTTGATTACCTTTTTTTATCTTGTCTAACACTGTAACTTTCTATTTTATTGCCGAAAGACTGAAAAAAGACTTCAGAAAAAAAACACTGTATTCTTACCGCAAAAACTCTTTGAGAGAAACAAAAAAATTTGAGAGAAAATTTACATCCATTTCATTTATTAGCATCAAAAACATTCTTTCAAACAGAGGTTGACGCTTTTCGGATTGCTTGATCAATTTTTGTTTTGTCTTCAGATGAATGATTGACTAAAAAAGACTGGTATAAAGCAGCTATCTGTATCTTCAGTATTTGTTCATGATTATTAAAATTTACCCTAAAAAGTTCTATAGTGGAACGCTATGAAATGCTAAAAACTGCGTACCAACCAACCCGCAGATTCCACGAGCCAATAACGTAGTGATACCGCTGGTGCGCTTCAGTTCACGAAAAACTGGCGTACTGGTTCATTTTTTTTTTTTCCGAAGTCTGATAAAAATAAATTGAAACTAAAAAAGCATTTTATTTTACTTCACTGGCCCAAAAGATTTAGACCCATTCGGCCTGCGGCGAAAATGAATTTGACACCCCTGAGCTAAAGGCTACATTGCTAGCAACAACAAGAAAAGAAAAGCAATGCGCCATGGTACTTGTTCTAAACCATCCATAAAGATCTAAAAAAAAATTTGTTGCAAAGTTTGCTTAGCTAACAAGTGCTCTCCTCTTACAAAATCTACCAACCCCTGTCCCGTGGACAGCCACACACTGTACAGCAGGTGCAACATACTTTGTTTCGAGTTGTGAAGTCAGCAAAGGCATGTTAAAAAAATATGTCAAATTGAACCAGAGGGCTAGAAAATTTAGGACTCTGAATGCCAAAAGAGAGAGAAACGGAGAGAGAGGTGGAGAATAAGACAATCAGTGCCATGCACTGTCACTCCCACTCAAACCCCACTCCCCTCATGCAGTGCAAACGTAACAGTTACACGCATTTCCCTGAGTTGGATGTTTCTGACTCAGTTTTAGCCACTTACATGTTTGTGGGTTTGTTTGGTCTGTTCAGACATTGATTCATCCTGTTGAGCCGCTCCTATTTGCACAGGAACCTTTTAAAACCATAAGGGCTAATTCACAGCAGTGAATAAGGGTGCAGGATTAAAAGTGTGACATACTGACTACTGCTTATTAATCACTAATGACTGACACACTGAAATTAGTCCGTTTTTACATGAAGTTCTGAAGATTATTTGGTGGACCAATGACCTCCTGAGTATTTATATGGGTATATGTTTGTTTTTTTTCTTGTGATAGAGCCTAGTCAACATATACAAGCAAATACTGTATGTGAATATGGCATATAAATATGCCAGTGTATACAACATATTTACTTTTTTTGCTGTAAAATAAAGCTTCAAAGCTTTTTTATAGAAAGCTGTTTCCATCACAACTGTTTCTTTTGAAGACAAATGTGTTCATCAGCTAGTCCTGTAGATCACAAACAAGATCACAAAGCAGATTATTGAACCTACAGCATGACGCAAACATACACCAGTGATCTTGTAGTGGACATGTCCTGTTGAACAGTACTGGCTTCTGTGTATCTGTATTACTGCTGTAACTGTGGAAACCACAGAATTCTTGACAAATCAATGAAGATAACTGCTCAAAAGTGTAAAAAAAAATAGATGAACTATAAGTCTGCAGACACCAGCTCATCCAATGGTCCTGCTGAAATCAAAGAGTAATAATACAGACTATGTCCTCCTTTCCTGCAGCTTTTACACCTCTGGGAAGGCTTTCCACTGGATGTTTGAACTTTAGCTGTGAGGATGTCACTGCATTCAGAGCAGTAATGAGCTCAAGTACCGGTGTTAGATGATCTGTTCTGGTCATAGACGGAACTCCAACTCATCCCAAAAGTAATGGATGAGCTCCATCACTCCAGAGAATGCAGTTTCTTTACGTTGTGAGACAATGTTGGGGGGCTTGAAAACCCCTCTGCCACTGGGCATGGTGACCTCATGCTCCAGACCATCTCATTCCATTACAGTGCTTTACTCTGAAGATTATACAAGCTGTGTGTGCAATCATGTCAGGGTAATTCACTAATTAGAAGAGGTCTGGATAGCTTTAGATATATAGTGTGTCTGTAGATTTTGCATACAAAGGTGTTCTGTTTTTTTTTTTGGGGGGGGATATAAATATATTATCAGCTGTGAAATTATTTAAGTAACAAGAAAGGAATCCACAGTATTCAGTATATTTAGAACTGACGAAAAGAAGATATTTAACCCCACCTGGTGGTTGTTGTGAAGTTGACATGTTACTGAAAACCAGGGTTATGCACATAAAAGTAACTGCATGTGTTAGGGTTTGTGAGAAAAAAACTGATCTTAGGTCGGCACTCTTAGATACTGTGTGCAGACCGTGTGATCTCTAACACTGAAAATTGCATCTTTCTGTAATGTAAGTAGATTTCATGCCAAACACTCCTAAACACTGACTCCCCTAATGTATTTTCTCACACATAGATCCTCACATAAGATTGATCTAAAGATTTTTCCATTTTATTAACTAGTAGGTGTTACATCATCTATACTGGTTAAGTTTACTTCCATAACAAGAAAATAAATTCTGTTTTCCATCCCATTTCTTACCCTGAAACTCTTCAGTTAGTCTTCACCACATCTAGACTCCAGTGTGAAACAGACTGTTTTGGTGATTCTTATGGTGAAAAGATGATTCTGTGTAAATCTTCTTGGGTAATGGCTTTCTTTGTGTCACCTTTTTAGGGGCCAGATTAGTGGATTTCTCACGATGATGTCCAATATTTACTGTGCACAGTGTACGCCTGAAAGCCTGGAGTTCCTTTAAAGTCCTTGCAGATGGCTGAAACCCCTTTTTAGTCCGTCTGCTACTTGGAATGGCCTCCTAGGCAGCGTTTACCGAGCCAAAACCTGTCCTTATTTGTCCCTCTTATTCGTGGAACAGTTTGGAGAATCCTTGAGTGTTTTCTTTCGAATAGGCTGCCCACTTTCCCCTGAAATCACTTAAATTCTTGTTACTTTGTGAGGGCAGATTAACCTGCAGGAATTCAAATGTTTGTTTGAAATCCCAACAAGATGAACAGATTTTTCATGATATTAGTCATTTTTAAATTCTGGTTTATAAGGACAGGATCCATAAGATAGATTTTTAAAGAGTAAATTACTATATGAACGAAGTGTTTATATCTGAGATTTTGGGGGTAGGGAGTAGGTAACATGAGGTCACATTTTTTTTCGGTGCACTGGAATTCCTGGGCATGAGGTCATAAAAGATTAACATTGTGAAAGAGAGTGAGGAGCCATCATAAATCAGTCTGAGCTTTCAACCATAACTCTGTCAGAGCTCTGCGTTCACAGGAACTTCTCTCTTTTTCCCTCTGGGTAAACTTCTTTTTTTTGTTGTTGTTGTTGCTTTGCTGGTGCCTACCTCCACTCCTACTGGCTGGTGTAAGGTATTGCATTAACAAGAGCCAGCACAATGTGCATGTGCCTTTTACTGCACCCATGAGTGTGTCAAAGGTTTATGAGGATAAGTACGAACAAAGAGAACTTGTGGTTCTACAACAAGCAGTCCCGTTCTGTTGTATCACAGAATCAATGTAAACAAAAGAAAACAATGCACGTCTGTAGCTGTAGAGTTCATTTTATCCTGCGCCCCTCCAAGTTGTCCTGTTTGTGTCCTAAAGGAGTGAGCTCACCTCCTGTTTGGATTGACTAAATTGAGCACAAATGGACGTGGAAGGAACGACTCCTGTGTATCTAGCAACTAAACTAAGCAGTTTAGCAACGGCTGCCAATGTTCAGTCAGCAGGCAGCATGACCTAACGGTTTTATCGCTGTTTTTAGAGCTTTACTTTTAGCAGAAAAGCATTCTATATAGCACCAAAAGAGTCACAGTAGACCAATAAAACTGCAACAAAATTTTGGTGCCATACAGAACCATTTTAAAGGATTCTTTACAGAAGCATGCATTTAATAATGGAGAAGAACCATTTAAGCTTCCTATTTGTCATTGCACTATATTTAACCACCTTTTTTTAAGGGGGAGGTTGAACTTTTTTTAGTCTATGAGTCATGCGATAAGCAATGAGTTGGTCTTAACAGGAAATACTGGACTTGTCCTGATATGAAATTGGTCGGTCCTTCCCTCTGGTGAAAAAAAAAAAGGGGAAAAAAACCTGCTCTCTCAAACCACTCCCTGTAACGAGTATGAGCAGGCAAAGATGAAATAGCAGATCAACACAGGCAGGTTCCGCCCCTTCAAGAGTGCCGCTGGTGTGTGTGAGACTGTTCTACAAACTTTAGCAGGCTCTGAGGAACATCAGAACTATGGATTCAGTTCTTAGTCTGTTATGACTGAGGATGTGCTTTACCAAGGCTTTCATTAGAACCCTGTCAGAAAGCCTGCTTTCTTCTGAACCACCAGGGAGAGTGGTGAGGGACCAGGTGGAGAGTTCATAGGCCTGCCCGGGCCTACAGCAGTCATGGACCTGACACTGTGGCAGTACCAGTTCCGCATCATCATGCTGGGTGACTCTACGGTGGGCAAGTCGTCCATGCTTAAACGCTACACAGAGGACCAGTTCTTGGAGTGTATCAACCAGACAGTCGGAGTGGACTTCTATGTGCACTTCCTGGAGGTGGAGCCCGGAGTGAGAATCAAGCTGCAATTCTGGGACACAGCTGGCCAAGAAAGATTCAGGTAAAACATCTGACCTCTGAGATGGTTTGTATCTGAGGGCCAGAGCCTTTTTTTGTTATCTACACTGAGGGGACATGAGTTTTCAGACACTTTTTGTTATTTAATACACTTCTAGTGTTCACGTCCACTTCAAATCTACACACGTCTTTTGACTTTGCGTGCATAAAAATAGAACAACAAAAAAAAGGAATTAGCAAAAATCAGGAGATTGGCAAGGCTATGCATGCTATGTTAGCACCTTCAAATTTTTCAGAAACCGGTCTTCAGTTATTTCCACTGTATGTTTGGGATGGCTGTCTTGTTGAAACGTCCATTTTCTCCCCAATCCTTGGCTGATGACATGAAATTCTCCAAATATCTCCCAGCACATTGCTCCATTTCCTTTGATGGTATAGTGTCATCAGTGCCATTCTCTCTCCAAACATGCTGAGCTGAATTATTGTCAAAGGAAACTTGTTGCATGCAGTCTTCTTAACCAATGGCAGTACCTTTTACAATAACACCAGGTGCAATTTGCACAGTTTATTTTTTGTCGGTTTCTAAGCAGCATGACTATGTAAAACTTGATATATTTTGATAACTTTTATATATATATTACCTTTATACTTGTATAATATATGTAAATACCTTTATTCCTATTACTCTATTTTTCAAACATACGTTTTTGTTGTATGCACTGAAAGTCATGTATGCATTGAAAGTATATTTTTTAAAAATGTCAGAGTGTCTGAATACTTGTTTCCCCACACTATAAACGCTCTGGGCAGCAGAGCTGTTTATCAGATGGGTGTGGAGGAAAGGTCTGAAAGGTTGTATATCAACCTGCATACTGGTAGTGCGGTAACTACACCTGGCTACATTTGCATAGATCCATGTAAGCAGCTATTCAAATGACCCAAAGTTCAAACCCAAGTTTTTTCTTTCCTTAAACAACTCCTATACAAGCTACGAATATATATGAAACTAATAGTGATGTGAAATTCAAACATCATTTTGTCGGGTGCAGTTGAATGACCTTTTTTTTCAGGAAGTATACCGTTTGTCTGTGTTAAAACGAGTTTTTGAACTTTTAACCGTTCTCATCAGTAATTCCTTTCCCGAATCAGAGCTAATAATCTGATTTTGTCTCAAAGTTTAATCCACAATAAAAGAAAATGTTCCGCAAATAACTGCCAGGGCCCCCCCTCCCCCTTTCAAGCAGTAAAGATCAGCTGATAAGTGCTGGGATACGGGTTAAAAACATCAGACACTCTGATCCTTAACATGATGGAAAAAGAATAGTAATGTTGCAACCTAGACATCAACGAGGAACACTTTTTACATGTTAAACAAGAATGATGCAAAATCTAAACCAAGTCTATGCAGGGCTTGTGTGCAAATATGTAGCAACTAGAACAGAAACACTGAATCCCCTCACATGGGCAGAATGCTGAGAAATGACTAATGTCCTAGATTCACATCTTCGCAGTAGCCATAGAATGCAAGTTTGGAGGTTCCTCAGTTTAGCCTTGAATTTGAACTTGTTCATTAAATGTTTTACAATATGTTCAATTCAATTTGATCAATATTATTTATGATTGAATTACAATATATATTTGGTGAATCTTCTATAAATATCTGCGGAGTCCATTTCCATGACATAGGTGGAATATCCACTGGAAAAACTGCAGAAAGTAGTTATGAGTACAATTAACTTCAGTCATATGATGCAACAGTAAAAAAACGTGTTCTGTCCTGTTAAGGGTTCAGAGCCAGTGATATTGTCAGGTGCAAGAATGCAAGAATGACAAAGCACAGCAACAGCTTATTACTAAAGAAAGGATTTCACTCCTTTTCACAACAAATTTGCAAAGCCTTTGAGATTATGACCAAAAAATCCTGTTCCTGTCACCTTAAGGAAGATTTTAGGCCACTTTTACTCACTTCATGCTAATACATATGCTTTAGTAAAATACATTAATCCATATTCACCTTCTGGAAGGGTGAACTTTTAGTCCACTGATCTGTCATTTTACTACACCATGTTATTTCTGACATGAGTAGACTACCATATCAGCCTCTACATTAAATGGAGGTTCTTTAATCTTTGTAAAGTTTCTTCACTCTCACACATTAATTTAAAGAAATTGTTCTTTATAGAGTTTTAAAAAAATTAGGGCACTAAAAGTGGTTATTCTATGGCTTTGGTCTAAATAACCCTTTTTTGACACGTTTATTTTTAAGAGTGTAAGTCTAATGTAATCTAAGTGTTGGTCTTACATGTTCTAATATAAAATGATAAATGATTAAAAAAACTGTAATATTTTAAAGTATGGGCTAATATTACAGTACATTTGGTAATATAGGTATATATACAGTGCAGTGTAATATGATAAGTAATGCTGATGTGATTATAACAGTAATACCAAAATAACGAAATAAATGTATTGTTTAATATACTGTATTATTGTAATATACTGTATATACTGTACTGTTGTAATAAAGGTTGGTATACTCCAGTCCACAGCACTGCAAATTCAAAATCAAAATAATAAAAACAACGCGGTCAGAGGTCTAGGTCCATGTACACCACTGCTGTAACAAGTCTAGTTTTGGACTAGACTCCAAATGCCTCTACTACTGTTAGAAACAGAATATGACAAATAAATACATGTACAGAAGGGGATTCAGTCCAGAATTTGCCATTAAAACAGTAGAATCTCACTAGGTTAATAATTTTCCTTGTATCTTTGTTTTGAGAATTGTTTATACACGAGAATAACAGCGCAGTTACAGGATTATGTCAATTTAAAGAAATTGCAAATTTACAATGGAGCGAGAGAAGAGAAAAATTCAAATGGTAAATCAGATTGCAAAATTCAGATGACCAACCAGAGCGCCAGATACAACTAACAAATATCCTATTAATGATGACAACCTGGCAATGCCATAAAACATTTGTAAGGGAAGTGAATATTAATCAAACAGAAGTAAAATGTTTACAAGTGAAACCCTTACATTAAAAAATGTCTCAAAAATGGAGATGTAATGCTTAGTAGAAAATTCATAGCAGCAGCAGACCGTAATGACAGCAGACCAAAGGATGTGCTGGGTTTAGAGGCCTTTACTCTGATGTGCAGGGAAGAGTGCATGTTGTACTTGGCTGTGGATTTAGGCTGCAAGAACTGATTTATAAATAAGCACAAACCAAAGGATGTAATGACAATGGGCCACTATTGGAGGCAATGGTGTGTTTAGAACAGCATTGTGGTGGATTGTGTCAAGGTTTTGAAGTGTCCCTTTGCAAGCCAGTCTATAAACTGTATCTCTGTAATCAAATAAAAAGGATGTATGGTCTTGTGAACAAGTATGTGCTCAGCAGAGTTTTGCCTTGGCCTTTTCACTGTAGCATGGCGACAGGGTGAGAGAAGGATAATGCACTGTTCTACCCAGATTCCTAATTATTTACACACCATTCACTGTAAAAAATGACAGCCTCACTAAGTTGTTTGAAACTATTTCTGCTCTGTAACTCCACCTGTCTTGTCAAGTTCTGGATTTTGAACTCAAGTTTACAGTTTTTCAGAAAGTTAAACTAAAAGTTGTGGAAAAACTATAAGTTGTGAAAAACAGTTAACATTGTGTTAACTGCTTCCCTCAAGGCCTAAAGAAGGTCTCATGTTGGTCAAAGTTGCAGTTTGTGTATGAAATATACAAACATCATTTGTATTTTAAATGTGTTAAATAAAATATTTAACAAGTTAATGTATTGTTCAAAGAATGTTGTTTTCTACTTTGGAACTTTTTCACAGTTGTAAATTCATTCAGTGCCAACTTGCCATAATTCTCGGCAGTGTTTAATGCTTTACATTTTTTGAGTACCTAAAAAAGAAAAATTCATTAAGCTTTTTTAAGATGCAGAATAAGTAGAAACAACTTAAAAACGCTAATCCAGACAACTTGAAATAACAGCTGGTATGGACATATTTGAAGTTACGTTGTAAGCTGAAGTGACATGGAAATACTATACATGTAGGTCTGGCAAGGTAAAGTAAGTTTTCTTGAAATAATAACATAACGTTATTAGTTATGTTACACACAGTACACACAGTAATAAGTTATATAACTTGTATATCTTAACTTTTTGAGTTGAACCCAAGTTTACTCTCAAGTTGAGATTACTCACACTTCTAAGGCAGCCGGTGAACTTGATTTTTTTTTACAGTGTAGCCGGCTCAAGCAGGATTCCCTCTCTAGAGGAAACGTTTAAAGGGTGAAAGCGTGCAGGATTCAAGTGGCTGATCAGACCCAGGATTTATCATCAGACTGGGGTGTCAGTCTGCAAAATTCAAACTGGCCAATCAGAGGCCTGAATTCAGTTACCCAGTTAGACTGTAGATGCCATTAGTTACTCAGTTTTCAGAATTCCAGTAGCCATTCATACAGTACGGTGCAAAAGTCTTAGGCACCTGAGAAATTACTATTTAAAAACCGTTTGGATGAGCAGTCTGTGTGTTTTATTGCTAAATATACGAACGAAAACTAAAAAGAATACATACAAATAACATTATACACTAAATTTCATGATTTTATGTAAAGCATATCAGTGTGTTCCTTTTGGAAGTCCAGTATTACTTGTAGTTTCCATCAGAAACCTGGTTTGACTCTGTGAGTATGTCATTAAAATGAAATAGGAGCCACAGATGGAATTCCACAAATCCAGACAAGGCTGGAGGCATCAAGGAGAAATCTGGAACCGAACCTGTATTCTCTTTACCACCTCACACAATATGAACTTTTTTTTTTTTTTTTTACAGACAATCTTGAATACTATTTTCTTGTTTGTATTTATTCTCATGTTAACTTTGCTAGCAGAAAGACACACGATCTCACACTGAGAAAAATGGCTTTCAACAATTTGGATAGGTGTTTTTTGCACAGTACTGAATTGCACAATGTAACTAGCACATTAGAAGCATTTCTGTCTATGGAACATTTTCCAGTTGGTAACACTATCATTTAACTCAGTCATGTTCGTTCAGCTTGGCAGGGATACAAGACTGCAGCCCTTAAAGCCTGTCAGGTTAATACGACTTTGGCTCCTCTGCTTAAACCTGTGTGTGTGTGTGTGTGTGTGTGTGTTTCTCTCAGGTCAGTGACTCGCTCCTACTACCGAAACTCAGTGGGCGCCCTGCTGGTCTTTGACCTGGGGAACCGTGCGTCGTTTGAGCGCGTGCGGGAGTGGCACGCGGAGGTGTGTGAGCACGTGCGGCCTCAGGCCGTGCTCTTCGTGCTCGTGGGCCACAAGAGCGACCGCGAGGCGGACGGGGAGCGGGTGGTGACCCGGGAGGAAGCTGAGAAATTGGCCTCGCAGCTCGGGGCGCCCTACGTAGAGGCGTCCGCCAAAACAGGCCACAACATCCATGAGCCCTTCGAGCTGCTGAGCCGCCGCGTGTACCAAGGGCTTCTGGCAGGAGAGGTGCAGATGAGGGAGGGCTGGGATGGAGTGAAGAGCTCAGCTCCACACAGCCAAAAGAAAACCACCAAACTGGAGAGTGGCGAGACTGACCCACAGAGCAAACGCTGTGACTGCTAGCTGCTTCCCAGTGACTCATGAACTGATACTGATGTATAACAAGTGTTTCAGTGAATAAGATTCTGGCATGGGCACCAGCATCACCACCCCAAAGCACAAGACCAGTGTCAAAGCAACACTGCTGATGTCAACCATTTCTAGAAGGAGAATATAAGAGGTGGTGTCAGGGTCACCAGTCTCCTTGATTTGGTGCTCCTGATGTCAAGACACCCCATACAGGACAAAAAAAGAAACATTCTTTCAATGCTCTAGGGGAGAGGTCCCCAACAACGGTCTGTGAGTCATTTGGTACGTGGCCGGACAGAAAGACAGAATAAAAATATTTTATTGATTATCTGAGTCTGAAAGATTTTTATTTTGAAAAAAACACTCATCTCGGTCACACATACAGTACATCAAATATTTAGCCCATAAGCTAGCTAAAATGAGTAAAAAACAAACAATTTGTTTTTAATTGTATCCATACCGGTCCATGAAAATATTGTTTTACATAAAACTGGTCCGTGGCGCAAAAAAAGGTTGGGGGCTGCTGCTCTAGGGTTTTGGATATTCACTTTGATCACAAGATTTGTTAGTATGAGTTTCCCACATAATGTACAATTGTCATAGGGGGCAAGATGCTACCCAAATAATATGGTAGTGAGACAATAACAAAGACTGCTTTTTAAGTATCTGACTTTGAAACAGTGCCCTTTATGTTTGTCCTGGGTTTGTTCTCTACTCTAGAACTATCAAATATCTGTAATAGTAGAACATCAAACATTCCCGATGTACATCAGTTGACTTATTAACAATAGAATGCTATTCGGGTAGTTCTGACATATACACAAAATTGTTAGATATCCAAGTCCTTTTATTTCTGAAAAAACAAGATTTTTATAAAGAACAATGATACTTGGCCAAAAAACACATGACAATTTCCTCCAAACCTTACAAAACAATCCCAAGCCAACCCCAAAGCAGAGTGAAACCACTTAGCATGTTTGACAGACGTGATTTAAGTAAGGCTTGGGTCAGTATTCCAGTAATTGCGCTACATTAAGTCCACAGTACTGTTGAAGATAAAGCCTAAATTAGAACTAAGCACTACAAAACACTGCAGTCGTACAAACCAATCTTTGTGTGTGACCACCTTTGCCAGTTGGCAGTTTTATCATGTAAACATGTCAGGTGTGTACAACTTTTAGTAGTATGGGTGGAGCTGCAAATGACGAATGTTTATCAAGTACTAGCAAAAGTACTGCATATATGAAAGTCCTCACTGAACCATACAATACAGTTTCAAAAGAAAAGTCTCTATTCAGAATCACAACACACACAATTGGAAAAGAGAACAAAAAATGTGATGTGATGGTATGGACACTGTCTACGCTGGACACCCTCTGAAATACCAGCACAAACTCATAATATATTTAACCTGGGATTCAGTAATACTAATATATAATAATGAAAACCAGGGGTCAACTGGGGAAAAAAAAACACTAGTGAAGTACAGATAGATGTGTCCCAAAATAATCTCAGTCTGTTAGCAGGGCATTAATTACACTGAATGACAGAACTGACACTGCCAAAAAAAGATTTGCCTCAAGCCATGAAAAATAAATCAATAATGGTTTCAGCATCTTAATATTTATTTTGCCAAAACCACTGCTTTAAATTTCTGGAAAATGTTGTCGCATGCACAATTAAGTTATAGCTGAAAAAATCTCGAGTTAACCAACAGCACCTAAATAGTTTAGTGCACAGCAAGATGTGAGTGTTATTACATGTGGAAAGTTAAATTCAGATTTCACAGATAATTCAAAATGTTGCAGATAAAGAGAAATCAGTGACACTGTACAGTCCTTCATGTTGTGTGCCACACAAATATCTACCTTTACTATGCCAAAATGATGACCTCTGGAAAAGTGGCACTATGTGTCTTTATTTAAAAAACAAAAAAAAACAAACAAAAAAAACAAAAAAACGAGCAAGCATAATGCCATGACCAGTACTATTCACCATTACAGGATATTTACACCCATAGATCACAAACTAATCTGCATGAAAAATCTTGCAGGAAAAGATCAAAGCAATTCTAAAGGAAGGAAAAAGAAGGGGCTGTAATGATAAATATGCAGTTATATATAATTTATACATATTTTCAAAGCGGTCGCTGAAAAAGCGTAAAAATGCCCACAACGAGTGATCCGTTTTTATGTATTTCATGCAACATCTAAGATATTCAGTTGTAGTATTTAGGCCTATAATAGCACAGCTTATTGTAATCACAGGAAGCACAAAGCATACTAACAACAGCCAAATAACAGCGTCAAAGCAAATTTGGGCAAGTTTGTAAAAGTAAAAAATCAGAAGCACCTGTCTGACAATAGTGCCTCTATCTGCTTGATATGGAGGCCTGCTACCCCACAACTGCAACACCTTTAAAAGTTGCATGTTCTCCTCAGAACCAAAAAGCAAAATTTAGTGAAATATTTCTTGGTCTTCTTGATCTTGCTACTTTTTGGTCGTCTTTCGGATCAGTGCCATTCGCTGAAATAACAAAGACCATAATTTAGCAAAAAAAAAACAAACAAAAAAAACTTGCTTTTTAGGGTATGTCTGTTCTGTGTTTTCTTTTTAGTCTAAGAACATGAATACTGACCTGTTTGTGCGCTTCTGTAGTACATGCCTTCTTGTACGGTCGAATTTCATCCGAACCAAATCCAGGGATCCACATGTTCCACTGGCGCTCTGTGGAGTCACATGACACAACGAAGCACTAAATTTTTAAATATGTACAATTTAAACAGAAACATGTCACAGAATCATCAATGAGCTGGTAGTAGTGATCTCTAAATAATTTGTGGAGTGTATAGTACATAAACTTACTTTAAATACACAGACAAGGCAGTGATGAGATGTAGTAAGTATATATGAGTCTTAATTAAAACACTATTCCACACTGTTTGTCTTGAAGATATTTTATAAACAAATGTTCTGCACACTACAGTACCTATTATAGGATCTATACATTCCCATTTACAGTATCTAGACTCATAATATAAATGACTGTCTAACAAGGCACTTACCAAGATGCAACTGCACATCCTTTACTTCCAGCGTGTTAGACTTTCTGTGCCGGGCAAGCTGGCAGGCAGCGGTTACCACACTCTCTATGAAATCGTCAGCAACCTGAAGCAACATCTGACAAAAAAAAAAAAAGACTCACTATTATACACCTATAGAGTCCCTAATACTAACGATTAATTTCGCATTATGATCATGCAGTAACGTGCAACACCAGATTTCAAAACCTGTGCAGTACAATTAATATGGACCATAAATTACTTTGATGTTTCAGTTTCATTCACAAGCATCACTGGATGTTCAAATATTGCATCCTCTTTGAAAATCACTGACTTTGTGGGAAGTCTGCCAAAAGCTCAGTTCAATCAGCCTTATTTTATCAGTTTTAAACTTTTATAATAAAAATGTTTATCATGTCCTCACTGGAAGAATGTTTGACTGTTTCACACCTATTTATTAGTCCTATAACAAATTAACTATTGATATTGCACTAACTGAAATGACAAGTGTGATATACTAAACTTCTTTGCATTTAGAAAGAACTGACAGCATCTAGAAATGTGTGTCCACGTTTATCTGTCCTTCTGTGGAATGTTCATGTAGTTTGCAGCTTTCTCAGCTCTATCAGAGTTTTTCTGTGGGAATTTGTGTCCATTTAGCCAAAACAACTGGTGAACATGTTGGACAAATAAAGCAAAATAAAGTGCCCCCCTCACTCTCAACATTCAATTAATCCCAAAGATGTTCAGTTGGGTTGAGGTCGGGGCTCTGTGCAGATCAATGAAGGTCCTCAACACCAAACTCATTAGATCATAGACCTTCGTAGACCTTGTTCACGCACAGAGGAACAGTCATACTGAAATGGCCTACCAACAACTATTGCCTAAACTCCTAACAATCCAAAACTTATTCTGTATTATATTATACATTAACACAATACAGAATAATATATTATAATTATACATATATATCCTTATTATATTATACTTTGGTTTGTCTTTAAAGAATAGTTTTGCCTTTTCAGACTCAAGTTGGATTTTAAGGACAATGCTGAAAAAATGTTTTCTGGAACATTTACACAGTATCAGAAAAATGTATCGATGGCTCGGTCCACGTGTCGCATTTATAGCAGTGGCAGAGAAAAGCAGTGCCTTAAAAAAAGTATTCTCAATAGAGTTAAAGTCAGGGCTTTGACTTGGCCATGTTCACCTTTCTGTTTTAAGCAATTCCAGTGCCGCTTTGGCCTAAAGCATAGGGTCTCATGTTGAAAGATGAATCGAACGAGTCGTAAACTTATAGCAGACTGGAACATGTTCTCCTGCAATGTTTTGTGGTGTCAGTGCCCATCCATTTTCCCTTCAAGCCTGACAAGACTCCCAGTGGTAGGTATGGTGTTTCTTAAGACATGGGCAGTGTTAGTTTGATGTCACACATACCCCTTTGAAGTTTGTCCAAAAAGTTCTATTTTGGTCTGAACTGACCATAATAGTGACAGTTGAATTTTCAGTAGCCTCTTTCACCAGTCAATGTCTTGCTCTGATGCTTAGTTTTGAAGGACAGCATGTTCTTGTAAGGATCTGGGTGCCACTTTCTGATGATGGATTCAACAGTTCTTCGCGAGACATTAAAACTCTTCGATATTTTTTGCAGCTATTTCAATGATTGGGGTTCTCATATCAGCAGAAAGCTCCTTTCCAACAAAGATGATGGCTCTTACAAAGCTTGTACCCTTACTTAAGGACTCTTTAAACTAATTATATTTAATCATTGGTTAAGGAAGCCCAACCTTTGTGTTATGATTCATTTGTGTAAACTGGAAGCTTCCAAAGCAAAGGGATTTGAATACTTAAACAGCATGTCATTTTTTTTTTTATCTTTTTAATGTTGATACACAAATAACCTGTTTTGGCTTTGAAAATATACTGAAACAGAAGAGTCCTCAACATAAATGTTGTTTGAGGAAAAGAGTGTAAAAGGGGTTGAATATTTTAGGAAGCATGCAGAAGAACAAGAGTCTTAAACTACCTCCTCTACGTCCTCATCAAGCTGCTCGTTGGGATCGATTTCCCTCACAAGGTCTTGCAATTTCTTCTTACTGAGCACCTGTGAGATAAAAGTCATACTGCACTTCAAGCACACACAGATGGATAAATCCTGCTGTTCAGTGTAAGAACAAAATGCAGTGGCTAAATCTGAGGGCTATGTATAAACACTGGTGATGTGCTGGACTGATGACTAGATCTCAAATGAATGACTGGGACCATTATAGGAATATATGGAATATATAAAGTAAAGTGGCCCCTTACAGTCACACACAAACAGCACACCACACAGTGTGAACAGTGTGAAATTCTTTCTCTGCATTCACCAGGTGAAGCAGCGGGCAGCCAGCGACACAGCTACCGGGGAGCAGCATGTGGGGATGGTATCTTTCTCAAGGGTACCTCAGTGGTGACACTGGCTGTCCTGGGATTCGAACTCACGACTGAATGACTGAACAGGCTTTATATAAGCAATATTTTACGGCAGAAGACAGAGACTAACCTGACTTCCCTCAGGACTGAGTCTACCAGCAGGACCAGGGTTGCCTAACACCTTTCCTGGGACAGCAGTGCTGTTAGCCATGCTGGTGGTGAGGGAGGGAGTTGAGGAGGCCTCAGTTTTGACCGCGTTGTACAGGTTGGATCTGCTGGTCTGCTGTTGATACTGGTTCATGCCAAGCAGCTGATTGCAGTCATGAGCCTCCTGTGGGGCTGCAGTCACTAGTGATCAACTGTGATTAAAATACATTATAGTGAACAGCCCACAAAGACATTCAGAAAACATCATACTCCAGCAAATCAGGGTAACACAATACCAAGTGTATTAATCATCACATACTGAACATCTACACTTTTAAGAGGCTAGCTACGTGGAAAATATCAATATTACTGTTTGACAGCACGAAGAACTCCACTGACTTTTTGAATAGAAACTACAATTTAAACGTTAGCTAGCAAGCATTCTATAGATAATTTACATCTAACAACATTTGTCAGGATGGCAGAGAAGTTCTATTTACTTACTTAACAACAATCAGAAGTAGGGAAAGTTTCTAAATGTTGGCTAAAAGTTGAGCAACTGAATGAACACGAACACTTCAGTACTTGATCAACAGTGGCTAAGATTTGTGAAACGCCACTAATCTTAAACAGCTAACAACGTAGTCTAGTATTAAGGTTACTTAAGAAGCATTCTACTGATAATTTACATCTAACAACTAACTTGACATTTGTCAGGTTGGCAGAGAAGTTCTGGTTACTTACTTAACAACAACCAGTAGTAGGGAACGTTTCTAAATGTTCAGCAACTCGCTGAACACAAACACACTTCAGTTATTGAGTAACAGTGGCTAATATTTGTCAAACTCCTCTATTCTTCAACAGCTAACAACAAACACCTCTTTTGTGAAGTGCAAACAGAAGAAAAGTTGGAAACGCTTTGGAAATCGTTTAGAACTCACTGCTCCCGCCGTGTGTGTCAGTAAATTAGCTAGAGATACACATTTCTGGAGGGTTAATCTGTTGTAGTGTAGCTCTGAGACCTGCTAAAGCTAACATACCTGCTAAATTTGGCTACAGTGTCAGTTCTGGTTTCCTGTTAAATGTATATAGTTTATTATTGTAATATCTTCCACGTTGTGCTTTTAATTAGTTAGCATTTTCGTCTACAAAGGGTGTCTTTAACCATAAACTACAAGTCTACAAACAGATATTTGGGCTATTTAGCCACGGCTAACAGTTCGACCTAGCATTAAGGAGACACAGAGACCAGAAAACATTGTAAATTACAAAACAAATACTGCACCTGGGTGTATTATTTCTTCATCTTATGCGTAAACATTTAAAATCCAATGGAAAATTGCTATTCCAGGTCATTTACTTACAGCCCTTCCATTCGCTAAGGTTAGCAGGAGGAGACGGCGGGATGATACCACAGCGGAACTGAATTTCAACAACATAAAAGTCTCTGAAAGAGAGAAGAGCACACTGACGATATACACAATGTGGACAAAAGTATTGGGACACACCTGTTTTCCAGGGTTTGGGCTAGGTCCCTTACTTCCAGTAAAGGACAGTCTTAATGCTTCAGAACACCAATACATTTTGGAAAACACCATGCTTTAAACTTTGTGGACACCATTTGGGGAGGAACCTTTTCTATTCCAGCATAACTGTTCCCCAGGGCACGAACCAAGGTCCATTAAGACATGGTTGGATGAGTTCGGTGTGGAAGAATTCGACGGGCCCGCAACCCCATCCAACACCTTTGGGATGAACTTGCGAGCCAGGCACTCCTGTCTAACGTGAGTGCCTGTCCTCATTAATGCTCTACAGAATTAATGGGGCACACATTTTAAAATCTTGTGGAAAACCTTTCTAGGAAGAGTGGAAGCTGTTATAGCTGCAAAGGTGGAGACCAACTCCATCTCAAAGACTATGTATTTGAACGCAACGTTATGAAAGTCCCTGTTGGTGTAATGGCCAGGCGTCCCAATACTTTTGTCCATGTAGTGTTCATAAACACAGCACACCAGACAATTGATCAGTAAATAACACGTATTTCATTTATTTATTTTCCAACACAAAAGCAAACAACAAAGTTACAATACAGTTTAGGGAAATTGACAATATTTTGTTCAGCTCAGCATCCTTTTCAGTTTAATTCATGGTATAGGGATGTGGCAGACTTTACATACACACAGTAACTTCTGAAACATGGGTCACTGCCACATTTCATTTTTACCTTGCAGCACTTGTAGCAGATACACTATTACTGAATTAAGAAAAAAAAAAAAAATGTAACCCAAAACCTTGCTTCATTTTTCAGGCACTGTGATTTTCCAGACTTAATTGACTAATTTCTCTCTGCACCTGGAAAACATTGTATTTGATTGTAGTAATGCTTTTACTTGGGCAAAAGTAAAACAGTAATACATCAATAACAATTATAGGTCAAGCAAAATTTACATTCATAAATATTAATGTAGTAGTGCCAAGCCTTTTTTGTACAGAAGATGCAATTGTACATCAATATTTTTCTTTATTCAAACAAAGTTTGCAAAGACTGAAATACTAGGAGTTTTTTTGCTTTTTTATTTTTACTAACTCAGTCCTAATACACTAATGCAACAAAAAAGCACTTAGGGCAGATTAATTCAGAAAGCAGGTTGTAGGCTTGTGTATAAAAAACTGAAAGGACAAAATGAAGCACAGTTGGGACATATCAAACCAGGACCCTCTTTCAATAATTTCTCATGGCGATAACACTTAAAAATGAAAATCCCACCAGTTCTGCAAAATGTCTTTCAGCTGTTGAGCTTGAAAAGTAATTTTGAGTGGTTTGATGTAAAATGGTACACTGTAGAGAAAATTGCCAACTTCTTTACAGAACCAGGACCAACAATCTCTATAATCATGTAATGCTTTCTAGACTGAAAAGAGGACCTACAAGTGTGTTTTTATATTTAATGCTGATAATGGTAATAGGTTTTCTTTGTGTACTATTTTACCTTCAGAGTCGTGCACATATCTTCTCACCCTGCATGTGTTTTAAAAATACATTTAAAGTTGAATGTAAAATTATCATAAATAACAATGTTGCAACAAACTTTTCAAACTATTTCATGTAACAGTTTTTGTAATGTAGCTTTTAGAGGCATTAAACATTACTCATCACCATTGTTTTTACACAATGCAAACATATGAAATTTGGTGGAATTCCCCTATTAATATTCCAACTAAAATTCTTTTAATACATGGGAATTAGTAGGATATATAGACCAGAATTGATGTTTTTTACCCAGTAATTCCCAGAATGTGTTTAAACACATTTACACATTTATACTTCCATATTTAGTATTTAAGGATGTATTTAAGTTCCAAGATTGTATTTAAATACTTAAATAAATGCATCCGAGTTCAACAGCAAAATTCAAAATCAGTGCTGTCGGAGGGACAGTTTGAACCATTCTGTCCCTTCAGATTCAGCTCCAATACAAAGCACTCTGTAGTGTAATCTGTGATGATACGATTCAGCCGAAGTAGTTTTCAGAGGAACATCCCCTCATTATGTTGTTTTGTCCTCAAAAAGAACATTTAAAAACAAAAGACACTTTTGTGCTTTATCTGCTGTTTCCTTTGTGCACCCCTACATTGTGTAGCTCTGGTCCTTCTATGAGACAGATGGGAATTTGAGTTCGGAGAGTTCAGAGTCTGGAGAGCTACTGCCGCTACGGTCACTGTATGTGTCTCTGAAAAGAAAAACAAAAAATGTCTCAAAACATATTTTAAGCTGTACTATCCCCCATATTAAAGACATCTTCCTTCACTCCCAGCAAGGAGTGCCGTCAGCTATAAACATTTATTTCTTTATTTTGAATTCATCTTGTTTAAAAAGTACCTTTCAAGGCACTGAAGGACACCTTGCAGACAAGTAAATCGGAGCGTAGAATGAATAATACAAAAGGACTAATAACAATAGACTATACAAAAAAATATATATATATAAAAATACATATATAAAATCACAAGAGTGCAAAAGTAGAAATGGGTGCAGTCTAGGGACAAGATCAAAGAGAGTTAGACAGTTCGAAGAGGTGAGTTTTAAGACAGGATTTGAAAGTCAGCGGATTTCTTGAGGGAGGGAAACCCAGAGTAATTTCAAAAGACAAAACATAAAAGTCAGGATTCAAAAGAATTTAAATGGGCGTTTACAAAACACTGAAGCAATAAAAGTGAGATCTCAGGTAGTTAAACAGTCATTGTTACCGTGGTGAAAGTCTGCATCCTTTGAGCAGATAGGTCTGAAGTTTTCCCGCAGCTGCTAAAAGCAGCCCAAAATAAGGGGGTGAAGGCTTAATAGGGCGAGAGGTGAACTCCGGGTGGTACTGGACTCCAACAAAATAAGCATGATCTGTCAAAACAATAAGGCTGTAGTTAACTCAGTCAATTTCTTTCATGAGTAAGTAGCAAGGTCTTGTACTTTTACCAACCTTCAAGTTCAATAATTTCCATTCGCTGCCCTTCCACATCCTGACCCACAAAGTGGAGTCCCTTCTCCTGAAAGTGGTGTATCAGTTCTGGATTCACCTGGAGAAGGTGTGAACCAAAGGAGGTGCATACAATTAAGATACTTTGAAATACTTTACAAATTTGCAATGGATGTGGGATTACACATACACTATATATTTTTGTATAATAAATATACACACACACACACACACACACACTGATCAGCCATAACATTAAAATCACCTGCTTAATATTGCGTAACCTCATGACTTAGACTCGTTGAGGCAAGATCTCTGAAGATCTGATGTGGTGTCTGGCACCAAGATGTTAGCAGCAGATCTTTTAAGTCCTGTAAATTATAAGGTGGAATCGGGCCAGTTTGCCTGGCACATCCCACAGATTCTTGATCGTATGAGATCTGGGGAATTTGGCAGCCAAGTCAACAGTCTGATCTCTTTTTCATGTGCCTCAAACCTTTGCTGAAGAATTTTTGCAGTGTGGCAAGGTCCATTATTTACAATTACATCATATGGCAAGCACTTTTATCTAATTCAAACCCCACTTTCCAGCTTAGAAGGCAGCAATATTGATCACTACACTACACCAGCTATTGAGTATTATCCTGTTTAAAGAGGCTACTGCCATTAGGCAATCCCGTTGCCATGAAGGCATGTACTTGGACCTTCATGAAGGTGGCATGTGTAAAAATAACATCCACATGAATGTCAGAAGCCAAGATTTGTGTCAAAGTCACTCAGATGCTTAAGCTTGCCCATTTTTCCAGCTTCCAACACATCAACTTCAAGAGCCTGTTCATTAACTGCCAAATATACATATATATAGGTGCCATAATGTGTGTATAATTTTTTCTAACCTCAAAGCGATGTCTGTGCCTTTCATCAACGTGTTCTGCATCACCATACAATTTTCCTAAAATACAAGGACAGGAAAAATTCAATTACAGAAGCACTGATTGTATAGTAACCTCTTTGCAAGTCCCAAACGCTGAAAGAGTGACTGAGTGCGGTACATCATGCTTCTGCTTTGATCACTGAAAAGGCTGATAACTTACTGAGAACGCTTGAGTTGCTTTTAAAGATGGTCCGCCTTTTGCCTAGCCTCATAGTACCACCCAGTTGTCCTGGATTATGTTCTGGCATGTCAATCACCTGTATTAACAGACAAGAAGGCTACTACCGCAGATGTTGTGTAGGTATACCGATAGTCATAGAGCTGCATTTCTACATCTCTTCACTTATAATAATTAAGTGTAAATAATTACTAGAGAATACATACCACAGGGTGCTTTGTATCAGGATCAAATTCAGTAGAGTTGGCATCTGTCCAATGAGAGAATATTAATATAAGCATTAAAACTGACTTTTATATATTTTATTTAACCAATGCAGAGCCTCTTAGTCTGAGTACCTTGCCAGCCAAGGACATTGCGGGCAAATTCACACACAGCGAGCTGCATACCTAGACAAACACCTGTAAAATACAACACTTTCAGTTATCTTGCATAAGGCAGAATAGACTGATACTTACAGGGCAAGACAGACAGCACTGTGACTAAAAAGGCTGAAGAAATACAGATGAATCAAAACAGTGGCAATATATCTTATTGTTATTCATGAAATACTACGATTGTCCAGAGAATAAAGTTTTAAGTTTTATTACCTAAAAAGGGCTTTTTCTGCTTTCGTGCCCAGCTAATAGCCTGAATTTTTCCCTCAGTGCCCCGTACGCCGAAACCTCCAGGTACCAAAACACCACTGAAAAATATACACAAATAATAATATGTTTACTCTCTCTAAAATACCAACATACTAAAAGTGTGCAAAATCAAACAAACACTTAGTGAGCTGCTAAAATATAAATAACTATGCTGGTACTCTCAATCTACCTTCAGTACTTTTTCCAGTTACCACCTAATTAATACTTGTTTGCACTACAGATCAGCAGTCTAGCTGACAGCAGGCTAGGCCACTTACTCAGCACTGCAGAGTTTCTGCCAGGCTTCATGGTATTTCACTGGTTCATCCTGCTGTGTGCTCTGCTCCAGGTCTGCAGAGTCTATGTACTGAAACCAGAGAAGTAAGTCAATGACCAAAAGAAGTAAACATGTTTACATTCTCACTGGCACAAAGGGTCGACAGACCGGTCCAAAAACATATTCATCATTAAAGGAATTCTCAACCATTTTAACATCAGGCATTGTCATCAATAATCCCCCTTACTTTGACTTCTAGCTTGTGGTTGATTGCGAGGGCGGAATGCTCTAGGGCTTTAATGACTGAGGCATAGGAGTCTGAAAACTTGGTGTACTTTCCCACCAATGCAATTGAGGTGTTTTCCAAAAGCCGGTCAGACCTGTGAAAAACACATCAGTCAAACAAAAGCATTAGCAAACAGTTTCACCCACGCTGGCACTATCCTGACTACTTCTTTATGGTGCTGAAGGACATCTTCACCTATCAGACATTTCTTTCCACTTGGTGAGCATTTTACGGGGCCTCATCTCAATAGGTAGGTCCAATCTTCTGCAAAAGTATTCCACCATTCCCTGATCTTCCAGGAGCAAAGGAACTCTATATATTGAGGTCACATCATGTATGCAGATGACCTAAAAAATAAATTACAGAATATGAACACTCAAGACACTTTTCCTCTCCTTTTGTAGACACAGTCCTTTTAATGCTCTATGTCCCGTTTACCTTGCCAAGCTACTCTTGTCTTTAAGTTTAAAATGTAAACAGCCAAATTATCTACAATCTGCACAAACCTGCAACTTCTACTCAATTTTTTGAGTTAAATCAGTTCTAATTCACATGCAGATACCTGCTCTGGTTCCACATGACAAAACATAGAGATCTTCTCTTTCACTGAAGTGTCCAGAGGTGTAGAACAACGGCAAACAATCTAAATTAAAAAAAAAAAAAGAAAAATACAATGGTTAAAATGCAATAGAGGTCATGTCGATGTTTGTAGCAAAACAATGACTATGTTTTTGAAATGCAGAAGACCACTTTTAATTCAAGGATTTGAGCTTTTATAATGGCTGATATAACACAGATTTACATACATATTTTTCTGCATCATCAGTTCATACACAGGTATGATGAAAAAAAAAATCTGTCGCTGACTGCATTTGCATGCTGGATTGACTGCCTTTTCAACTCAATATGAGGATCACAGGAGTGACAAAGCTGGTCATTGTAACAGTTGTAACTACTGAAAATTGAATAAAACCAGAAACACAAATGAATTCTTTCTGGCATTGTTTTGTGGCCTGAATGGAGTGGCGAGTTTAGCAAAAGTAACTGACCTGTCAGACATGTGATGCCCCATTTATGATGATAATTTTGTTTGTTGTTTTAGCCTATACACATCAATGAAGCCTCTGCTTTAATGAAAAACATCACATCAAATCCAACAACCTACTGACTGTGAGGTGTGTGAATATATGAAATGGTCTGATGGAACAGCTGGTGTAGTGTGTGTGTCGGGCGGCAACATCCCACTGAGATATCAGGAAAAAAGGCCATTTGACTAACCAGATCTGGGGACAGGCCCAGCCCACGAAGCTCCCGCACACTGTTCTGTGTTGGTTTAGTCTTCTGCTCGCCTGTAGTGCTGGGCTGAAAACACAGGCAGAAATTATCAGGACAAGTTAACCCCACTTTTATTGCAACTGTAAACATAAGGGCTTAACATGCTATGAGTGTAAACACTGAATAAGACGCCAAAGTGGATATATAAAATCACGTGGCGCTCATACCTGAGGAACAAGGCTGACATGGATGTTGCAGAAGTTCTCCCGTTTCACCTTGAACTGAAACTGTCTGAAGGCTTCAATGAAAGGCATGCTCTCAATGTCTCCAACAGTGCCCCCAAGCTGTGGCAAACAAACACAAACAACACAATAGTCCCAAAAACACAGCAAGATTAAGATAGCATCACCACAAATCTAGTAAACATATCTGAAAGAAGTATACCTCAATAACACAGACTTGTGGCTCTACACCATCATCATCCACCGAGACTTTTGCTTGACGCATGACCCATTCCTGAATGGCATCAGTGATGTGTGGCACCACTGTAAGAAACAAGTCACTACAATTACCTAGCACTATAAAAAAGATTGCTGCTCACGTGCATTCATTAACGTGCATGTACATGACTGACTGCCATTCTGCAGATGAGTCAGGACACCATCACAGAGCTTTATATAATGTAGATAGATAAAACAATAAAACAGCAAAACACTACTCAGGACTACTTTTCAGACCAGAAAAGAAAAGCTTGTTTCATTTATACAGTCCTTAAAATTCAGTCAAAACAAAAAAAAAAAAAACGTTAAAAACATATTTTATGTCAGTAATAAAATGTGAAAATTTTAAACCAATATATATTGAATGAATTAAAGAAACACAGCCGTGCGAATATAACCCAGAATTGAAGGCAAAACTGCTGAAGACAATGACAGTTATCAAAAATAATTACTTGAAAATAAAGAGAAAATTGGAGAAAATTACTGGCCATGCAGTTGGTATACAGAGTCTCAGTTTCTTAAAATAACACCAGTTTCGTCATTAAAGACTCACCTTGTACAGTTTTACCAAGATAATCTCCTCTCCTCTCTTTCGTTATAACGGATTGATAGATCTTCCCAGTTGTCAGGTTGTTGTCTTTGGTTAGTCGAATGTCTAGAAAGCGTTCATAGTTTCCCAAATCCAGGTCAACTTCACCACCATCGTCCAACACAAACACCTCACCTGCAAGACCATGCTTTTTTTAGTAGGACTAACATTAAGGGCAGTAGCCCCTTTAAACATCAGCAATCAGGTAAACTGTTCATCAGTAAACTCACCATGCTCATAAGGAGAGAAAGTGCCAGCATCAATATTAATGTAAGGATCAATCTTGATCGCAGTGACGTGAAGACCACAGGATTTAAGTATTGTCCCCACACTACTGGCAATGATGCCTTTACCAATTCCAGATATCACCCCACCTGTGACCAGAATGTACTTCATTTTGGTACAAAACCTGTTACATAGAAAAAAAAACCGTTTACGTCTCACATAGGGCCACAGAAGAGCAAGACAACATAACCATGAGCCTATTTATGTAGAATACATAGAATACATAGACGCAATCGTACATGGAGCTTTTTCTTTAACGCAAAAACCAGAGAAATGCTTGCTTGTTATTTTACTACTCAAGTTATATGCCCTCTAAATATTATTATATTGTAAACAACAGGGAAATAGAACTTTGCAACAGTATTCCTCATAACTGAATTAATAACTCCAGCAGAACGGTCTTACAATGAGTCTTTTTGTTTAATGCCTAATTATGTAATTATGTAATTATTAAATAACTTGTTAAGTTATGAGTTTGCGGAGGCATGTGGAGGTTGTGGTATGTTTTTGTTGTATGCTACACTACATGGAAAAAAGTACATGGACAAAACTGGAATCTTCATTCCAGTTCATCTCAAAGGTGCTGGATGGGGTTAAGGTCAGGGCTCTGTGCGGGCCAGTCAAGTTCTCTCACACCCAACTCATCCAGCCATGTCTTTATAGACCTTGCTTTGTGCAAAATGTCTAAGTGTGCTGAAGCATTAAGACTGACTTTCCGCCCTAAGCCTGACAAGCGGGTCTATCCCAATACTTTTGTCCATATTGTGTATGTAGCCGGCGCTGCTAACAAGAGGTGGCGGGAAAAGAAATGGCAGATAGATAGTCAGCTAGCTAGCTACCAAAACAATCAAACCACCATCATTTTACGCGAACCCACATCACCATTATGACTTGAATTAGACAGACTGCGGACAGTGCTGGTTATAAATTAGTGGTCGAAGGCAGCAAACCTAGCAAGTTACAAAAGAACGTCAAATGTCATCTTTGAGGGGCACTCGAAGGTGTAGTCTCTCGATTAGGACTCTGCTAAGACTACTGCATCTGTTTGGACAGCACTAGTACTAATACTAGTTAACAGTACTTAAAGTACAGCACTACTACTTAAATATCCCATTCTCTCTTTTTTTTATTACATAACACTGCAGCACTTGAAACCTGATGTATAGAGGAAAACAACATCCCCCACTGAGGTTAAATATAGCAGCAGCGGCATTTCTGTGTTTCTCCTTACCTGAAACAACTGCAGGATACGGTCCTAACACTGTAGACTTTAATTCGCTCCTGTTTCCCGATTCAGCACACTTTTAGCGTCGTTTTAGTTTAGTAAATCAGTCATCAAAAGCTGTGTTCGAGCTCCTACACACAACACGTGCAGCGTGAACCGAGGACATGAGTCTGTACACTTGAACTGATCTCCGTCAAACACGATGGGCCTCTCATTTGTGCTAAGACCAGTCCATAGTGCCTATAAATCAGCGTGAGGTCATAGATATGTACATTCAACAATAAAAGGCAATCCTGAATGAGTAAGAGTTCGCCGTAATTGCTTACAGATTAAAAATGTTAAGTATTAAGTATGTAATGAAAAAAATTGTAAAAACTGCAAATTCTTCTTTGCAGCTATGATGAAAATTAACAGGGCTGCTCACTAGATGGCGCCTTAACTTCAAATACGATCTGTATGTGTAATTTACAGAGAGTTTAACCCCCCCCCCCCAAAAAAAAAACAAAAAAAAAACAACAACACCAACAACAACAATCAAAACATACCACACAATATAGCTTCAGTTCCTTGATACTCAGTTCGGCAGGTCTTAGAGGATAGCAGCAGTTCTTACCTCACTAAAAAGACCTGGCAAGGCTGCAAGGCCTAAGCATGTATATTCAAAACCTAAACAAAGTTGGTAAAAAGGTTGTTGCAGGAGTTATGTAACATTTCGTACAGGGACGGACTTGGTTCTCCAGCAGCAGCTGGCTTTAAGGCTATCTAATTATAGCATCCACTCAGACTTAGCCTGGTGGCTCCTGAATAAGGTTTGTGTTGCACAGGAATTATATAACTAGCAGCAGATAATGATTATAGTCTCAAGACTGCTTTAAGCAGCTCTGTAATGTAGGTGATATGCCTCCTGAATAGCGCTGATGTATGCCCTCGCAGTATTACGCAGCAAAATCCCCTCCTGTTGAAGTGACACATGCAAAAACACCTACAGCGTTTATCACTGTAAGACTGACTGCATAAGATACAACACAGGACCAACAACAATGTGTTCAGTTCCACTGTTCATACCTAGTCTGAAAACACTAAAAAATGAGCATATGTCCTCTCTGCTGATAGAGGAATTTAAAAATCACTGGCATACACACCATCACGTTGTGCTTTTCGGAAGGCATGTCATGCTCTGGTGATCAGGAAGGGTCTGTGTCATGGAAAAACCTTGTGGGACAAAGTACTAATACATAGAAACAAGTCACCTTTACCGGCATGACCTAAAGTCAGTCAAATATTCACTGTAGCTGGGTTGTGTGCTCAGAAACCACCCACAACATCCTCTTCCCAGCCAGCCAAAGCCACAGCTTACTAGGAAAACAATGTGGCATTTGGAGGGTGTAGTCCACTGCGTGTCCGTGCGCAACCAGCATCCTCCCTGCGCCTGGATAAGCCTAATTTGATTATGGGGGCGGGTAATGAGAGAGAGAGAGAGAGACAGAGAGACAGAGAGGGCATGCAGGCTCATGTTAACCTCATAAGCTCAATATCTAATCTAATATTAATATCAATATTAATTGACCAGCCAATATCATTTTGTCTTCTATTTTTTATGCTGTTCAGCTGTGTGTCTAGTCGTCCCTAACGATCAGAAGAATGCTCTTCTTTTTGCTGACACTGACACCCCTCCAGGAGGAGTGTGCGGCTGGGTAGGGTCTAGAATTAGCAGGCATTTTGTAATTAAATGAAAACATGTGTGTTTTTGGTTTGTGCCCCCACAAAATGCTTCATTCCTTACAGTAAGGAGCAAAGCCAGGCTTTGCATCAAGCAGAAGGTCTCACTGTAAGCATATGTCATCATACTGAGAGCCCATGCTGGTATTTGTGTGTCTGCTTTTGAGTGCTCATAACACAGTTAAGAGATGACTTTTGAGGCATAAAAGACTTTCACAATTAGAGCATACATTCTAAAAATAAAGGATGGTACCTAGCTTAGACAGACAGTTCTAGAAACCTTAAACTGGTAAAAAAGCCTTCACAAAATGAGGGTCCTTTAAGCTTTATAAAGGTTCTCATTTACAAAAATGAGTCATTAAAGAGCCACCCATTGAAAGGTTCTTCAGGGAACCAAAAGTGGTTCTTTGTCTGGCATTGCTCTTTTTATGGATGTACAGGGAGGTTTCTTAGGTAATTTGTGTGAAATCAGGTTTAAATCCAGTGTGTATTCCAGCAGTCATTGTATCCCTCATGGTCTGACCCTAATGAAAACCTTTGAAACGCCATTTGTTCATTGTTTCATGAAAGTCAAATATGAAGCCCAGAACTGAGCAGAATATAGCTCTGAGCCAGAGAACCCCTAGAATACATACCATGCTCAAGTCAGATGCCTAACCTTTGCACAACAGGCCCTTTGTCACTAATGCTGCTATTTTATCACTTTATTGTACAATTTGAACAAACTGTGCAGTCTCTTTCAAAGTAACGGACACTTTGGCACAGTTAGTGTGAGGATATCCTGGCTATTTCACAACTCATTTCCATCTCTACCACCAGCTAACTGACTGTTCAACTGTAGTTTCAACTGCAGTCTTATGAAACTGAGGGGAGTGCATTTCTACACTCAGTGTGAAACAAAAGGCATGAGGTATCAGAGAAAGTCTTCTTGTGCACTTATAGCATGATGTTAGGTTAAATTGTGGGCGAAAAATTATGTTTCGTTGATAAATGTTTATAGCACAGTGCACAGTGATGTAATTAAAAATCAAAAAGATGTTTTTAAGGCAGGCAAAAGTCACTACACGTTGCTGGAAGCGTCTGGAAAAACAAGAATGTTGATGTAACACAGTGCATTAATACAATATATAATTGCCATACATCAGTAATATAATATGATTGTATATATATATGCTTAACAAAAATAAAATATGACCACACACATGAACAAATGAAATAAGATCAATCTTGATTTTGATCAGTGACTGTAGGGATTCTTTTACTTTTCAGAAACTACATTTTTAAGTGTTTATTTTATTTTATTTGTTCTCGGTATTTCTACCCTTCTAGCTTCTTTTAGCTCTCATTAAGCTTCCATACGGTCTAAACTTTGATATTCTCTTCATGAAAACAAAATGTTGCCAGTCATATCATTGTATTCAAAACTGCCTTATTTATTTATTTATTTATTTATTTGTTACTTTGCTTGCTTGTTTGTTGATTGAACAGCTGCCATTCTCATTGTGTCTCTTTACATTATAACATTTCATGGAAAGTGAATGGACCAATGGAAAGAATCCAAAATCACTTGAAACATAATCTCCCGATATTGCTACACATCAAAAGTACATTTTTGCCCCCTTCTCTGACAAAGTCACTATTTTGGCATCATAAAGTTTTTGGTATGACAGTGTGAGGAAAGCACATGCACTCATTAATGTGTATGCATGGTGATTTAAAGCTTTAACTGAAGCTTTAAACTGAAGAAATGACATTTGTACCCTCAGTCCACTTCACTGAACACTCCAGGGTGAGTTTGGGCATGTGTGTATCTATTTCTCTCTCTCTCTCTCTCTCTCTCTGTCTCTCTCTCTCTCTCTCTCTCTCTCTCTCTCTTTCTCTCTCTGTGTCTCTGTCTCTCTGTCTCTCTCTCT
>JBBIGA010000007.1:15101289-15116060 GCA_037576975.1 Alestes dentex | reverse complement strand
GTGCATGCGTGTGTGTTAGGGGGGTGGATGTTTTCTCTTCAGTCAGCTAATTGACTCACAGATGTCAGGAAGAGCAGAGGGGGGCACAGCACCCACCAACACGCCTTTCAACCCCACCAGACACACACACACACACACACACACACACAACAAACGAGGGCAAACAGCACACTCAGGCAGCCCACCACAGTGCATGTGCGTCTGCGTGAGAGAGCGCGCAGGCCTGGGTATGTGCTGTTGGGGGAGGGATGAGGGGAGATGGGGGATGGGTGTCAAGAATGTGGCTTCTTTTGTGTGTTATTTGGGAGACAAGAGTGGATACACAGCCTGTCAGGTGTGTGAGGCAGCAGCTCACTGCTCACAACTGAGCTCCTTCATCACTCACAACCAGGAGGCCACTTCTCTGCCATCAGAAATGCCTTCGCAAAGTGGTAGGGAAGTGAAAAATCAAGATGTACAGAATTTCTCCCGTTTGACAAATATAGCTGATCTGCCAAGACATGTTTGGCACCTGAAGTCCAACAGAATCTCATCACACGCTAACAGCTTTGGACTGGTTTTCTTGTTAATGTAACATATAACAAATGGCTGGTATCCATCAGTTTTTCCTGCACTGACACAATAACTTAAACCTGGGAAAGGTTGGTAATTAGCCGGCATTGGTGTATATACTGTACAAAGCAGACCTACAAAGAATGTGACACAATGACACAGCGTTGCTAAAATGGTAGCAATGGCCACCTCAAAATCTGAATTTTGTCTGTATGTTATACAGCAGTGGTGTTTTAGCTCCAGTCCTGGTGACCCCCCCCTCCCCCAGTTCCACTTATTCCCTGCTCCAGCACACCTGATCCAGCTCAGCAGCTAATTATCAAGCCCTTCATGAGCTGCACCAGGTGAGTGTGGGTGAGTAGAGAATCTCTGAAACTGTGCAGGGCAGTCCCATGACTGGAGCTAAAAACAATGCTCATAAATAAGCCCAACTGATGCCTTACAGCTTTATGCAAGTGTGTAGTGTACTGAGCTTACTGTTTCCATTGTGCTAATGGGTGGCTATAAGCTTCTTGATGGTGCCATTATCCTCAGAACTCCAGTGCTAAAATAAAGAGGCAAACTTTGAACTCCAAAAATGTCTTGGCAGATTTAACACACTTGGGTAAGGGAATATTGTGAAATTTAGATTTTGACCGAAACATTGTTTGGCACCCTTGCATGTTTGCAGCTGGGGTTTTTTTGGTGTTTTTTTTTTGTAGGAGAAGATTACACGCTTGTGTATGATATATTTCTCTCGCTCTCTCTCTCTCTCTCTCTCTCTCTCTCTGTCAGAGTAGGCTAGTTCTTGTTTGGCTGGGTTAACATTAGGCTGTGCTCTGTTCGCTCTGTTTCTGCTGCACTCCTTGGTCCTGTTTCCCTGTTGCCTCAATTATCCCCAGGCGAATGCTATGGAATATGCCTCAGTCGCAGTGCTAATTATTCAAGCCCAGCCACCTCATTATTAACTGGGCTGAGGTAATAAAAGATTCATGTGCCATTCGTAGCGCCACTGTGAACACAGCCCCCCTCTCAGTCAACTCTTCCAATCTTTAATAGGTTGGCATAGATGATTCTTCACTGCATGCTGCTGATCAGGTAGGAATGAACAAAATAAAGCATTAGAAACAAAAAAAACAAACAAACAAAAACAGAAATATATTAGTTAGTTAGTTAGAACTACCACTATCTTTGAGGAACCCAATCTCCCGTCTTCAAGGTTCTATCTTTGGTAGTAATCTTAAGGGAAACTAGGAATACTGCTGATCTCAAATGTCAGCACTCAAAATGCAAAATGCTGGCGCTACGAATGGCACATGAAATGCCTGAGGTAAAACATCAGCATCATGCTCCGCTGCGACCCATATGCAAATACACTCTTTGCAGCTCAAAACCTCATTATCATTAGATTCCTTGGAAGAACATTTAGGTTAAACAGAAGATCTTGATGTTTCTACTGACTGAGAAGGGGGCATCAAGCTGTGCCTAATTTCACTGGCAGGCGTGATAAAAATTTACTGATGTTACTGATTCTAATGCCAGAGTTCTCTGGTAAAGTGGATTTTCCAGTCAGCACAATGGCTTTAGTGTCAGAGTTTCATATGGAACTTTAAAAGATTTTGTCAAATATTACTTTCACACTTCACAGTGTCCTGAGTGAGCAAGCTTTGTGCTGACTTCATCGAAACCAAAAACAGAATCGGTTTCATTTCGCTGAATGTGCTACACATACATGGAATTTGTTTTTGGGACTACACATGTGTTGCTTGTGTTACATACTGTAACATGCTTACTTTGCGAAGGAAGCGGCTGGAACAAGAAGCATCTTGGAATGGATTTTCTATTTGTTTGGCTGATAGCACAATCATACAGCACGTAGCACTTAATGCTTGGTGGTTAGCTAGAGGACTAGAAACCAATATGTTATCTAAAACCACTGGTTTCCCTGTGGCTGTAAACATGTCAAAACACCCAAAACCATACAATACATACACACACAAACATGAACCGGAAGAAGAGTACACTTTAAGCCAAAAACCGTATGTGCTTTAGTAAACAGTCATGGGAGCACATGAGAAAGTGCAAATGTACTGGTGACCACACAGAGCACAGGGTTGCCACAATGCTAACTAGAACAGACAAGTATGCTTGACTATCAAGTAAATTCTCTTCTGAAGCTGTCTGGTTTGTTTAGCAATATTGAGAAATACACGGTATGTCCAAAGGTTTGTAGGCACCTGTTCATGTTTCTCCTAAAATCAAAAGATATTATAATAGAGTTTGCCCCTCCTTTTCTGTAGTAATAGTCTCTACTAGGCTTGCCCTAGATTTTGGCACATTGCCATGAGGATTTGATGGCATTCAGCCACAAGAGTATTAGTGAGGTCAGGCACGGATGCTGGATTATATAAGTCGTGCATGTGTGCAGTTAAATGTCTGTGGTAGCAATGGATGTACCTTGAAGCAGCTGAATTCACAAATTGAAAGGGTGTCTGAATATTTTTGGGACAAATATTCTAGCCAAATATCACATGGTTTTGTACTTGTGTGTGAGGATTTCAGTGCCTCATGCAGTATTCTGAGACAGTTAGGGATAAAGGCCAATCTTTTGTGACAGCGAGGGGGAAGGGTATTGATCTGCAGGCTCCTGCCCTGCAGTCACAGAGTGGGGGTGATGGATAGCCCTGTCTCCGAAATCCATAAATAAAGGGGACCTCGATCACCTTGGCATGAAGAAAAGGGTAGCACAGCACGCAGTGGGTTGTAAGTAAAGTATGGTTTAGAAAGTGAGAAAGAGGGAGCCCTAAATCATCAGTGAAAGTCACTGCAGTAAGGAACCTGAGTCAGAGGCTGCTGTAATAATCAGGGACTGACCATTCTAGGTCATTATAAAAAGTTCAAAGCAGCAGTTTGGACTTTCCTTGAAGAACAGCTTAACTTCACTGTATGGTGAATACACTATAATTGATATAGTCTGTGGTTGTCTATACTGTTTTTGAGGCTACATGTATATACGTATTTGCTTATTTATTTGCTTAGGTAAAAATAGTAGGAGCCGTGTTTTGACCATGATTTTGTATAGATCACAGTGTGTCACAAGATGTCAAATCACATAAATAAAAGTTGCTGTTGAAGTTAGTGATGGTTTAGGCTACAGGTTGACCGATATTCAGCCAATATATCCAACTTTTTAAATCTTCTATCTGTCATTACTCACTGCTCTGTCGTCCCACCACCAGAACTATCAGATTTTTTACACGTCCAACAACGCTGCTTCGGCATAGATGCAGTCAGATAGAGTCCAACATAACCTTTCACTATTTAAAGTGGAACTTAAGATTAGCAAGGTATTTCATTGTCTCAAGCTAAATTTGAATAGATTTAGCGATTAGCTGTACTTAATTTTGGTGTTTCTCTAGGTCTAGACAATTTAACACTGATATTTCCTGCCAAACAAACAACCTGGATATTTGTCTTTTTTTTAGTTTGTAAACTGATTATCTTTTACTTACTTACCTTACCTAACATCATACTTTCAGAAAGTATAATCATAGGGGGACATTAGACTCCTTAGTCAACATATACAAGGAATTACATGAATTATTCGTGTACTATAACAAGATAATACAGTTTACTTATGTATAGTGATAGCAATAACACTGGTGCCAGTGTAACTGTTACATATTTTAGCTACGGTATTGTGAATTTCATGCCCATATGCATTGGTGTTATTACATGTTATAAGTGGCCAATGGTCATAATAGCATCATAATAAGCTAATGTTGGGTCTTGTAGAGAATGTTGATTTGTTAATTTGTTGAAAGTTAATTTGCTGATCCATTCATAAAAAGTCTAAAGTGGCTATTTTTGTCACATGTGAACACATCACAGCACATCACACTGTCTGAACAGTGTGAAATTGTTCTCTGTATTTGACCCATTCATCCACTGAAGCAGTGGGCAGCCAACAATGGCGCCTGGGGAGCAGTGTGTGGGGACGGTGCCTTGCTCATGGGTACCTCAGTAGTGCCACTGTCAGTCCTGGGATTAGAACCCATCTCACGCTAACACATATCACAGGAGAAACTCCACCAGCTGCCAGCTGCCTAGCAAAAAAAATGTAAAGGCTATAAGGTTATTTCTTGCACTTTTCTGACTCCAGCATAAATAATTTCTTACAGGTGTTTCAATTACGTTTCATGTTGGAAATTCAAAGTTTTGACACCATGATGTTCACTTTTACTATAAATGTATACTGGTCCCAAATAACAGTCGCCGTTCTCCTTGAAAAAAAACATATTGGTTGACCCCTAGGTTAAGCATGCCCCTTTGGACTCTCTGCCAAAATTGTTAGTCTACTATTGATTAAAACATCAGTCATGCTCAAATCAGTCACTCAAGTGTATCAACTATCCTCTTACAAAATTAAGGAAGTGGATTATTGGGGTTTAGTCATTTGGACATGCGCTACTGTCTCATTCCATAGAATAGAAATATTCCTTGTGGAAACTCTCATTCTTGTTGCTCCTGCTGAACTTTCCAGATAACCCATCTGACTTTTAATTTGTCTTCAGTGACATCACAGTCTTTGGATCTAACAGGGGGATCTAGTGATGATGACGTAAGGATCCATTTAAGAAAGTAAGGGGAACTAAAACTGAAAGATTATAAAAGAGATTACTCTCCTGAGTTTACCAGCAATTACCTCTGTCTTCACTGAGAAATCCCCATATGAAGTTTGAAAACTCTTCTCCTCCCACTCAGCCCCACCGCCACCCACCTCCCGGCCTTGACTCAAACATCCAGCAGCCTCCACTTCCCTGTCGCTGGGCCTTCGCTTCGCTAAGAGGAAGCCTTCAGTGTATTTATAGAAACTCTCATTTGCCTGAACAATAACACCAACCCCCATCCTGACAAAAAAGAGTAGCGCGTAGGTCAGACTTTCATTACACTGCTGTGTCAACAAGAAAACCCAACTGAATGTACATGACTGAGCTAAGAGTTACAGAATTACATGGTAAACTTTACTGTGTGGTTTTGACAGCTAACGTGGAATTCGGTGATTTCTGTGTGACATTCATTAGGGGAAAACAACCTGTGAAAAAAAAAAAGAGATACTTGTACAGCATCTGCTTGGCACGTTTCAGAGAACATCTTTTAGACGACAGCACCAGCACTGTGATATATGTCTAGGCTTCTCTTTCTCGGAACCAAACCTCCTATAAATCAGAACCAAATCAGACTTGAGGTATAATTCACACGTGTGCTTCTTATGACTTCACACTAATGGCTGAATTCACACTCCACACCTCGTGTAAATGCTAGCAGCATGCGTGGATGAATATAAGATTGGCTTGCAGTAAGGGTCATGGGCACCCAGCAGGCTTCCTGTTTAATCTGCCCTCATGGGCCGAGCCTTGTAGACTGAGCCCCAACAACAAAAACACACGGCTTTACACTAGTGGACCGATTCACATGGGCCGCACAGCTGTGCCTGTCATCTGCACTGTGAGAGGGTAAAGATCATGCAAAATTGGTGCACATGCAGCAGATGAAACACATCGGTTTGACAGAACAAAAACAGGAGGAGCAGGTGTTGAAACATCAAACTTGCAGCACAGAAATGTGCCGATGTCTGTTTATTTGATACTGTGACATGTGCAGCATAGATTTACAGCCGAACACAGGGTAAACAACATATTGGACTAACAAGAGAAAGTGTTTATCCCCGCCAGATGTATTTTTAGACTAATGACTGGACTCCATGGACTATACACTCATGCATATTAGAAAGGCTGAAATAACGGAACCACAAGTTTCACAACAGCAGCGCACCACTCATCATGACTACATTCTAACTAAGCTTTAGAATTCATTTTGATGGGTTTGTTTGCCGTATCTTATACTGTCGGATCTATTCCATTCTGTTGTTATTGCATCATTATCCTCCAAGTCATACCGTATAAACTATTGTTTCCGTACAGTTTGTGAGGTAAATCACATGACTTGAGCAGGATGCGTAAATAATGTAGCTAATCAAACTGACAGCAAAAGGCCTTACATGGTAGAAATAGTCAGAACCATTTTAGAGCTTTGTAAAATTGATCTGATAACAACAACAAAATACCATAAAACATGGAATAATTTGCTAAGACTAAGGGGATCATAAGGTGTTGGAGTTTTATTTTGACAAAATGATCTGATCTCAAAATGTCATGTGTTCAGAGGCGGATAATATATACTCTCTGTAAGTGAACCACTACAGGGTCATCTACAGCCTAGCTGCCTGCATGCTGTTAAGCTGTTTTCTGAAGTAAAATGAAACCTTGGCCATGTTATCCCACCTTCCTCAGAGGATGAGAACCTGTTACAGTCAAGGAAGCGCATGGATAAACATTTGTGAGAGTAATAATCTTTAACGCAGGAAAGGGAGTCTGTGGCCTTCGTGACTGGAAAAGAAGACTAAAGAACAAAAACAAGACATTTTCAGGCTGCATCTGTGTGAAGTTTCACCCTGATGGTGAGGGGGGAGTGAAACCTCTCTGACACCCAGCAGGTGTGCTGCTGTTTCAGTCAAGCACCAGAACACTCTGTTCTCACAAGTATGATAGCTTTATTCAACGTGATGCATAACTGTAGATGATCATCGGTGCCTGATAATACCTTTACACTGCTAAACATGATATTCATGATATTCATATTAAACCTAGTCAAGATATGTTGATATTATTAAGAGAGTAACATCATCTATATAACTTTTTCTGGGCTTTTTTTTAATTATGTTTGTACTCTGCTTACCTGCATTTTTATTAATTTTATTTAATGCAGTCAACACAATTGTTTAAGATGCAGCTTTATTTATGTTATTTGTGTATTTCTTTTTATTTCACCAAATATCATTACCTAAAAAGACCATGGCAAGACATTTTTTTGCAGTTTGGTTTGTAAGTCTTGTAGGCTTGAAGAAAAACAAGAGGGTCGTTGGACTTTCCAAAAATATGTTGACGGTAACTGCAATTGCACTTTATTTTGAGATTTGACGTTAGTGTACGCTGACTTGGTGGCATATTCCATTTTTTCTTTCTAAATGAATAGGAAAATTGTGGCATAAGTAAATTAAGTTTAACGTGTGAGTCTGCAAAAAGATGACAACACTCATGAAAATCCGAGGGATAATTCCTGAAACAAAAGGGCATTTTCAGTAAATAGCAGTGTTGGGGGTAGGCAGCAGCATGAACTCGTTTACACCAGTGAATGTTTGCACTTAACAGAAAGGGAAGAGCTGTAAAGAGAGGGAGGGAGGGGTGGAGTTACCAAGGTGGTTTCCAGTCCTTGGCAGAAGTGCCTTGCTCCTTCACTCCTCAAACAAGTCCCAAGGAGAGGAAGATTTCAAAGAAACCTGTTCGTACAGAACAACCAGAATGACCAATTCTTCATTTGGCCTGTTAATAAGGTCATGATTAACCTAAATGAACTTATTCAGATCATTCGAACAAAACTTTATTTAGACAAAAGAACAACAACAAAAAAAGCAGTTTTAGCATGTTAAACACATAGTCAGGTTCAACCCAGCTCAAGGACCAAACCGCCCTAAACCAATGTGACCCTGCTGCCTCTCCCTTTCTTTCCATGCTCCTCCTGTTTGCTAAAGGCCAGCTGGGCAGAGTGCATGCCAAAGGCATGCCTGCATTCCAAACACAGAAAGGAACACAAATACGGGCCATTACTCCTAGCTCTACCATAAACATGGGCGCAGAGGCTGACGGCATTCCTGCGATCTCCTGCTGAGCCATCCTGCTTCACAATAACTCCAGAACGGGAGACAACAGAGAGCAGGCGAGAGGTCATGCAGGAGGTAAATAAACTGGGTAGGTGGACACACCAGGGTAATGAGCTCAGGCACTGGGGGGATGGGGAGCGGGGACGTGTTCCTGTGGATCAAACCAATCAGCGTTTGAATGACAACACTTTCATTTACCAGTGGAAGATAGACATGGTTTGGAGAACACGTCTATGGATCTAGGATCATTTTAAGCCTTTCCCTAGCCATGATCCACCCTTCTGCACCAGGCCTTCTTCAGGCCTATGCCCGTATGAGCAAAGAACATACATATTTTCAGTCCTGCTGTGTGAGGGCTGCAGAGAATGTGTTCATGAAAATTACTGTAAGTATAAGTAAGCTTTAAAAAAACACATTACCAGTCAAGCACAAAAGAATGGCAGCGAGACAGAGAGAAAGGGGAGAGAGAAAGAAAGAATGGGTGAGAAAGAAAATAGAGACATGAAGGAGAAAGAGAGAGAGGAAAGTACAAAAGAGAAAGAGAGAGAGATGGTTAAAGATGAGAGAAAAAAGATGTAGAGACTGAAATAGACAGAGAGAGAGAGAGAGAGAGAGAGAGAGAGACACACACACACACACAGACATCATCCTTGGCTGCTGTGTGGAGCAGCTCCTGATGGCAGTTGGCCGGCCCCTCCTCCACCCTCTGGTATCTTTGTTAATCAGGTGTGGGGGAGGAAAGCGCCCTGGAAAAGAGCAAGCACAGCTCTGCCTAACTGCACATAAAGAAAGGGTTAAAGAAGAGCCTGCGGCAGAGCAGACAGATACAGCGCAAACACAGGCGCTCTCACAGGCACTAAATAACTGACCGGAGGCTACAGTACCAGGGTGTGTCTGTTTGATTACGCAATCATATGTTGAAATTATTTCAATACACACTGGGCCTGTTCGTCCTTATACATGTCTATATTCACATGGGTAAATAATCCATGTTAGCCAAATAAATTCTGTTTCCCACAAACCAGGCCTATGCCCTTAGTAGTAGGCAGTAGGCCTATTGTAAAAAAAAAAAAAAAGTCTTACTGTACAAATAAATGCTTGAACTGAGCAAAGTTGTGCTTTGTCTCTTTGAACAATAGTTTTTAACTAATCTACTTAGCTACTTGCTGAATTGTCAGCACAAAGCAGGTATTGATTTTTAAGACACTGTGCTGTATATGACTATACAAGCTTTTTTGTAATACGGAACCGTACAAGCACATGTTTCAGAGTTGTTTTGCATTTATCGTGCTTTAGCTTGTCTCAGCATGGTTTGAATAAGCGCTAGGGGTTAGCTTGATCTGTTTGATAACAAACCAGTGACTTCTGTTTGAAAATCCACCACATGATAAGAGGAGATTACAAAAAAAAAACCCAACAACAAATACTGACTGTGTTAGAACATGATTCGACACCAGTAGACCTGCTGTATAGCATGATTTTGACAGAGGGCCGAGCAGACTGTCATGCAAATTAGAGCACAAGCCTGCAGAATACAGATGCTAATTTGTGTGAGACATAATGCACTTTGGAGGTGAGCGGCACTCCTTCAGCCAGTGCTGAGTTTAGTGTAAACACTGAGCCATCAGGCCTACACAGAGGATGTTGATTCCTCACTGTCCCAAACAGACAGGCTGAACAACTTACTAAATGCTCCTGTGATGGGGGCCACTTCACATGCTCAAGAGTGCCGGGCAGTATTGTTGTAATCAGTATCAGTGAATGCCTGCAAATTCACTTTGTTTCATGTTTTACTGTTAAGGCTGGGTCACTACTTTTAGAGTTGCTGCTAAATTGCACGTGCAGCCTCTGCCTACATGGTTAGTCCTAGCACTGCAGCCGGTGGCCCAGAATAGCACTTGGACTCCACCCCCTTGCTCCCCCATCCCTTCCCCACATCACACACACACACACATTGCACAGCAGAGCAGTGGGTCACATGGATTTCCACAGATCTGCCAAATATCTCCCAATGTCTTTCTCTCTCCTCTCTAGCTCTCTCTTGATTTATGTAGCTCTCTAAATCTCTCTGTGTGTCTCTCTCTGTCTCACTCTCAAAAATGTAGTCATACCTGCTAAATGAAAAGAGGTGGAACCAACTATTAAATAGTGTTTGATGCAAAAAAATAGAACTCAAATATACTGATGTTAATTTGCAAGTTCATGTCTAACTAAGCATTTTGCTGTGGGATCAATAAAGCTTTCTGATTCGGAAGTCTTATCCTCTCTATCTATCTATCTATCTATCTATCTATCTATCTATCTATCTATCTGTCTGTCTATTTATCTATCTATCTATCTTTCTATCTATCTATCTATCTATCTATCTATGTAAGTATGTATGTATGTATGTATGTATGTATGTGTGTGTATCTATCTATGTAAATATATGTATGTATGTATGTATCTCTCTCTATCTATCTATCTATCTATCTATCAATTTACCTATCTCTCTATCTGTCTATCAATCCATCCATCCATCTATCTATCTCAACTTTGCAAAAGGTTAGTTATAAAACTGCAAGAAAATTGTCCTAGTCCCTTTATGGTGGGAATTATGCCAGAGGTTCTTGGCCTCCATTGGTGCATTTTCTTCATGCAAACACTAAACAGAGCCAATCATAATCCGTGTTGACATCTGTCCCCTCCTTTTTCCCCGCCTCCAGCTCTCCCATGTATAAAAACCTCCACATTGCTCTTCTCCACAGACTCGCTTTCTCGTTTTTTTCCACAGTGGTACTGGTTCAGCATGCTGCTCGGCTTTCTGGAATATAAACTCTAATCTTGTCGAGGCTCGCCGTTGTACCGCTGGTCTGAAGGCGGTTGTGTTGTGCCAGGGGGAGTAGTTTGGAGTTTGAAGAGCCACAGGACTCAGGGTAAGGAGGATTTGTGGTTGTGAAATACTGAGAGGCTCAGCGTTGCAGGTTCCATTGTTCGTCTCCCTGCTACTTTCTTAGTGTTGCACCTTAAGCTCAGCACTAGACTCCGTTATGAGGTCTGATATGGGTGTTTTGTGGCGGAAGACGGGTTATTACACAGTTTTCAGTCCATGCGTGCCAAGTCCGTTGTTCCCTTTGTTTCCTTGAGCCTGCTGGTCACGGACCATGCCAGGAGAAGGACATAGACTCAAGGAGTGAGACTTGTTATTACAGACTTAATCAGAGCCGCAGGATTCGCATCACTGATATTTTAGGAGATGCTACTTGAGTGGCAGTCATGGGTAGCCAGCTGGATGAGGAGGAAGGGTGACACCTTTACTGTCCTGCTGTGGTTAAAAAGTCAGTGCCTATTGAGGAGGAACCTTGCAGATCTTTGTGTTGCCACAAGCAGGCGTCTCAGAGGATTGAGTTTGTTTAACCGCAGCCCTGGCTGTTAAGACAACTGAGCAACATCCGTCTAAACTGCAACCTTGAATCATCCCTGTAGAAACCCAGCAACAGTGTCAACAGCTCAGTCTTGTTTGTTGCTTTGTGACTAAATATCAACTAGGTGTCCATAAGGAACACCTGCTGTAGGCTGCCCTTGCACATGCATAGTCCCCTATGGTCTGTTACAAGCTGGTATCGGATGCAGATGAGGTAGTAGTGGAAAAAAAGCACATGATTGATCAAAACTCGCCCTTTCTTCAAAGTTTTAGTTCTCAAATCTAATGATCTCTTATCTCTTTCATGAAGGGAGAAGCCATGGCAGATCACATGATGATGTCCATGAGCCACGGCCAGGCCAACAGTGGCCTGCACGGGTACCGGATGGGCATGAACGGACAGCAGCATGCACCCCAGCCTGGCTTGAGAGCTATGCCCAATGGACAGATGATGCACTATGGGCCTCAGGGAGCTATGGAGGCCAGCATGAGGCAGCGGCCCAACATGGTGGGTCCCATGAGTGGGCAGATGAATGGAGTGCCGATGGGCCACCACCAAATGCAGTCGGCCAACATGATGTACGGTAACCAGGGGCAGCCACAGCAACAGCATCATCACATGCAACAACATCACCAACAGCAGCAACAGGGACAGCACCAGCATCCGGGTCAACAACAACAACAGCAGTACATGGCCGGAGGCCTGACCTCTCAGCAGCTGATGGCCAGCATGCACCTTCAGAAACTCAACACCCAATACCATGGGCACCCACTTGGGGCCATGAATGGGAACCACATGGGGAACGGGGCACAGTTCCGAATGGGTCCCAATCAGCTGGCTAACATGCAGCACATGGCCGGCCCTGCCCTCGGCCTCAATGGCATGGACACTGACCTGATCGACGAGGAGGTTCTCACATCATTAGTCATGGAGTTAGGACTGGACAGGGTGCAGGAGCTCCCTGAATTGTTCTTGGGACAGAACGAGTTTGACTTTATACCAGACTTTGTCAGCAAACAGCAGCCCAGCACTGTTAGCTGCTGAGACATGGATAGTGAGACAGAAAGGGTGGACATGTGGCAAAAGGTGATGGTTACCCTGTTCTCAGTCTTGGAGAGCAGAGAACAGCAGCCAGATGCTCCTCTGGTTAACTGCTGAAGAGAATAGTGGAGCTGCAGCCAGAGTTGTCTCTGTGAGTGTGGAGCACAAAATAATGCTCCTGGTCTCCACAAGACATGAATGTAATAACATTGCAGAACTATGAGCTTGATGCAGTGTGAAGTGCTGTTGGTCCTTCAAGCAGTTTTACATTCACATGTAACTTATGATGTTCTCTCAAACACCAATGTAGATCACACAAATATTGTAAAAGCCATGGTGGGGAAAGTTCCATGTTGCAGTTGTGATGGGGTGGGGGTTTGATTTATGAAATGTAATTCTTGAGGTTCTGGGGTCTGATTGTTTGGTCTTATCTTGGTAATGTCCATTTGCAATGGACTTGGCAACAATAGTATTCATAGATCATTCCCTCTATATGTTGTGCTGATCTACATAAGCCAGGCAAACGCATGTAGATGTCTTACAGTATCTACTGTGGAATATGCCATCACAACTGTTTTGTTTGAGCTGTAGACCTGCCTTAAATCACACAGCTTTATTTATTTGTCACTTTTTGTGGCAAAGGGTGGGTTATAAAAAGTGACGTAGAACCTTCTTTAATAAAGATGGCTGGGTTTTTACTGTGGCCTAATAGCATTCTTCTCTGACTTTACTGGACCAATGGAGAACACTGTTGAACTCAATTAATAGGTCATGGGTTACCATCTTACTTTTTTTTTTTTTTTTTTTTTCTGTTAAATGGGTGAAGCCCTTAAACAGTGATCTTATCAACATAATTCTTTTCCACAGCAGGCACGATTTCAACAGTGATTGGGTATAAAAAGAAGGCGCAAGACAAGAGTGAAAAACAGCTCACTAATTCTAGTAAATGGTTACAAAGAAATCCCAGCAAAGAGAGTGACTGCCGGTTTGATAACTGCTAATCTTCCATGCTTCTCTTTTTAAAAGCTTAAACCTAGCCACCCAATTGTCTTTTGCTATGGTACGCTGTTCTTGGTCAAAAGGAGTTACTTTGGTCATTTTGACTTCATGCCAATACCCAAGCAGGTCACTGCAAATGAAATCCCTTTTTACATTTAAGTGTGTGTTTGTGTGAAAGGTGGGGGTGGGGTCAGTGGAAACAGTCCAGGTTAATCTGTGCTTACTATGACAACGCAGGCTCTTCTAGCCTTCTAGTTTTGCTCCTGGGAAAAGAAAGCTTGGGTTCCATTTATGGACATGGCTTGCTTTGGGCTTCTGTAGGGGGTCGCAATGTCGAGCCATTAATGCTTTATTGTCATTTCCTGTTTCTTTGTGGGGAGCAGGGAGCAGCATGGCACAGCAAGTAATGTAGACAGCTATCAAGAATATGGTTCTGGAACCTGCTGGTGCCTCTAAAAAGTGGGGTTCTGCCTGCTCCCTCCTAGCGCTCGGTTACTCTGTCCAGGACCTGTAGGCCAGCAGCATCAGCCACTCTGAGCTGTGCCTGAAGACCTGTAGTCATACTGCACATGTACATATAGTCATCCTACCATTGTATACTTTGTTTCCTGTCTTGACAATTGTATTTTTCTGCTTCGATGGCTAAACGGAAGCTGAGCTGAACCTCTTGACTGCCCAGATGTCAGGGTGGACGCAACTGTCTCCTCACCTTTTCTCTTGCTTCTGTTTGAAGAAAATGTATTTATTTTAAGCAATAATAAACTATTTTATTTATGGAGGAAAACATGCGTCATGTCATTTCTTGGTTGGAAAGCTTTGCAGAATGTTTGTTAAAAATTGTGTTTCAAGCTCTTAAGGGTGTAAGCTCATTAATTGGGCTCCTCTGTGACTTTTAAACGGAATAGTAGAGGTTTCTCAACATTATGCTGCCTCACCAATTTTGGCACCCTCTGGGGAATTCAGTTTGCTTTTTTTTTTTTTTTTTTGCATAGCTCTGCAATTGGAACTTCTCAGAT
>JBBIGA010000007.1:15061287-15085388 GCA_037576975.1 Alestes dentex | reverse complement strand
CACACACACACACACACACACACACACACACACACACACACACACACACACACACACACACACACACATACACAACATATTCAAAGAAAACAGGGGTGTAGGTTTGGGGTTTTTTTTTTTTGATGATGATGTAACTAACTTTACACATACAATAACCAGAATTTTAGCCAGCACTGCTCTTCATAGACAACTGCATTTTGTGCTGATGCAATTATGATAAGAAATTTTGTTTTATCTGGAAGTTTTCTTTGGCATTGTTTTGGCATTTTATATTAGGCTGATGTTGTGAATGTCTATGATTTAAATTGAAAAAATATTTTAATTTAGATATTTTTGTTTGTAGCTTGAATACTGATTGTGGAGCTGATTGTGACTTTTGGGTGTCACAAATAATAGCTAGTTCTTGCACATGTGCGTATTGCTTTTTCAGTTGTTGATGTTGTCGCTCATTTGACTGCAACACTGCTCCTTTAGATTCTGTGAGCTGGTGAACTCTCTGATAGGTCAGGGAGATACTTCAGCAGATGACCCTGACCCTGTCAGTGGAGGGGTGTTAGAGGTGAGTGCCTATCTCCTGTTGTCCTTATACTACTGATACACGGAATAAGGCGATTATCTCAATCATTAACTTTTACAGTTGTATTGGTGTGAGTCATTGTCACTGACTGGTGATTAAACTGATTATGTGCCTTTTATGGGTTACACATTATGTTCACTCGACTCTCATATGTAGATCATTCACGTCATGCCAATATTCACTGTCACATCATTGTCGGCTGTCTTCAGTCCTGCCTAGTCTGTACTATTAGATCCCGCGACTGACTGCAGTGTGACTTTACCCTGGATGAAAAACTTTGGGATGAAATATTAACCCACTAAAACCATTTTTCTCTCCTCTTATTTTAAGTATATGTATGAGAAAGGGGAGAAAGGAGAGAAGGTGGTGCTTGGCAGAGGCACTTATGGTGTGGTGTATGCTGGGAGAGACCTAAGCAATCAAGTGCGCATTGCCATCAAGGAGATCCCAGAGAAGGACAGCACGTATGGATAAATTTAATTATTGCTTTAAATTCCTGGATGCCTTTCTTCTTATAGCACAGTTTTTCTCACCTCCAGTTCTGAAGCCCCCCAGCGCTGTATGGACACAGTGTTTCTCAGCAGTCACTCCTGATTCATTCCAAACATAATACAGCATCCTCCTTCAGTGCACAGGGGACAAAGCACTAGAAGACTGGCTCTGTAGGCCACTGTTTTAAGCCAGGATAAAATAACTATGAAAACACAATGGCCGCCACATACATGGAAGAGCATGACCTTGCTCACTATAAATAAACAAAACAGCAGCTATTTATTTGGTTTACATTTGTGAGAATGTTTGTGAAGCAAAAAAAAAGGAAAACAAATGGAAAGCACATGGAAAATGAGAAAAACAGTAAAATGCCCTGAGAAATGATTTCAAATTTCTTCTGTTTTCCTTTATCTGAGAATTAACCACTATGCAGTCTATGAATCCTCCCTGAAAGAAGTAATTGTGCCATTGTCTCCGAGCTCTGGTTTCAAATGTGGGCTTGGCATTCTTGAACGGAAAGCCGGGGTCAAAACAATGAATAAGCCCAGCTGTGTCTGAGTCAAACACAGTCTAAATACTCATAAGAGTGAGTGGAAGTTAATTCTGGCCTTTTTAATTAATTATACATTTAGGTGTGTAATGTTCAGTTTAGATTTTTCAGGTTCTTCATTTTAGGCTACGATCCCTGTCTGTCAAACCAGCTGGATCATCACTGAAATTGTCCTGGAAAAGTCTTGATCTGTAGAAAAGAGTAGGAACCAACAGAAACGGTTCTGTCCGGCAGTGTTTACCCTTTTCTGTTGAACTGGGAAAAAGTTTTGACCTTCCTGAGCAAGTTCCCAAGGGTGTGATAGCACTCATGGCCTGGAGAGACTGGTGTCTTTGTCTCTTAGTGTTTAATCAGCCTGAGACCTCTCCTCTTCATGTTATTTCTGTCAGCAAACTGACATAAGAACCTTGGAGCATGCAACTTGAGCAGCAAAAAAATAGCCTCACGCACTTTTCCCTGTCTCAATAAATGGCAGGTACTCACAGCCTCTCCATGAGGAAATAGCCTTACATAAGAGACTGAAGCACCGCAACATTGTCCAGTACCTAGGCTCAGTCAGTGAAGGTGGCTTCATCAAGATTTTCATGGAGGAGGTGCCAGGAGGTAGGTTGCTTCATCTGTTTCTCTAACTGCCACCCTTTCATTCAGCTGTACAAACAGTGCCTATTGGAAGTTGCTTATTCAGCACAATGTGGATTACCTGGATTTTATGATTTTTATCATTTATGACTGCAGGTGTTTGTGGAAGTAGGCCTGACACACAAAAATTTCTTTTGGATAGATGCCCTTTATCATTATGGCAATGCTAGTAAACTGTTGCTTTATATGATTATGCAACGTATGCATGCTATCTAACAGTTCCAAAAGAACATTGAGCCACTCTCCTGCATTCTCTCTACAGGAAGCCTGTCCTCTCTTTTAAGGTCAAAGTGGGGCCCTCTTAAAGATAATGAGGCCACTATTGTCTTCTACACCAAGCAGATCCTGGAAGGACTAAAATACCTCCATGACAATCAGATAGTACATAGAGATATCAAGGTACATTTATATCAGTGCAACCCATTGGTAGTACTTAGCAATAATATATCTGAGTGAATGTTTTTTTTTTCTCTGTTTTCTCTGTTTACCATTCCTAATAGGGAGACAATGTCCTGATCAACACATACAGCGGCGTACTCAAAATATCAGACTTTGGAACATCTAAAAGACTAGCTGGAATCAACCCATGTACAGAGACCTTTACAGGTGACCTTTGTCCTGACGTGACTTCATTAGCACTTAAGCACTTTTCACGCTCACTGATTTTTGTGCCTGTATGTGTCTGATGGGCAGTCAGATCAGCTACTGTTTCTTGGACAAACATCACCACATTCACACCTCATTTGACCTCCATCTGCTCTCTCTCTCTTCACAAACACACTGCTCAGTGCAATATACATCAACTAAAATGGTCATATTCAGTGGTGTGTGGGATGTGAGGTGTTGTGGTACACATGAAAGCATTACATAAAATGTTTTGGTGGTGTGTAGTATATTTGTGGATTGTTTGTGAGGACAAATCTGTCCTATTGTCTGTTCTGAAAGACTAGTACTGAGGTGGCATGCTGGTCTAAAATTTCTAGAGTATCTAAACTCTCTGTAAAGGAAAGTTGTATTACAGACATTGTTATTTTGTATGTGAGTCTTGAATACCTTTAAAACCAGGGGTCTCAAACCCTGGTCCTGAAGAGCTGGAATCTAGTTTAGTTGTCACCTGATTCATTGCTCAGTTGCCATGTTTGAGATGTTGCTGTGCTGCATTCCTGCTCTCCAAGACCAGACTTTGAGAACTATTTTTGGGCATTGAGAACTATTTTTAAACCTTATGGACCATGTACATTTTTCTTTTATTTTGTTTATTAGGCACTCTGCAGTACATGGCTCCAGAGATTATAGACAAGGGCCCTCGGGGTTATGGAAAGCCAGCAGATATCTGGTCCCTGGGCTGCACCATAATAGAGATGGCCACTGGGAAACCCCCATTCCACGAGCTGGGCAGCCCACAGGCTGCCATGTTTAAGGTACCGCTCTTCGAGAAAATGTAGCGCTACCATTTTATAATTTAAACTTTTGTAGCACTGTAAAACATGAACCCTCAGTTGCTCCAGGGGGTCTGTCCCTGTAACTAATGATTGGAAGTCGCTCTGGACAAGGGTGTCTGCCAAATGCACCTTTACCTTTATCTATATGTTTGTTACATTTCCCTGTATAATGTGTTGTAGTATTACATATTTAGACATGTTGCACTGTGATTATACAAATTATAACATGAGAATTACTAAGCTTGGGTACATGTTTTGCAGGTGGGTATGTTTAAGATCCACCCCAGTGTACCAGAGTCCATGTCAGGGGAGGCCAAAGCCTTTATAATGTGTTGCTTTGAGCCAGACCCAGACAAGAGGGCCACGGCGTCAGAGCTGTTAAAGAATCCCTACCTCAGGGGCAGCCCCAAGAAGAGAGCCAAACCCCTGCCAGGCTCTGCTGAGACTGAGGCCAACTCATCTGGTGAGCAAGGGGAACATTATGACCTTTAACGCTACAGCAAAGATGACGCTGTTGTCTGTATAACTTTTATATGAGATGCCTCTTATATGTTTACATGAGATGCCCCTTATATATGCAGTCTAGGTAACATATGACTAAGTATTGTCTTTTAATATGCCATAGTTTTTGCTGTGTTTTTTGGCAACATGCCAAGCATGGTATTAGAGCTCAGACCTCTGAAGTCGTTAGTCGTCCTGTAGTCAGTGTTACACCCATGTTAGGAATCCCAGACATTTTTTTTTCCAAAAGTCACCATGATTATGCCTTGTGAGGTATGTTTGATATTTCATGCAAATACAGGTGTTTTACACTTTTTAACAACCTCATAAATCAGAGGATTCAATGACATTTGCAGGAAAACGTATTAACTCTGGGGTTTCTAATATAGGCATGATGCAGAATTCAGAATGGCAGCATGACCTCGGAGGTCTATTATCATGGTTGATTATATACACAAGAACAATATGTGCTATTTTGGCTATGGTGGCAGTAGGAGATTACCAGAGGAGCATGTCTGTACCTTTAGTCCTGGATGTGGAGGACATGGACACTGACAGGGCTGAGCTGTCTAGCTCCCTTGACCTGAGAAGAACCATAAACCGTGTCAGAGCAAGTGACATCTCAGAGAATCCTTCCAGCACCAACAGCTTCCTGGCGTGAGTTATACCACCACAACGCAACTGTTTTTCACATAATTGACCTGATGGCATTGTACACAGGCAGTAATAGAAGTGAAAGGTCCATGGATGTGTAAGTGTTGATGTGTGGGTATGCCAGGGTGCCAGGGGAGCCTCCGGGGGACTTGTCGAGTCCAGCAGTTTCAGGAGAGAGCATGGGCCTGTTCCTACTGAGGAAGGACAGTGAGAGGAGAAACACGCTGCACAAAGTGCTTACTGACTACATCAGCCATGTAGTGGCCAACATGCAGGAAACACTGCCTCAGGTATACAGACGTACACATTGTTTGAACAGTGTGAACTTCATTGCTTTGAAATGTCTGAACTGTTTCCTCCTTTTCTGCAGACTGAGAAGCAATCCATTACCTCAGAGCATATCAAGAAACTGATTGGCTGTCTGCGAGAAAACATCCGCTCCCCAGATAAGAAGCAACTAACCAACAGGCTACAGGGGCTACGTTCCACTCTGCACACGGACGCAGTGCCTCTCTGTGGTCTGCAGGCAGCGCTCTTCAGCTTTCAGGATGCTGTACGTGATGCAGTTGGTAAAATGAGCACTATAGGCCAGATGTGTGCATGTGACAAAATAGCACAAAATATTCCTTAATGACTCAGCAGTGTTCATTTGCAATACTTCTAAAGTTGACTTTGTTTGCAGAGAAGAATTTCGTGCTCTTTCACACAGTGTGCTGCGGTGTGTTCATGTATGACAAATGGACACTTTACACTCACACTTAATAAGGCAGTAGCTAGTCATGCAAACTGTACATAAGATTTTAAAGTGCAATGAAAAATGGAGCAATAAAGAAGCTTGGGGCAAACATTTTTGTGCTGCTTTGATTGTGGGAGCTGTTAAGGCAAGCCTGTCAACAGTTTTAAAACTGATGATACCTGAGGGTTAGATCATTTGCATGGTTTGTATGTCATTGCTACTGTAGCAAAATCAAAAACTTTGCATTAGAAGGAGGGGAAAAGGTTTTAACCTACAAGAGGAAGTTGTAAAAATAAAAGTTTGAACCAGTTTTATAGCTGGTGTTTTCAAATTATGTAATTATGTTTTTTTATATGTGATGTTTTTTTAAGTAGATAATCAGGTACAAAAGGGAAAGTACATCTGGCTCTGTTCTAGCTGAAGATTTAGTTTGTACATTTGTTTCTTTTTGTTTAATGGTTTCATAAATTGATGAGGGCCTCGGTGTGTTCTGTGTAGGTGAAGAAGGTGCTGCGAGAGCAGCAGGTGAAACCTCACTGGATGTTTGCTCTGGATAACCTGCTCAGACAGGCTGTGCAAGATGCTATCACTGTGCTCCTGCCAGGTATACTGCATGCCCAGGAACCAGTCTGACACAGTGGCAAGTCTTCATCCACTAACCGCTTTTGTTGTATTTCACAGAGCTAAAGCTACAGCTGCAGTCATCCTTCGAGGTGGAGGGCTCTTCTGAATCAGAAGAGAGCAGAAAGAAACCCGCACAGCCCCACACTGAGGATGAGGGCTTGTCCCAGGACCAGGAGCAGTGTGCAGCGGAGGCTATGAGTCACAGTCCGTTCAATGGCCTCCTCAGCAGCTACAACCCTCTCACTCAGGAATTCACACAGTTATGCCAAGAGACTAGGAGGTACCCCGAATCAAACTTAGTGATTTTATTCACAAAAGAAAAACGAGTGAGCCCAGTGCATTTAAAATAAACTGAATTTAGAGAAATATTCCAGCTCTTTTCAGTCTAGTCTTAGTCTATTCTCTATCAGTCATTTTGCAGGGTCAGTTAACGTATTTGGCCTGATTTGACTGTACTTTGTAAAAACGATTCCTTTTAAAAAAAAAAGAAGGCTGGTGCATTGCCTCTTTTTTTAAATCATATTGAATTAAAAGGTTTACTTGTAAAACATTCAAATTATTGCCTGGAATCAACCATCTCGTCGCTGTTTAATGAAAACCATTTATCTCCACTTTATTTATTTTGATTTTTCACAACTTTTGAGCACAACTGTCACTCCGTGTATGAAATGTTCATGATTAGACCAATAGAATATTTGGAACAGAATACTTTGCAGTAACTTACAGCATAACAGAAGCAAAGACTGTTTTTAGATATTATCATTTTGAGATATAATATTGTTTTTGGACAGTGAAGGTATGCTGCAGATGTGGTAAGAAAAAAAATGCTGGAATAATAATAAAAAAAATATGCTGGACCATTCCTTGAAGATAACCAGGATCCAAATTCTCTAAGACAGAATTCCCTGTTGCTTCATAAATGGCCAGAAGAGGGCAGTGACTGAACAGAATAAAATCATGTGCAAAGCCCTAAGGCTGATGGGAGTCTTGCTTAATTGTTGTTTTCCAGGTTGCTGGTTCAGCTAAGTGAGAAGGAGAAGGAGTACCAGGAGCTTCTGAGGAACTCTGTGCAGAGCAGACAAGAAAAGATAGATGCCCTTAAGCTCAAGACTGCATCTAAGAGCAGTGGTAACACTTCCTTTATCCTCTATCCTTCCTCTAGGCTTTCATTGCTCTCCAAGGCCAAAGTCTTTATTTCACCTAGTTGTCATGATTTTTATTTCGGGGCTTCCAGTCCAAATTTGTTCAAATGTTGAGTTATATTTATTGTCCAATTTATCTGCCTGCCTAAGACAACTCTTACCTGGGCCACCTGAAAGGTGTGTCAGAGGTGTGGTACTTAATACACCCTCACTTAGAACACCCGCACTTGCTGATGCATGTCTACAGTTCTGACTTAAACAGCTGTGGGATTTTTGCCATAATCATTAGTCAGTCACACCAAGCCCAACCCCTAGCTGTTGAAGTAGACTTGTTTTACTGTTAAAGAGAGATTGTACGTGTTGACTAGTAAGACTGACTCTTCAGCAATGTACGCATCTCTTTCTCTCTATCTTTATATACAGTAAATCCCCAGAATTTGTGGGGGTTACGTTCCAAGAGCACCTGCGAATTGTGAATAACTGAATAAATTTGTGATGTGGTAAAAAAAATGACCTAAAATGCCTATTTTTATAGTGTAAACCCTAAATATACCCCCAGTGCTCCCCAAACACTTTAATTTCATTTTAAACTTAATACATTACCCTTAAAGAAAATGTAAAGGTAAACCTGTATCCGTACTGTACAGTTTACACTGAACTCCTGCAGTGCTAGAATGTAAAATACCAACGTTACCCCTGTATAGACTGTACTGTAATTCATGCAAGTGTGTTTTCTTTGCAATCCGCTGTCGTTTTCTTTGGTATAAGCAGGGTAAATACAGTAATAATTTAATTTAATTTTCAGTAATAAAAATTCAGTAAAATGCATGGGTAATCACCAATAATGAATGATATTGACTGAAGATGAGGATTTGCATTTCATTGGGCGGCGCCTCTCCTTCAGGCGCTTCAGGAGGAGCGGTATTGTAGCGACCCGCCGGCTAAAGCAGACACTGGACAGCAACTGAGCTCAGCAGCCTCTTTTTATTAAAGTTTTTCCTTTACCAGGCCACAACTCAAGCCGCTAAACCTTGAACCAGCGCCAGCCCGCTCACCTCTCTCACTCGCTCATCGGCCACACCCACACTCACCCCATACACATACTCTTAAACTGCTTCTGCAGCTCAGGTTCATTGCCAGAAGCTTTAGGGAGTGCAGGGAGTTTGGGCGGCATCTTAGGGCTTTTAACAAGAACAAAACGAAAAACACGAGGGCAGCAGCCAATACATGGTTGCTTTGTGTTCCCTCGACAGTATTAAAAAATTTAGTTATATTATATATGGAAATTTAGCTGGATTTACGTTCATATTTGTTATGTTAGTAAAGTATATTTTTCTTAATAATTTAGCACTAAAATGCGTAAAAAATTATACATTGCCACGAAAAAAAACAAACAAAAAAAAATGCAGAGGTTACCTGTGGTTTCTGTGAATTTGCGGGGCTTTTCACATATAACCATTAGCTTGGTTCTAAAAAATCACTGAACTCTGAACCGCAAATTTGCAGGGGTTTACTGTATATGTATATATAGTGTGTGTACGTAGTGTGTTTGGTTGAGACATGTTGTCTGCAGCATATTGAAACATCACCTTTTCCCTCCATGGGCCTGTGATGTCCCTCACATGACATATTGTCATCTCTAGAGTGAATAGGCGGACTGGTGTTATGGGATTTTATGTCAACTCAAATCAGCAGAGCAGAGAAAAGCCACATTTATTTGTTGAGACAATAGTGTTGGTGCGTTATAATCTTCCATTAATCCCACAGATAAAAAGCCTGAGTGCCAGAAGCCTCAGACTCTGGCCATGGTGCGCTGGCTGAGAGCAGTGCCGGTGGATGAGACCACCGTAGACTTAGTGAGTGCAGCTTACGTTTCACTCAGCACTGATATGCAAAGAGTTTTGACCTCATAATTACTATGTGATGATGAATGTATGTGTCTTATCCTGCAGCTCCTGGATCATGAGTTCACCTTGGATAGCCTGCTGCACATAGCCTGCAAAGATGATCTGAGATACTGTGGCATCAAGTAAGAATATGTTTAAATTGTCAGACATATTATGCAGAAAGACATTATTTCATTAATTAGATCTGTGTTTATAGATTCACAGTCAATGGCTGACATAAGCTTACTGTTCAATGAACAACATGACTTGGCAAGAGAATTGTTTATTAATGAAAAGTTTGATTATATATTGTACATTAGTGTATTTTAGCGGGTTGTATTCTGTTGCTACTTTCTAAAAGCCACAAGCCACTTGGAGGTGTACATTACATTGGTTTTACATAGTGGTGGGCATTATGACAAATATATATTGAATACAGTATTTATGTTTCCAGACATGTAAGAAGTTGGAGCGACCAAAAAGAACCAATAGAAAATTATTAGCACAGATTTTTTGGTCTTTTTTTTTGGTCGTATCGAGAACAACTTCGATAGATGTCACCGGTGAATGTAGCGTTAGGAGAATCTTACTGGTGGAGGGTGGTTTGTTTGTCTGGAAGGGGAAATTGAGCCCTAGTCTGCTTTGTGCTACATGCCAAGACGTATTCCAGCATAATGAATCACAATAACAATCAATACTGACCTATTGCCCAACTCTGTTTTTAACCATTGTTTCTGAGGTAATTTAATTTGCTTTATAGAAAGACAGACCAGTTAGAAACTGATGTTTATGATCCTGAAATTGTTCTCACAGAGGTGGAATGCTGTGTCGTATATGGAGGGTCATCTCTACACAAAGGAAGTCCCATCTGAGCTCAGTGTCAGAGGAGAGTGAAGAAACCATTCTGTAACACGACACCAGGACACAACGATGGTCATATGAGCTCAATGAGCTTACAGCATTTGTGTCTTTTGTCTGGCACAATTATTTATTCATTTATTTATTTCAGATGGAATACCAACTAATTTAATAATATCAATATTGTGACTTTCTGTGAAATGATGGTCACTATGCATTTCAATACATGTTTGTATTGTAACTGACATATTTTAAGCTGGGTACATGTAGCATGACGCGAGCATATTTTCTGTAACGGGTTTTGTATAAAGCTTCATTCAGGAAAAGAAGCAGGCCAATGTCTGGTTCTGCAACAAGAGAGGTTTCTTTTAAAACCACCAGTACAACACAGTGGTCTCTAAAATATGCAGCCTGTGTGTCTTCTTACTGAACTAATCTGGTGCAGCTGTTTCAGTGTTCTGGATTTGAATGTACAGTTGAATTGTGTACCTTTGGGTGATTTCTGTTTTAAATAAAATTGGTTATGTTTTGTAAAAAAACTGTGATTGGATTGCCAGGCCAAGCTATAAAAAGCACAAACATGAGTTGAGATGCCACACTGTTATCGAGACATTACATTACACTGCATTCATTACGCATTCATATATGATCTTAAGACAGCTTTAATGGCCAGTTTCTACTCTTCCAAAAGAGATAAGACATCTCTCAGTTTTCAGTTACTTTTTTTTTTACTCAAATGAATTGTGTTTTGTGAGTGAATGAGCAAGTTTAAACAGTTTATACGTGATTATTGCACTGAAGAACATGGGGGAAAGCTTTACGGAAATGCTTTAAAATAACAAAAAAATGCAAGGTAGAATGGGGTAGTAATGTAGAATGGGGTAGTGGTAGTCTTAGAAGCACATAAAGCACATTTGGTCATTCAGCTTTTGTCTCAGTGAGAAAGCGATTTAATTTTATTATATACGGATGTGAGAAACGTGTCAAGGCCAAATCCATTCACAGTTAGACTGTGTGTGTGTGTGTGTGTGTGTGTGTGTGTGAGTTCATAAGTGGTGTGGAAGAAGTGATGCTGTTCTGAAAATTCCGACCGTTCTTCCTCATGTTTTCATGCTGTTGACATCGCCATAGCAACATGTGCTTGTCTCCCCCTTCCCAGACTGCCCCTGTCTGCTCCCTCTGCCTGTCTGTCTGATTCAGTCTGTGTCATTAGTTTTGTTTTGTTTTTTTTTGTACAATTACAAATTACTCTGTAGGGTTCAAATGTTAAAGTGGCAGATGAAGTTTCCATTAGTTCATCTTTGGGCTCAGTCCCTCTTAAGTCATTTACTGTTAGGACATGATGTTATTGTGAGTGGGTGTGTCCATTTTTGTCTGCTCACTGAAGAAAACCACAGGCGTTAAAACGCCTGACCGCTTTCCCAGCTTCTTTCCCAGGTTTGTGAGGAATCCACCAGCAGAGGGCACTTAGTAACACGATCGACTTCGAGAGGCCACGTGTTATGTAGACTGTCGACAGAGTGGCAGTCATTTTGCACAAGTCCAGTGTACATTTCACCGTTCACTGTGCTCACAGTCAAACTGAGTGTATCCCATGTGTCAGTTGAGGCAGGCTAGAAAGGAGCTCCTTCCCAAATGAAAGCTAGTCCATATCTGCCTGTCTCAGTCGGGTGGCTGTGGAATGCGGTCTCTGGATCTGGCTGGCCTGCATTCTTGTTCCGTCAGTGACTCTGAACTCTGATCAGTAGTGTCGTCATTCAGCTGACTGCATGTGGGATGGTGTTGCAAAAACCTGGGGGTAGTTTAGTATGGTGTGGGGCAAGGAGATGTGATGATTGTGTGCCTGCTGGAACGTGTCTGTTGGGTTTGGCCGCTGAGTCAGCTCCCAAAAGATCCTCCCCACTGAGATCCTCTGGATCTTTCCTGCAGAGACACCCAACGTATTCTGTCTTCATGACAGGTCGGGTCAAATAGGCATTTTGGTTGTTTCCTACAGTGTTATTTTAATAAATGAGCAGATCTGTGCTGGTTTTAACAAGAGAAAACCTGTAAAATTAGTGGAAACATTTGAGATCCTGGTTGTCTAAGCGGTTATCAGATAGGCTTTTGTTGTAGGCTTTAAATTGAGCAGAGGGTATGGACACTCTCAGAGGATTTGAAATGAGCTTTGTTGATCATTCATTGTGACCTTAATTCTCTTTTGTTTGTCCAGTAATCCAAAGATCACATACAATTACCCATGATGTAAAATCGTTTGAAGCAGTTAATGATGTGAAAATCTCTCTTCCGTGTTATTTTGTGCTTCTGTGTGAATTGTGTGAGTTGAAGAAACTGCTTGTGGGCTGTTCAAGGATGCCTGTTCCTACTATTAAATTGACACTCTAAACTCACTCCAAACAGGAGTCCAAATTGAACACAATCCTCTTGTTTCCATGTTGTTACAAGGTAATGCCTTCAGGCAACTTGGCACACGTTCAAGTATCTTTCCACTCTCTCATCAAATGGATCCCCTCCATCTGGTCATCAGGGGTGATTCCATTTAGATTGAATTTCTGGGAGGGTTTAGATCTCGCAGTCTGAATTTACATTGTGGTTCACCGTGCACAGTAAAAAGGTTGAACGCAGGGAAATCAGAGGGTCTGAGCACTTTATTGATTTTGTCTGCCTGAGAAAATGGCAATTTAAATACTTTGCACATTTAATAGCTACTTGCAGTGGAAGTTTGGCAGTAGGCCAAATGGGATTTCCAGGAACAGTGTCGTTGAAAGCTGATGGTATTATACCTGCTGCATGTTTTGACATGTAAACAAACAGTGTTCTCCCTCACATATTTCTTTTGTTGCTCTTCTTCTTGCAAGTCCTTTATCTCATTGTGTAGTCCGGAGGTACAACTAATTCATTAAGTGAGGAATAATGCGGATTTCTTTCTAAGGGGCTATGGACCACAGGGATTTTCTGGTTTGGGGGATCAGAATGAGGATTAGCTTTCCTCTAGAGCAGCATGGACACAGAAAGATTTGTCTCAGTGGGTAAGAGAGGCTAGTACTGTTGCTGTGATCAAACTAAATGTGCCATTTTTTTTTTTCACAGGACTGATCAAAGTTAGTGTCCAGCATATGAAGTGTGATCCTGTAATCCTACTTTGCTCAACACAGCGGTGGACTTTAGATATCCGCTTTTAATTTTCTGCATTCTCTCCAATTTTTCTACCTAATTTAGTCATTTCAGTTCCTACCTGGGGAGCTAGGACTCTCCCAATCACACCTTACCACCAGTGCTGGGAGGGTGTAGCATGTGTTTCCTCCGGCTTCTGTGAAGCCTCGCTGCATCCTTTGGAACTTTTGGTAATGCAACATCTTTGAACAGCTTAACATGCTTTGAGGAAAACAATAAATACTCATTTTATCAGCTAACAGATGCTCAAACTCACTAGCATCATGCTGAGAAATGAGGGGGAAAGAGGGGGCCATCCTAAGCACCCAGAGAGAGCAAAACCAGTTATGCTCTCTTGGATTCCAATACACTTGTAATCTCTTGATGATATGGTCACAGTTGCCCCACTCATGGCCTCTGGACATGCATTTTGAAAGTTACTGCTTAGTTGACATCATGATGTCTTTGAGGGGGATGATATTGATATTGACTTTGAATGATGTAGTTCCTTTAGGTTCATATTAGTTTAACATAGGTTGTCTGGATTGAAGAAATATTGAATATTGAAGAAGCAGATACAGCAAATATTGTATGGCTCTGGGCTACAGAGCTAATTATCTTCTAACAGAATGATGACAGAACTGGGAGTTGTGTCATGTTCATCAAAAGAACCCACAAGGTTTGAGAGTGTCACATGTAGAGGTGGGATATGTGAGGATATGATATAGCAATTATGGAAATATATACTACAATGAACTGTTTTGAGCCTGTTTTGAGTCAGAACTTTAGCTCCTATTTGAGTGATGAACTGTTTTGTACTCGGCTGCAGAGAGCCTAGTAAGAAGCAGGAGAATTCAGATCTGTGAAGCACGCAGCAGTTGACACCATTACACAAGTTTGAATGATGCTTCAGAATATTGCTGTAAACAAGCATGTTGTTAAGTGCACTTACAACCATGCTCACATGACATGTTGTCATTAGCTGTATTCAGGGTGAGGAAGCAGAACTGATACTTGATCTTTTCACCTGGAATTATCGTCCACTGAGCCTGTGTGTCCTGCAGCCACTCCTCTATTCATCTAATGTTAAATAAAAGGAGCCTTTCCTAGCTCTGTAACACCCGCCATTCACATGGAACTCCAGAAAGCAGTTTCTGCTAAAAGTTCGTACACATACTGCAAGGGGTCACTTCATGACCAAAGACGACTTTTCTCCTAATAATAGGTGATTAGCAAGATTAAACATAGTAAACTGAATTTGGAAAAAAACGATCGGTGTTAAGATGCCTCCTCGTGTCCAGAGGTTTCTAGAGGGGGGTTTCGTTTGTCTTTTTCCCTCCCTTTTTTCCTCTTGCTTTCTCTCTTTCTCTCCACTCTCAGTTCTCTGTTTATCATGGTAATGAATGAGGTTAGAAAGGGGAGGATCTTAAGCTGGAGGAGAAGAGGGTGGGGGGCTGTGCACAGGACATTGGTGTGGCTCAAAACAGCCCTATGTGGGGCCTCATGCTCATCAACTCTACCTCAATAGAAGAGAGAAAATGTGTGTGAGGGTGAGGGTGGGTTTTTGGGTGTTGTGGAACAGGCGTGTTTCATGTGTCATTTTTTTTACCAGTCATGAAACCTTGTCTAAGATGTGTCTCTGGGTTGTGGTGGACTGTTTCATCACTGTTTAGTGTAAAGATTTTGTGGCTGTTTTACATTATCAAATTGTTTCTTGAATCATACTTATGCTTCATTATGTTCCGTTAAACAAAGTCTGCTGTTTCGTCAGGTGGATGAAGGTATAACTTAACTGCTTTTTTACATCATTCTCCATTTTGGTCTCATTAATGCACTGATTAGCATCATAAATCAGATGTCACAACCCGTTTTCCCTCCATGCTGACCTGTATTTCCAAGTGAAGCATGGTATCTGGGAGGGTCTCTGAGCGTCTCGCTTAAAGATACAGTAGGTGGGAGTGGTGGGAGAGGAAGGTGAAACATTTTTATTACCGGTTCAAAGATGATGGGAAAACAAAAGCATTGTTGAAGTGGTATATAGTGAAACATGATTAATATTACATGAACTAATAAAGTTTTAACGTTGACTTTTGGTTTCAAGTTGACTTTGTTAAAAAAAAAAGTGTCATCATTGGGTAATTCTGAATAAGAAATTCTGCTTCACAAGTATGAATGAACTGTCCTGATTTAAAAAAAAAAAAGCTCTTTAAGCTAACAGCCTTGCAGTATTTCATCAAATTATTTGGTTTCCTGTTATTGCTGCTTTTTACAAATCCATGATTGTGTTCCTTCACACCAATCTAGACTGCTGTGACCTGGGATGGAGGGAGAGAGCACATGTAGGGACATTCTGGAGCTTCTTACCATTGTGTTTTCATTAAGGGGCCAGAATGACCCTGGCCAGTTTAAAAAGCTGACCCTCAGATTCAGGGACAATAAGCAGGCTTCTCAAGCAAGAACATGTTGAACCTGGACACTTCTTGAACTCTTTCCAAGGTTTCAGCTCATTCATAACTCATTGTACAATGATGGTTGGGATGTCAGATTTTGCAAACATGTCCTGTCATAAAAGATGACAAGAATTTGGTTTCATATTCACATATATTCACCTCAATCTTGGAGTTTCATTCTTCCTTTATGCAATGAGTACTTTTTTAGTAGCCAAAACACATGAAAAAAACTGAATAGCATCTGGAAAGTTCCTCTGGAAAAAAAAAACAGCTTGATAACATTTTTCCTTCCCCATGCCAATGATAGCTGGGGGTGTTTTCAGGACGTTTGCCTGCTTTCCCCCCTCTTTTGTGAATGGTTTGTGCTGTCCACTGAATCACTTGTGGCCGCTCCACTGCTGATGTGATTACATCAGTGCTCTATTGTGTGTGTGTGTGTGTGTGTTTGGATGTTTACTCCCGTCCCAGTTCTCTCTTTCTCAGTATTGAGCTTCAGGCTTGTATATATCCTCTAAGTACCTGCAAAGAGAATGTGTTTGCTTGTGAATGTGCACATACATCAGTGTGTGCTCATGTACACGTGTTTTTCCTCTGTGTCTGAGAGAGAGAGAGAGAGAGAGAGAGAGAGAGAGAGAGAGAGAGAATGAGAGAGAGAGCTTGAAGAGGAGTGGCACAGCTGCCGCTTATAAATGAAGCCTTTTTCTCTCACTTTCAAACAGAGGGGGACTCTTTTCCTGTGCCCCCGCGCTGGGATGGACACTTAATGGACTCCCCCGTCTCACTCTCCTTCCCGTTGTCTTTTATTCACGCTTTTAGACCATTTACGTGACTGTTTTTCACACCGCCACCTGATGAGGTTTTCCTCATTTGTCGAGCATTTGTGTATGGGATACACAGACACATAATATTTTGTTGCTGACTGAACAAAACGATGTATTTTTACATCATTTGAAAATACTGGAATATAACAATGAACATATGTATATATTAATACTTGTATTATAGAAAAGTTTGTTTTGCCATCTGTTATTCTTTTCAAACTTCTTTATATTTCAAACTGGTATATTTCAAATGAATGTGTGTGTGTGTAATGGTGTCTGTCTCCTTTTGATTATTTTTATGCATCCTGTTTATTAAGAAGGACGTGAAGTCTTGTAGCTAAAAGATGGAAATATGCTATTTCGTCATCCTCCACAAGCAACATTGTATTTCCTCTAAGTATCCAAATGCATTTATACATGTGTTCTGCAACTCTGGAACTCGTAAACAGACTTTTTCATTAGGCCTTGTCATCATGTTGTAACGACATGACATGAGGGTTTGGCATTAGACAGAGTTATCACTTTGAATTTCATTTTGAAGATCTAAGCGTCCACTCATTATGGTCCCGGACCTCACAGGGCTCAGAGTCATTTTCAATTATACTTTTAAAAGAATAATGAACTTTTAAATTATTTGTTAACTCCATTTACATAGAAACAGAAACAAATAACTCTGTAACCATTAATACTGGTGACTTTGTGAGTGTCCTGAAAAAGCATTTAAAAGCATAACTAAGGTCATGTCTTATAAAGCATATTTGGTAACACCTGTATACAGGGTGGATAAGGAGAAAAAAATGATGTATTTGAATTTTTAAAAATCATTCCTTATGAATATTTTCCCAACGTTACCTTCTAACCAAATACGAAATGTAGTAGGGCAAATGTAGAAGCTACATTCTAAATATTTACTGAATACAGTAATGGCTTGTAATAGCTCCTTACCCTCCTACATATCCATCTAAATGCAGATCTGCGCTGACTTTGACCTGTTTATTGTACTTTATAAATATCCTAAAATAACTCCTTTGAACTAATTTCTCTAGGTGATGCAAAAGGCTTAAAGGAGAAAGCCACTTACTCAGCATTAGCTTCAAATAAAGAATAAATACACAAATAACAAAACGTGAAAGTGACGCCAATTACTCGAAGAAACCAGAATAACTGAGAATGAATATTTGAACCAAGAGCTCCATGATTAAAAGATGTATTATGAGAACAGTGCTGAAAAGGACTACTGTGGCAGCAGTACTTAGTCTTTACTTACAAACATCAAAAATAGCTCATAAACCAACCTACATTTCTTGCATCTATGCAATGTGATGTTCTACTTACGCTGCAGCTTATCCACTGAGGTTACAGTCTGTTACATATCAGTCCCATTAATGTTTAATTACATTTTCACCTCCAAATAATTGCATCATGTTGAACCATTAATGAATGGAGCTAAATTTCATCAGTTTTTTAATCTTGTGGCGTTTTCATTGTTGTGGTGCAGTTTCTTTAGTTGTAACTCATTTAACGATCAGACTTTTGTTTTGCATCAACTCTTATTTGTCTTTTTTTCCCCCCAAACCATGGCTGTTTTGAGTCTTTTCTATCTGCCTCTCAGTCACAATACTTTCACTTCGAGTGGTCTTCTCCAGGTCTGTTGTTTAGAGCCCCTCAGTGCCTGGCCCCAGCCCCCCCGACTCCTCGGTCTCTGTGTCCAGTTGCAGTGACAGGTGGCTCTTGGGGGTTTGTCTTTAGCGCGGGGCCAACAGCTGCACAAAGGCGCCCCACTGGGTCTTTTTTGGGGGGACGGGATGTCCTCTCTCAAGCGTGCCGTTTGCCACTCCAACCCCCACCTCACTGCGTCCATGTCCACTCTCCAGCAGATGCTGTGGGTCTACAGGTGGCAAACAGCCTTATGATGGGGTTTGGTTTTGGAATACCATCTTTTAATTCAGCCTCACTGATCCGTATCTTTGAGCAAATTTGGTTATGTTGGAAAACAATCTGAGACAGAAGAAGTGCTTTATGTATGATCAGTGCCTGGATGATTAGTGTAGGACAACAAGCTGAAAGTGTCAGTTAAATGTACAGAAAAACCAGATATCAGGCCTTATTTTCAACTTCAGAATACCAAAACGTTTTGGACAACACCATGCTTCCAACCTTGTGGATCCAGTTTGGGAAAGGACCTTTTCTATTCCAGCATGACTGTGCCCCAGTGCACAAAGCGAGCTCCGTGAAGACACGGCTGGAGGACTTTGGTGTGGAAGAACTCGACTGGCCCACACAGAGCCCTGACCTCAACCCCATCCAACACCTTTAGGATGAACTGGAACGGAGATTGCGAGGCAGGCCTTCTCAACCAACATCAGTGTCCGACTTCATAAATGCTTCACAGAATGAATGGGCACAAATCCCCACAGAAACATTCCAAGAAGAATGGAAGCTGTTACAGCTGCAAAGGGGGGACCAACGTCTATGTATTTGAATGCAATGTTATTACAGTCCCTGTTGGTGTAATGGTCAGCCGTCCCAATACTTTTGTCCATATAGTGTATGACTTAAGAGCTGATACCTGTCAAATGACCATCTGTGATTAAAGTCAGTTCTAGGGAACACGCGCTCTGCATTTTGTTTTACCTTTTATAGAGCTCATGTCCCAGCACATGATGCGCTTGAAAATCTGTAAGTGAGTTAAACCAGATGCTCTAGATAAAGAAAATCACAAAAATGTTCTATTTCCCCAGCAGTGGCTTTGGTAACCCGTGGATAACTAGCCCAAGCTTGGATGATCGAACCTGCACTAGAATCAGCTGTGAGCTCCAAGCACTGTTTGAAAGCTAGACACTGGGAGAGACCATTTCAGAGAAAGAGCATGTTCACATTCGGACGATTAAATAAGGCACTAAATAAAACTAATCTCAGGCCCAAATAAGAAAGTAGAATAATTGTAATGCAAAACGAATGCAAACATGTGATGAAAATAGCGACAAAAAGGCCCCGTGCATGTACACGGGGCCTAAATCCACCCCTCTGAGTGTGAGTGGTACAGTCGAGGTTTGGGCCAGGCAGGACTGCTCTGAGCGCAGCAGGCAGAGGAGCTGCGACCAGCTGGAGCGGAGGTTCCGGGCACTGTGTGGAAAGTTACCCCAGTTTTAACACCCACGAGGGGGTCGAATTGGTCCAGGAACGTTCCTCAAGCTCCTTCTCCTCCTCCTCACACATTTTCTCTCTCTCCTCTAGCCAGACTCGTGGACAAACGGAGCGAAAAACCCCAAATTCTCCTGTTTTAATCCCGGAGGAATGAGGATACGGTCTGGGAGAAGACCACCACCATCCGCCTGACACACACACCAACATGGAGAGGAAAGACTTCAGCTCTGACCTGGATACGGACGGACAGAGTCCTGCAGAAGCTCGTAAGTCTGTTTTCTTTCTGTGTGATGAGAGAGATAACGTTGTCTCCTCTCCTTGTGCTCTGTGATGGTTTTATGGTCCTCAGTGCAGAGAGTCCAGCTCCTGTCCTGCGTGTTTATTACCCGTTTTTAAAAGGCGTCATATCAGGAGGTTCATATAAACGTTCATACAAGTGTCCCTCTCTCCACTGTCATCCATGTTGTTGGGATTTGTGATTTCTCTGACGCTGGGATGAGTTCCTCTCAGTGGCAAGACTGATCACCCAGTCAGGTTGTGGATGAATGTGATAGTCCGTGATAGTCTTTTGCTCAGTGATTAAAGCAGGACAAGTATGTTCTGATCTTTATATCTCATGATGACGTGAGAGTCTGTCTGGCTTCATCTACAGGACTCATGAGTTCTGGGAACTACGTAGGGATAGGTTGGAATGTACTGTATATGATGGGCAGTATAGGACTATAGACCCCATCAAAACCTTATAATCAGCAACCTGTAGGCTCAGGACGACCTACTGCAGTGACTATGGCATAGAGCCACCTATGAACACTGAGCTCTGTTGTGTTTACAAAACTGATCCCTGATCAGCACTCTGAGAAAGTGCTGTGATAAATATGGGCCCACAGGCTGCTCGAGATCTGTTCTGTACACTAGTACGCTAAATGCCAAAACTGATCCCAGTGAGATGAATGCGATAAGTCTGTTGCCAAATGGTTAAAGCGAGGCAAGTATGTTAAGCTGCTCTGATATTTATCTCTCACGACGACGTGAGAGTCTGTCTGGCTTTATCTATGTGGATCATGGGTTCTGGGATGGATGTAGGGAACGGTTAGAGCAGACTGTATATGATGATGGACAGGATTAGGACTATAGACCCCATCAAAACCTTATAATGGTACATCAGGAACCTGTAGGCTCAGGATCACCTACTGCAGTGACCGTGGCCTAAAAGTCACCTATGAGCTCTTTTTTGTTCACTGGTGTGCTAAATACCAAAACTGATCCCAGATCAGGCTGGTCGAATGTTCGACATCGGATCATTTCCATTGCTGATCACTGGGGACTTTGGATGTGCTGTGTTTGTATATCCAGGACAGCATAGTAGTTCACTATTTAACTACTTTGTATGCAAGTGTCCCCTTATCTGAGTGAGATAAATGGCACTTTGAGACAGGCAAAGCTAGTGTGCTTAAGCAAATGACTTTCTTTATGAATTGCCCTGAGATGTATTATCATACCTTAATCATATGAACTGTGCTGCATATAACATTACAAGACCATTAAGATATGTTACCTCTTAAGTTATGATGCATGAACAGAGACAGTGACAGCAATGCAGTCAGATCATTCTGAACAGGACAGTTTGATGAGTGTTTGCATATGATAAGCTGTACTGATTTGAATACATTGCAGTGTGTCAGCGTCCCTCTCTCCATGTCCGATTGCAGAGCTGTCTTGGAGGAGTTGCTGCAGTGGTATTTTGGGAGCAGTACCTCCTCTGCATTGTGTGTTGCCCACAAACCTTGTTCTGGAAATAAGTTTTTTTTTTTCTATTGAAGCTTTCTCTGTGAACAACAGAAGATTGTGCTTCCTTCCTCGTGCTTGGGGGGCCTATTGGGTGGGGGCTTTTGGCTCAGAGTCAGCCCAGAAATCAGAGGCTTGTGGTGTTGGAGCTTTAGCCAGTATCACCCCATGAAAAGAGCAATGGGTGTTTGTTGCTAGAGCATCCTAGGACAGTTCTACATGGTCAGCATGTCTGTAGGGTGGTTTGGCTCTTCAGAGACAGACTATAGTGTGTAAGTCTGTATGACATTTTGTATGAAGACTCACAGGGCAAATACCACTTGCTCCAAGAATTCTGATTGACCAGATGTTTTGTAAGCAAGCATTTCAGATTGATCATAAGTGCGCTTCCTTTATTGAGGCGAGATGTTTTCTTGGGGGTATTCCATTACACAGGATTAAGGGAACGTCTGGCTTTCTTTCCCTTACTTTCCCTTGAAATAAGACAGACTTTCCCTTAATCCTGTTTCATGGAAAAGGACCTTGGTTTCACTAAAATCAGAAAGGACTGAGCACACTTCACATCCATTCACTTAATCTGTCATCGTGCTTTTCGTGCGTATAGAATACTGACCATCTTTGTCTTGATTAAGGTTCAAACACGAAAACTGCTCAAAAGTATCTTAACTTGATTTGCTCTACACTTTCTTGCTTCCTTGCAGTTTTTAACAGGGTCACAGTGTTCAGCTGTCCTGACACTCCTCCGTGTTTTGCTTCTCCTCATGTGCCAAACAGTAGGGACCAGTCAACTAGCTGTTGTTTTGGAGATCCATGTCACATACCTCCTGCATGATGAGCAGCATTCTTGCGAAGTTTCGACTCTACATGTGTTTTGCTGTCAAACTAGCTTCTTATTTGTGCATTCCTGACATGCACTGTAACCACAAACCCTCCAGATGCTTTGAATGTTTAAAGTTTCACACTCACTTGTGAGCTTGGAATAAGATGCGTCGTTTCAGTCCTTCAGCAGAAATCTTTTTTTGTTGACGAGCTCGATCTGTTTCTTCAATCTGGCAAACTGCCCTGATAATATACATGGTTTGTCAATCAGCAACACAGATGCAATTACATGCCGATAGCGTTCATGAAAAGTGAATTATACTGTTTTAGCTGGCAGCAACCATGCTCTACTTTGTATGTGGGCTAAGGCATTTCCTCTCTACTTTGTATGGGGGGCAGAGCTTGACCTGCCTCTCTAGAATTTTGCCCTGTCAGGACTTTTGAAGAACATCTTCTAATCTCTTTTCTTTTGATTTGCATTAGGCGTGGGCTCTGCTGAGCACTCCCTCCCTCGACACTTCTTTCACGCTTGTGGAGTTGCAACTATTTTGCCCCCTCTCTTTAATCCCCGCTCTGCTAACCTAAGATTCTGAGCCCAGTAGGCTGGAATCAATAAGGCTATTTCATCCCTCAGTAAAGGCAAGCCTTCTACCATTCATCACATAGCCCTGAAATGACTCACTGGTTCACCATGGTCTTAGACTATTTTGACAGTTTGTTGCAAATGAATGGGCAGAGATCTGAAAATTTTCCATAATAGTGGAAAAAGCCTGTATGCGAAAATGCACCCAATTCAGATCCCAGATGATTGGTACAGACTTGGTGTAAGCATGTTTGGCAGAGGTGAGCTGACACACAAATATCATTTGGGGTCTTATGCTAGAGGAGCAGCATTGAGCTCTTGTCTTTAGACTGGTGTTTAGTTACAGTAGGCTTTAACCACAGACAGAACATCTTGTTTTTTTCTGTCAACTTCAGTATGGTGTTGTGCTTCTGACTCGGAACTAAAAAACACAATAAACTCAAGCATGTTTCATCTTTCCAGTTTTATCTTTCCAGTTATAGTCAAAGACAGAGACAGACCAAATACATCTGGTCTGGTTAGTTTTATTGACTGCAATCAACTTCCTATAGCATTTTTCTAGCCCTAACAATCAAAAGCAGATTTGGGCTTTTTTAGTAGATTTGGACTCCACAAGATCTTTGAAAGTGAGCTGTGCTATCTGGCCCTAAGATGTTAGCAGCAGATCCTTTAAGTCCTGTAAGCTGCAAGGTAGGACATCTACTGATTGGTCTGATTTGTCCAGCACATGTCACAGATGGATTGAGATTCCTTGAACTTCTCATGAACTAATTTTGTGGTGTGGCAGGACCCATTATCCTGTCGAATACAGGCCACTGACATTAGGGAATACTGTCGCCATGCAGAGGTGTTCTTGGTCTGCAACAGTGTTTAGGTAGGTGCTATGTGTCAAAGCCGCATCCACAGAAATGCCAGGACCCAGGGTTTTCCCAGCAGATCATTGCTCAGAGCATCACACTGCCTCTGCCAGCTTGCCTTTTTCCTATAATGCATCTTGGTGCCATCTGTTACCCAAGTAGGCAGCCATCACATGCCATCCACAGGAAATGGAAAAAAAATGCCACCATTTTCTATTGCTTCAAAGTCTAGATTTGATGCTCATGTGTCCATTGTAGCCAGTGGACATGGGCGTCGTCGCCATTCAATCAGAGGGGGACGTGTCCCTCGCACATTTCATAATTATTCGTTTGGACCCCCCCACATTTAACATAAATAATTAGTTCACCCAGCGCTGTTGAATCT
>JBBIGA010000007.1:15041011-15061187 GCA_037576975.1 Alestes dentex | reverse complement strand
TCTCTCTCTCTCTCTCTCTCTCTCTCTCTCTCTCTCTCTCTCTCTCTCTCTCTCTCTCTCTCTCTCTCTCTTTATATCCCTCTCTCTCTCTCTCTCTTTGTATCTCTATATATCCCTTTCTCTCTATCCCTCTCCCCCTCTCTTTCTCCCTCGCAACAGATGCAGTGAAGTCAGAGGACAGACAAAAACTGGCAAAAGAAAGGAGAGAGGAGAAAGCTAAATGTCTTGGTAAGTGAATGTTGGGTTCTAAGGAAGACAGCGCCTCCTGCTGGTCAGGCAAATGTGTGGTGAAGCCTGTTTGGGATCCACAGCTGTTCAGAAAACAAAATACTGCAGTTTCACGCTAAAGCCACCCAGTTCTCATAAACCTCAGACGTTCTGTAATGTCTCTGGGTATAAGATATTTTTAGTCTATAAAAGTTGCATGATTTGACAACATATCTTCAGAGGTTTATACCATCCAGTCTCATTAGCTTTACTCAGCATGCCTGTCCAAAGAAAAGAACCAACAGTTGTTCCTCCACAGTACTACGCCACCTGCACTGTAACAGTTCTGCATCGTGTCATCACTTTATAATCGCTTAACCAAACCGTGAGCTGACAGAATGTCTTGCTTGACCCTTCTTATGACACTTATATATAAACCTTATATATAAACCACCCACAACAGACTGTGTTATGTGTTTGCTCTGCTGCTTATGGCTGTACACATTCCTGCACTGCTTTGCATGATTGACAGGCACTCTTGTCTTCTCTCTCACTCCCTCTAGAACAGCGAAGCCAGCTTCAAGGTAAGCTCTTCTCTAAGTGTCCGTGTTGGTGGTGGTGACTTTTGTTGCATGTGATTCACAATTAAGGGACTAATCTATTCCTCCTTTCAATTAAGTCATTTTAATGAGCCTTCTGTCCTCGGTTTTTGCAATTTCATAGGCACTTTATCTCTTATTATATCCTTATATGCTCCTCTCCCTCCTGGGAAATGGGAAATTCATGAGCATCTGGAATATGGGTTTGGGGACATAGATCATTTCATTTCATTACTAATTTATCTGTTCATTTCTGGGTTACATATTCTTTGCTGTGAGTAAGAGAATGTATTCATCCCAGTCTGAACTAAGGTCTGATGGCTGTATTTCTCCATGGGTTTGAGTTGACTGTGTACAAATTCAGTTTATGGTCAGTTAAAGGTCACGGCCATAAGCGCACCATACTTGAACTCCTTACCACAAACTCTAACTGCTTATTATATGTGTGTTTTTGTAGTTGTTTTGTATTTCAGCAGTGTTCGCTATAATTACCAGATGAATTTAGTCTTTGAAAATAACGTTGTCACGCCCAGGTTAGCTTGGCAGGGGATGGATCTTGAGTTTTGTTTTGTTTATCTTTGATTTGTATAGAAAAAGTAAATAACTTGCCAGTATTCATTCCAGCCACACGAGTGCAGTGTGAATACACAAATCACAGCTTTTAAGCTTTTCATATCTTTTCATGTATGTTCATGTTCAAGTTTGATGTTTGTAGGAATGGTACACATTTATGCTCTCAATTTTATTTATTTTTTTACCTTTGTTCAGTTAAATCATATTGTTTTATTTTGTCACTGCAGAAAGAAATAAAAATAGTCAGTAGTAGTGACCATTGTAGGAATGTCATGCAGGTTTTCTGTCTGCTGCTCTTTCTGGCGGTTTATGAATTCTTTATTGGAGAGAGACACTTTGGCCCACTCAGGCCATGGCTAATTCATAGCTCTGGAATCGGCTGACTGATTTTGTATGAGCGGTTGACAACTTTTCTTTGCTCTTTACCATTTGCAAGCTGTAACTCTGTTTAGGTGCAATTTGCAGATAACAAAATTTAGGGCTGAGTGTGGTGACCGGATTTGAATGTAACATAATATTAAGCTTCAAATCTTAGTTACGGCTAGTTGGTGAACGGAGCAGCTAATATGCCCAGTCTTCTTTGGTTTCGCAAACTAGACGCTCAAACAATCCTCCATACAAAAACATGGCAAATAAGCTGCTGGCAGGAAAAGAAAAACCTTTGTAGTAGAACAAAAAGTGGCCATGTGCCCTTTGGAGACATGACAGTGCATTGTGAGAATGGGCATCCTATTAATTATGCAGTCTAATTTGAATACGTCATTCGAACACAGAGCAGCAAATGACCTAGGTTTTGCAGTAGCATAATTATGGTCAATGTTTTCCTTTTCTCCCCCCTGTTCCCCAAAATATATAATGAGTAATCGTGGGCTCGGTGTATCGTTACAGTCCCTTCTGTCCTGCACTTGAGGATGGGTTTAGAGTTGGTCTTTTTTGCCAGATGTTTTTGAGTTTGCTCAGTAAAATCTTTCACTGCTATAGTAATCTTTAACTTCCTCATTTGGAACAGATTAAGGCAAAGGCCTTTCTGCGCCTTTCTTGCCCAGCTCCTTTTTCCCTTGCCATAGATCTGTCAGTCATATCAGAAATTAATTAAATTTGTTTTTATTATGACCACCGCTTTGGTGTGTGTGTGTGTGTGTGTGTGTATCAGTTTTTAATTTAAAAAAATTATTTAAACGTTTTAACACCTTTACATTCTCAATGTCTTATACTTGGACTTTTTGTGTTAGCGCCCCCTGGAGTGGGATAGATGCAAACCTTACAATAGCTCGACGATGGCATATTGACTCTATTTATCCAGTTTCACTATTCGGCCATACAACAAGCTACATGGTTTTCTTTGTTCTTTTGACATGGTTTGGTCTACCCTCAAAATTCATTTTGACTTTAAATCCTTACTTAACATTTGCAAAATCCAAATTTACACTTACAATAAAATATACAACTTCTCAGTCTGTTATTACCACAAACATTAACAATCACAATAACATTCTTTAACTGAAACACAAAAGACCACATTACAATGCGGTGTGTCTAGTTTGGGAAAGGTGGGATTTATTCGATTTATGCTGCTATTCCACAGAATCGACACTGGCCCGTTGTATGTCAGCAGACCTGAGAAACAGTACTAGCCTCTCATTCTTATATTTGATTTTGCTCTCTGCATGTTTCATTAGATGTGTGAGGTTAACTACAGGGTGTGTATAGGAATGCATACTGTGTAGTCCGGAATATGATCTTCCACCCCACAATGTAAAACGTTGAAGCTCATATCTGTATTTGTCTAGGGACATAGATAGCGTGAGCTTGGTCGAAAACAAAGACATTTTTGTAGATAAAAGCAGTGTGTTATTGCAGTGGATCTGCCCCACTGGCCCTATGCAGGCTTATAGTCAATAGTAACTGGATGTATTATTTTTTAAGAACAATAAGACTCTTTCCTAAACTATAGCCGTAAAATAGCCCCCAACATCTGGAGACAGAGGAGCAACAATCTCCCCTCTGCTGTCTCTAGAGAGCGAGGTGCTTAGCATATGAAAGGCTGTTGTTTATATGAATAGGCAGGAGCGCTTGATCCGTTTTGTTGTTTAAATGTCAGTCAAAAAGCATTAGAGGAACGTCAGGATGTCTCTTTGTGTGAAGCTACTGCTGGTAATTCAGTTTGTCTCTGAGAAATGGAAAGTTGATTTGCCTTTGTAAAGGAGAGGTTTTACAACCACTCTCTGGCATGCAACTATTTCAAACAAATGTGTAGGGCATGTTTGTTCTGTTCGTTGAAGTGTAATATGAAATGTAGCCTGGAGCATTTAGTTTTAACAGCAACAGGCATATAATGTACAGACAGAATTTAGAAGCATCTCATTGACATACATGAATAGTTTGTTTTACAGTAGGGGCCTATGCACAATTTACTCTCCATTAGTGTTTACCTGCTTATTAACATTTATTTCTCTCGCATTCTGGTTTTCGCTCAAAAGCTGCTAAGAAGTCAGAGTGGCTGGAGAAGGAGGAGCGGGCGCGGCAGCTGCGGGAGCAGCAGTTGCAAGAGCGCAGGAGGAGGCTGGAGGAGCAGAGGCTGAAGGCAGAGAAACGCAGGGCTGCTCTGGTGGAGAGACAGAAACAGAAACTGGAGAAGAACAAGGTGAATAAGCACTGATTCACTGACTCAGGCACTCGAGGTACCACAAATACTCCCGAAACATCTGTTATAGCACAAGATACCCAAGAGGAACAAAGCCCATAGATACTTACAGAAACAGAAATACAGTGACACACTGTCCTGTCCAGTAATTCAGCAACATTACAGCTGGTTGATATTTGGCACTTGGCACTGTGTGAAAGGATGGATATTGTTCTGTGTCTAAGCAAGTCTGTTTGTGGTTAGGAGCGCTACCAGGCTGCCATCCAGAGGTCTGCAAAGAAAACGTGGGCAGAGATTCGCCAACAGAGGTGGTCCTGGGCCGGAGGACTGAGTGCAAACTCCAGTCAGAGCCAAAGTGAGTAGCACTGCAGCTGCACTTAGTTTTCAGGTATAGGAATGACATTGTGTAACCTAAGAGTCTCCCTCAACACAGAGAGATGTTTTAGATGGCAGGTTTCCACAGATCAGGTCATGAACTCCTCATTATGAGCTGTTGTTGCATCTAGTTGACTTTCTTATCTTTTATGTCTGCAGGCCGCAATGTTTGTTTATCCAGCATCAGTGGTGCATGACCTGAGAACCACAGAATTGTTGTGGGTGTATTTTTAGACATCATTGCTTTCCGAGATTTCATCTGTCTTTAGAGATGTGTTTTCCTCTAACATGGTGAACTTGCTTCAGGCTAGTCACAAGGAAGTCTTCACCTATAGTTCTCCAGCAGTGCACGTTTCTTGGTATTGAATTGCATGAGAAGGACCTTGATATCAGAAACATTAGTACACTGAACAAGAGAATGATGCTAATTAGATTTTTTTTATTCATAATAAGAACATTGTTAGCATGTTAAAATGTCATGAGCCTGAATTACACTTCACATTAAATCACATGAAGAATTAGCCACTGCCTAAAGGAAAGTTTCCCGTAGAGTGTTCTGTGCAATTGCGCTAGATCACTGCAGCTCTCTCTTGGGCCTCCTGGCCTCATTTGGAGATTTATTAGTGTTGTCTTTTCCCTATGGTCAAAGTAATTTAATTTATTTTTACCTTAAAAGTGTGTACCGTCACTGCATTATTAAAAAAAAATGCTATTAATCTTAGTGATAGACATAAAACAAATATGCCTGCATGAAGCTGGAGACTGAATTCCAAACACCTAGCTGACAGTTGAGAATAGTGGAGCTCGTTAAGACTCATTTTTTATTCGCTTATAAATTAACAGACATTTCTTATTATTTACGTGTATAATACTGTTACAAAAAACATCTGTATGCAGTGTCTCACTACCCTACTTCTCGTTGTTGTTTTTTTTTCCTTTTCAAGAAGAGCAGTGTAGGTTTTGTAGGTTTTGTCTTTTTTTTATAACAGCCATAATATGTGAATATTCTTCGTTTATAATATGTTTGATGCACGGACCATTGTAATTGCTTTTCGGCGCTTCAAGCCTCCGCGGTATTCTCTGGGTTTTACAGGCCGATGCTCTGTATCTGCGGTCAACCTGCCAAAACATGTGGACTCTGTTCTAAACAACCGCCTCTCCAAATCCTCTGCCACGCTCTGGAACTCCCCCAGCAGAAGTAAGGCCACGCCCCCTGGACTCGCTCCCTCTCCCTCGCCGCCTCCGGCTCCGCCGCTCGCATTTTATGATTTCCGTTTTCCTTATTTGATTCTCTTTTGGTCCCCATCACCTGCCTACCCCAGCTGTCACAGTACCATCTCTCCCCCCGCCCGACCTCTCCTATTGATTTGGGTCTTACGTTTGTCGAAACCTGACATTCATTCGTTCACATTCACACGAACGTATGAATTTTGTCCCTTCATGCTCTCTTCCCTTTTCCACTAAGGAGTTGATCACAGTGGTGTTCCATCGTCTGAATGGTTCATTTTTGGTGGTGGCTGTTTCTGTCTCTCTTTCTTTCTTTTGGTCTAAATGTTATCAGTGAACTTGTTTCAATGTGTTTGGTGTGCCCTTTTCCTGACATGACGATCATTTAAATGAATGAAATAAATAAATACAATAGTAACCTGAAAATGGAGCTACTTTTGTCTACTTTACAAATTCCTTTATTTGTGAAGTACACGAAACCACATTTAAAGCCAATTTTATCCTTGCATGGTTAACACATGCTTATTTTAAAGTGATTTGTAGGTGCAAAGTAATGGTAGGAACCTCACTAGTGACTTTTATGAACATTTTATAATGATTTTTCCGATTTGTGCCTGATCAGTGGGATTGAAACCCGTTCCTCTGAGTGCAGAGAGGGCTTGTAATCCACTATGCCAGTTTTTCCCAACCCTGGTCCTGAAGGCCCCCTGGACAGTACACACCTAATTCAGCTCAGTGAGGGGTTGTTAATGGAGTGATTAGCTGGGTCCGGTACGGGGACAGCCAAAACATAACAATGTGCAGAGCAAGGGGCCTCCAAGACTGGGATTGGGAAACACTGCACTACGCCATCGGACTATTCACAATGACTGCGCAGACAGAAATCCTTGTCTCACCAGAAAGAAACCGCACCATCTGGTGGATTACAGCAGAAATGCCTTCGGTAATTCGTTGGTCTAATATTATCAGTCTAAAAATGACCATAAGAAATAAATACAGATACTTTTTGTTTCTAATTTTTTTTACATTGTATTGTTTCTGTATCACAATTTCATCCAGTAGTGGTTGCTTCTTCTTGCCCTTCCTTTTAATATGTTATTTTAAGAACATTTCAAAAGTCGATGTCTGAAGGTAGGTTTATGAGTGAAAAGTCTTCTCTCTTCAAAATAGAAAAAGGTTCTCTTTAGATGAGTAGGCCAATTTCTCTGGTATGTGCTGGAACAAAAAGTGGAACTCCAAGTGAGTTGAAAGAGACTGTCTGTTGTGTTTTGCTGCTGAGACAGCAGTCCTCACTCCTAGGTGGTGCCAAAGTGACTCCTTTACTTTTTTTTTTAACTGTTTGTAGATTGTAACAGTTGACTTAGCGTGTATATATTAGATGAGGAACAATAGCTTAGTGATACTTCTCTTTTTTGAGAAGACTAAACTGATTTTAGTCTTTATGGGCACTATGTGCTCATCTTTTTTATTTTCTGCTTATTTTTGATGTTTTAATTACTTTCAGAAGAGGCCTATAGTGAATATTGCATTACTTGTGGCCCCTGCATTGAAAAGGTTTGATTTTGAACATGACCACAGGCTTTTTTCTGTTTGTTTTATGCATTTATTCCCCCTTCATAGCATGATTCAGTTACATTGCAACTGTGTAAAAGGTGATTTTCTTTTTGTGGATTGATCTATGCGAGTGGGAAAGGAGAACACAAATGGGAATCTTGTGTTTGAAGTCCTCTCTTCAGTACTAATGTGTTCCCCTGCAGCCCGTAGGTTGGAGCTGAGTCCATGGGAGAGTAGCATTGTGGACCGGTTGATGACACCCACTCTGTCATTCCTGGCACGGAGTCGCAGCGCTGCCAGTGTGCTCAGCAACGGCAAAGACTCTCGTGAGTGCTGTGCAGAAGCTTTAAACGCTTGTGAAAATCTTGTTTAAAATGCTATTTATCTTAGTAGAAACCTTTTTTTTGTGCAAATTAAAGCCTAAAATTGGAATGAATACAAGAAATGCCAATTCATTAAGGAGTGATTTTGTGTCTGTCAATGTTTAAGCATTGCATTTTGTTTAAGCATTTCCAAACCCCTCCTGGTGTTAGTCCAGTAAATGCTTGTAACTATTTTCCAATACTAGTTCAGCTAATCAGTCCTTCATTAAATTAATTAAGGCCTGCTGGTGATGGAATGTAGCAGAGCCGTGCAGGACAGAGGGCTTTAAGGAGCAATCTGAGACTGAAATGTCAACTAATTTTTGAAAGCAAAGAATTATTGTTACTGTTTACCACATTAATGTATAGCGCTCCCCAGAATTATTGGCACTTTTTTGATATGAGTGGAAAAAGGCTAATGAAAATTCCTCATGATGTTTATCAAATGTGTTTATTCAGCAGATGTATGATGTCTGTATGAGGCCATTAACACAAGAATATGTCACAGGCGATCACAATTTACACAGGATACGGAAAAACATTTGCACCCCCTCGTTGCCTTTGTGCAGTCTCATTTTACCCACAGAACGGCTCTGAGTCTTCTGTTGTAATGTTTTGTAAGACACAGAAGAAGTGATTTTCAGCCTCAATAAAGAATCTCTCTAGATCCTGCACAGTGCTCAGTCTTCTCTTGTGCGCTCCCTCTGTGAAATAAGGTTTTAATTGGATTCAGGGGACTGGGATGGCCATGACTAAAGCTTTACTCTGTAGCCACCTTTATTTTTATGCCAAACGCACCATGAGTCTTTGAGTCAAAGAGCTTAATATTTATTGTCTGACCACAGCACCCTGTCCTAATTAAAGTTAAAGTGGTGTGTGGCAAACTCCAAGTACTTTCGTTTGTGTCCAAAAGATAGGAAAGATATTTTTCTGGGATACCTTCTAACCAGTTTCTCGAAATGGATCTGGCATCTTATGGGGGATTTGGAGACACAGTGCTATAAAGATGCCACCAAACACTGTGGAAGATGTTTTTGTGCACTTTCCTGACCATCCTCCTCATTGTGGCTGCTACGAAAATGCCTGTTTTGAAACTTCTTAATGATTTCTCTTAATGAAGTGTTGATGTTAGCAGCCGTTTTCTTTTATGTACTCCTTTAGTCCACAAGTCCACACTTTTTTGCGTTACTGCAATGAAAAGCTTTTGAATCTTTCCCATGATGATGAATGACTAAGGGATTTGGGCCCTGTGTCTCCTCATTTTTATACTCCAGTGAAATGGGAAATCTATAATGACTGTGTAAGTTCAACACTTTAGACCCTCTTAAAAAGTTTCAATATGAATTCTTCTTTTCTGACTAAACTTACCTCAAATAATGGTGGGATTTTTTTCAATATAATGTTAAGCCTTCTATCATTTTTCACAATAATTCTGAGGGGCATTGTACGGTTGTATTTATGCTGTTTTGTGCCTTTTGTACAGCACGGTATATGTACAACTGCAAGTGAGTTACGAGGTGTGTGTGTGTGTGTGTGTGTGTGTGTGTGTGTGTGTGCACTCACACGCATGCTCTTATTTATTGACTCCTCAGACTCACCAGTGTGCCCTCGCTCCGCCTCAGCAAGTCCACTCTCAGTGTGTTCCCAACGGCCTCATCGATGCTCCGAGCGCTGGAGGGTCACAACCAGCACTCCTGACATCACCCAGCGGCAGCGCAGACGAGACTCCACCCCTGTACGGCTGCATTTCTCTGTTTCCCTTTCTTACATGCGCGCACACACATATGCACTGCTCGATAGGTCACTCACTCTCTCATGCCACAGGGAGCTGTTAGACAGAGTGTTGATTTTTTTTTTTTTTAACAATATCTATTGACGTTTGTTTTCTTTTGTTTCCTGACAGATGGATAAGAGGAAGAAAGAGAAGAAAGACAAGGAGCGGGAGAATGAAAAGGAAAAGAGTGCCATCACCAAAGAGAAGGTGGTGAAGAAGAGGCAGTCTTTGCCGTCTATGAGAAGCAGACCTGAGTCGAGGTGACACCCATGTGACCAATATTTACCCATTACTCATTGGACATATTTCTAGTTTGTTGTCTAATGTCACCCATATAGCAGCCGTTCCTATGTTTTATAGGACCTGCATGTTGAATTATTAAATTTGTCATGCTTTTTTAAAGGAGTGTCAGCAGTGTTTTCAGAGTTTCAAATTGGCCACAAAATGTCTACATTTTAATGAATTGAATCCGCATATTCAGCCTACTGCAGTTTAACCCTGCATATTCACAATGTGGTAGAAAAAGTGTTTCAGCATGAGCTACTTAAAAAAAAATAAATAAATAAAAAGCTAAAATATGGCTGTCAGTCAGAGCAGAGAGTATTTGAGTATCAGAGTATACAAAAGATGGTGCCTTTAAGTGTTACAGCATTGAACAAACATGCACTCACTAGTATTAACGTATATGCACACATTTAAAGGGTCTTTTCTTGTTCCCAGTCCCAGTCCCTTGTCAAGGCAGGCTGTGTCTCCCATCACGCCCAAAGGCACGGCTGTCCCCTCCCGACCTCAATCAGCCCAGGCCAGCCCCAGTACTCCAAAACCTCGACCCAAGAGAGCACGGACGCCTGCCCGGGTGGAGGCACGCACAAACTCACCTGCTGTTGTAGAGCAAGCCCAAGATGGCTCCAAACCTGCCATTCCTGACAATGCCAGAGGTGAGTGTCATTATCACACTTTTTCAAATTAAGTCACCTTCCTTATCTCAGTGTCTTTATTTCATTTTTGTGTCAGTGTTTTGTCCAGCTATAGTATCCATATTTCTGCTGCTTTTTTTTTTATTTTTTTTTTTATACAGTTCTTTTAGTTTACAACCAGGCAGAGGTTAGGAATATGAATGGGACTGTGTGTGTGTCCTGTGCAAAAATATCTATTGTTACTGCAACTTTGCATAGCTCTTAATTAGACCCAAATGTGAATTTAATGTAAAAGGAACAGCTGTGTCTGTTTTAGCCTCATTAGTTGCACTAATTACAGAATCATTGCACACTAACAATGTCCCATTCACAAAGAGCTTACATTCCAGAACATGAACGCTACTGGGGGGAACTCATGTTACCCTTAATGGTGGAAAGAGTTCTCGGTTACAAATCTTTCATGCTTTCTACAGACTGTGTGATTTCAGCTATCTTATAAGATCATTGCAAATCAGACTGTGTGATAAGGATAATAAACTTGGTTTTGACATGTATATAGATTGTGTTATGGTGTGTAGACTGACCAGTGATGACACAATCTACATACACAAGTTAGTATAGAAGAACAAAACGGTGTCAGCATGCGCTAGTTGTGCATTAACAAGATGACATGCATTATGCCTATTGTGCTTTTAACATGTGCAGAGAAAAATCTAAACAAGAGGTGGTCTCACCTACCAGTATTCCTTTGTTTCAACTCCATGTTGTTTGTATTTTACACACTATTTCATGTTGATAAATACACAAATTCATGCTGCAGTTTTTATTGGTTAGGCAGGAGACACAGGTCATTGCACAACACACACTGTGAGACGGTCATCCTCAATTTCTGACATTGTTAGAAAATAATCGTATGCTGTCTTTAGTTGCAAGAGTGTGACGACGGCCGTCTTTGGACCTCTCTCACAGTACGACATGGGACAACCTTTTAGAAGCCATGACCGAAGAAATCGTCACAAACGTTTCATGATTTTTTGTCGGGGAATGCCCAAAATCGTACAGTCTGTACCAAGCATTGGATTGTGTAGACATATTAAGAAAGAGTGCACCATCGTTCATCATGTATCTCCACATGGGATTTTTTGTTTCTGTTTGAAAAGTAATTCTTTCATCTCTTCATCTGTTGTCCAGTAATGTCTCCCATCCCGTCTGTCGTTGTGTCTCCTGCCCCTGACACACCCCCCTCCACGAGTGCGCTAGTCACAACCCACAGTGCCTCATCTGTCCCTGAGAAATCCACCGCCAACTCTAGCATTCCATTAACTTCTCCAGCCCCCTCCCCTGCCAAGCCCATGGCTGGAACCAATGACCCAGAAGAGGCTGCCCGTATTTTGGCAGAGAAGAGACGGCAAGCCAGGGAGCAGAGGGAGCGGGAAGAGCAGGAGCGGAAGGAGCAGCAAGAGAAAGAGAGGTCAGACTTGCAGCCTTAAATCAATCAGAAGAACCAAACACGCTCTTGTTCTCTCAACTAGTTATGAGTCAAATGAATAGATGTTTTTTTAATATTGTGGGTGTCACAACCTGAAAACCATTCAACTGTATGTTTTAGTAAAATGATCTTTGTGCTCAGTTACTACACTGTTAAAAAAGGTTCTGTCCAGGTAAAGGTTCTGTCAAGCCTATAGCTCCCTCATGGCTGGGTTAGATTTAACAGTCCATATGAACCCATCCTAACTTTTTGTAGATTATTTTGCACAGATGCTTTGAAATGTGTTATGTAAATGTGATGTACTTTGACTTTTATAATGCTGTTAGTAGCTCTTATACTTTGTAGTTAAAATTAACTGGCCACACTATTAACACAATAGTACGGAATTAATTTCCTCTGCATCTTATCAACCCATGGGGTAGATTGTAACATTTATGTGTTATCAGTTTTTGGTTTAATTGTTTATAAAACAGTAGGTGTTACAAAGTTCGTTTTCTATTGTTGCAAAGCTGTGTAGGTTATTTGCATAAAAATAGTTAATCTTGTTCAAAAACGTGAAATTATTTTTATAATCATTTATTTTTCCAAGTGCCGTACTTTCACCCATATACAACAAAAGTGACACTATATTGTACGCATTTGCATTTGGATGTGTTGGATTGGCATCTTGTGCACCCACCTTTGAAATTGATGCCATACTTGTAAACCACATACACTAGAGGCTTGCTTTTAACACAGACGTGCTGCTATGTAAAGCGAATAAGTTGTCCTTCATTTCTGTGCACACAATGTGGTGAGGAACTGTTGACGTTTTAAGTGCCCGGCTCAGTTCTTCATGACAGACTTTTTGGAGTGTGGAAGGCCTTTGGCCAGAACGTGAGAGTTCCTCTGGCTCATTGCCACCATACCATGTTTTATAGCAACTTCACATGTTGTACCCAATCTATGATGCAATCTGAAGTTCCACTTTGAGTTCATTTTGTTAATAGGCCAGCTTGAGTTAGATTGTTCATTTGTTTGTGTGCCGAGACTGTTTTGAGGTGAACAGATATAATAAAAGAAGGTCAGAGAAAAACAAGAGTAACCCGTTAAAACGTTTTTAGTAGTTAAAATGGTTGTGTCAAGGTGAAGTGGGATATATGGGATGGTGGTGGTGGCCTAGTGGGTAGTATACCTGCCTCTGGACCAAGAGGTCATGGGTTCGAATCCTACCTTCAGCATACCACCACTGGGTTCCTGAGCAAGACACTTAACCTCAAGTTGCTCCAGGGAGACTGCCCCCTGTAGTTAGGGAATGGGAGTCGCTTTGGATAAAAGCATCTGCTATATGCTGTAAATGTAAGTGCTTTTTGCAATACCTGCCCTGAGAATGATCATTATGTAGTTATGGATAAATGTAAAAATATGAATCATATGCATGACCCCATGTCCTTACTCCATGTGTTTGTGTGTCTGTGTCTGTCTGTGTCTGTCACAGGCTGGAGCGGGAGGAGCGGTTAGCACGGGAAGCAGAAGAGAGGAAGCGCAGGGAGGAGGAGGCGCGGCTCATGGCAGAGCAGCAGAGGCTGAGAGATGAAGCCCAGCGTCTGCAGCAGGAGAAGGAGGCGCAGGAGAGAGCCAAAGCAGAACAGGAGGAGAACGAGCGCCTCCAGAAACAGGTACGGTTTGTTTAAAAGAGCTGCCAGGTCATATGGGGAGGGTCCCAAAAACAGCGATGTCCTTATGGAGACAATTTTGAGGGGGAAAAAAATGTGCAAACACTAAACTTTGCCAGCAGTAGCAGATGGATCACTGAAGTTACTGGCTTTCATTACAAAACAGATTTAATCTCTCAGAAACTGTAATGAAAGCTGTAATGAAAAATTTACAAAGACACTGTAGTTGGTGGCATGGCTTGGTTTGTAGCTTTATTGTTTATTGTTTAGACAAAATAATGAGTAATGCATGTACCATTTCACCGCATTTCTGATTGGTGAGCTTTTTGAGTATACATCATTTATGAGGTGGTCAGACTGAGACAGTACTGACTTTAATCCCGATGACTGAAATGGAAGGAAGCAGGAGTCTCTCTGTCTGCCAGGAGTTCATAGGCAAGACTCCTAACACTACAATCGCCCTGCATCTGAGATACACAAAAATTGTAAGCTGCTTTGGATAAAAGTTTCTGCCCAATTGTTATGTAAATTGAAATGAAATTTGTGCTGACCAAAGTTACCTAAGCCTATTATTATTTGTATGACTTCACATTCCCCAGTTTCCACTGTTAAACTGCAGCTGTGCTGTCTAAGCACAAGTACCACTGGGACAGTACATGCAGACACACAAACCATTCTTTTTTGTGCTCTAGATTCTGGACAAGCTGTATTAGGTGGAGCTGTATTAGAGCTGTATTAGATTAGAGCCGTTTCTTGTGACGCGGCCACCACCTTGTGTTCAACACATTAAACAACACAATATGTGAAACTCTTTCAATTTAACTGTGATTCAGAGTTTCATCTCAAATTTTCATGAGGATTATTATTGTGGTCTCATATTGTATTTTCATTTTATATGTATAATATATTTAAGTATATTAAAATTTGCCACTGCAGGGCATTCACGTTTTATCAAGATTGTTATAGAAAAACAAGTTAGAGCATTATAGCAGCTGTATTATAGAGTTCAGAGCATTATAGCAGCTGCAAAGGGGGACCAACACCATATGAAAGTCTCTGTATCTGAATGCAGTGTCAGCAAAGTCCCTGTTGCTATAATGGTCAGGCGTCCCATTACTTTTGCCAATGTAATATGGACAAAAGTAATGGGACGCCTGACCCCCCCTGTGAAAACTATCTGAGATGTAGAAAATAAAAGTATTTAAACATTAATGCGTGTTAAAATTAATTCTCTGTGTTAAGTTAAGCTAAAGCGATAATTATGTTTTTACTTGCCCAGACCTAGTTTAAATACGGTGAATGCATAAACATGACTAGAGGATCAGATGAAACAGTCGGGGGGATATAATTAATAGCCTTTTTTTTTTAAACCAAAAAAGAGCACATACCTAATTGAATATTACAGTTGAAAAACAACTTTATGGGATCAGTGCGGTTTAATCATCAGTTCTTTTCGATGTACTAATGCATTTTTACATACCTAACAAAACCCAGTTCCGAGACAGTCATGCATTACATGGAAAATTCTTTCGGATTTTTTTCAGAGGCAGATGCACATCAGCCTGCACTAGCCCAGTTTTTCCATCTGTTTTGGCTGTGTGTTTTGCAGAAGGAGGAGGCTGAGGTGAAAGCCCGGGAGGAGGCAGAGCGACAGCGTCAGGAGAGGGAGAAGCATTTCCAGAAGGAGGAGCAGGAGAGACTGGAGAGAAAGAAGGTAACATGCCTCCTCGCCTTCAATCTGACACTGCCATTTTTCTTTCAGACCTCAACCGCGAGCAGATGTTTTAAACACACACTGTATACCCATGGCGCTTTACCGTCATGACACATTTCTCCACTTCCTCCTGACTAGGTCACGCATATCCTTCCTCAGAACTGGCACAACTTTGTAAAAATAGCTCACAAAGGCCAACTAATTGCTGGGTGTGAGCAGGGGGAGAATGACTATGACTCCAGTGTGCCACCCACAGAGGCGCTCGCTCGCTTTCCATCCTGTCTGAACGAAAAGTGTGTTTACAGGAGACAAAATGCACACTCTCTCATACCATTCTGCTGTTAACCCACCAGAGCAGTGTGTCTTACCACAAGTTCCTTTTTATTAGAACCACCATTGCTCCTTTGTCACAGCAGCATTTAGCTTTTGTGGAGTATCATTTATTTTATTTTCCTCTCTTGACTGTGACATAGCACTAATGTTACTTTTGTGCCACACCTGCAGCCTTTCCACAAGGGTGACTTTACGCGACGTAATAACCAAACTGTTAAAATGAGCTTGTTATACTGAGTTGCAGGTTAAAGTAATTTTCCTGCTGGAGTCCGATTTTGTAGTCACAGTAAAATGATGCACTATGCAGTGTTTAAATTATTATTGTGCTTTCGTGTGCTTTGATTGATTTATATTTTTTCCCCACCAGCGCTTGGAGGAGATCATGAAAAGGACACGCAAAACAGACACAGGAGAGAAGGTATGGTTCTCATTTGAAGCTGCCTCTGATCCCTGGGTAGACATGATCTCAAAATGGAATTCTATTGTTTTTTTTTTTTTTATTTGCAGAAGGACACAAAATCTTCCCCTCCCGCTCAGGTCAATGGTGGAAGTTCCAAACCTGAATCAGAGAGCATTAAAGGTAAAACGTTAAAATGATACCTTGAAAAATGTTTTTATTCCTGAAAATGCTCATTTTCTCAATGTTTTCTTTCCTGAAATAAGCATTCGTTGCTTTTTCACCACATCATAATAATCATCATCACTTTCATGATTCACAATCCTATAGCTGACTGGAGGTCTGCAGCACCGAACCCTCTGTTGGCAGACTAGTTTATGAAGAGAATGTGTTATGTAACTTGTACATGCTGTGAACAAGAAATGCTGTTCTGAAGGAATCAGCCTCATACGCCTCACAAAAGACTTCTTCGGTGTTCGCTAAGGACATTATATCTGGGATATTGTATAGAGTTGAGTTTCCCAGTGAATTGGATGAGTTTTAGCCTGCTTAGTCTGAATGATTCTTCAAAGATGTCACATTGCAGGAACACATACAAAATACAAGCTCACAGTTGGGCTTCTTGTTCAGCCTCAGTGGAAACACACCTAATATAAGGCATTCCCAAAGTTTGGACTCGTCTGAAATTAGTTATGGCTGGTACAAGTCCACAATAATGACAATCAAGCAACAAAATTCCAAACATTTTCAAATATAACTATTTCATGTGGATGGGGTAGATTCAGTTATTCAGTCTGTTTTTTTTTTTTTTTCTCCCTGAACGACAGTACAAGGTCCCTGCTTATTGCTCAATCCAGGTTTTTTTTAATCGGTTGTAATTACAGTTGTATACTAAGATCTGTCATTAAATGGCAAATACAAAGAATAAATGAATCCAGATGTTGGAAATGCTAGTTTTAATAAGCGTATAACCAAGTGGAGAAGGAAGAGAATTTGTGTGAATTTTATGTAATTATTATTTTTTCTCTCACAGCATCAGCTGAATACCATCCAAGCTCAGAGCTGAAGCAAAATAATCAGTCACAAAGTGGCACAAAAGAGAGGTAAATAACATGCCTTTGTTATGCTTATTACATAGACACTGACACTCATTTATACCTTTTACCTCATATGCCTCGTACCTTATGTCTCATTGGCCAATTTTTTGTTACATCTACAATACAGGTGCACTTTGTATGTGTGCAGTTATTGATTTTAGGTCATTTGTTGCACAACTTGGCAACCGAACTATCCATTTTTTTGGAATGGAATACAGTCAGTCATAGTACAGATATCGTGAATAAAACCGAATATCATACAATGGCACCTGTGAAAGGCACCTGGCACCACAGCACAAACTGCTGGAAAAGTTAATGCTGATATAAATGTGTCTGAACACACAGTGCATTGCAGTTTGCTGTGTATGGGGCTGCGTAACCACAGACCAGTCAAACTGCCCATCCTGACCACTGTTTAGATTTGAAAACACCTAAAATGGGCACATGAGTATCAGACCTGGACCTTCAAGCAATGGAAGAGGTTGTCCTGTTGTGATTCACACCTACAAAGCACTTTAGGAAGAAAGCAATCTGGCAGACTTGATATGCAGTTTGATGCTCTGGACAGTGTTCTACAGGGAAACCTTGGGTTCTAGCATTTATGTGGATGTTACTTTGACACAGAAAACCCAAGTAAACATTGTTACAGACCAAGTACAACGCTTTATGGCAGTGTTATTCCCTAATGGCTGTGGCCTATTTAGCAGGATATTGCACCTTGCCATGCTGCAAAAAAATGTTCAGGAATGGTTTGAGGAACATAACAATCGGTTGAAGATGTTGACTTGACTTCCAAATTTCTCATGTGCTGGACAAACTAGCATCCAAGAAGGCCTCACCTTAAACACTTTAAAACTTAAAGGATCTCTAGATGCCACAGCACACTTGTCGAGTCCGTGTGTTGATGAGTCAGGGCTGTTTCGGCTGTACAAGGAGGACCAACACAATATTAAATGGTTTTATTGCTGTATATTTCAGTAGAAATGAATAAGAATAATGTTCCTTCAGCCAGCACCAATCAATCTGCCAAGTCTATAAGAAAGTCCAAATCTGCTGTTATTTATTAGGGTTTGAAGAGTGCTATGCGAAGGTGAATGCTTAAGTTGACTTCCATCAAGAAGGGGGAGTTCTCAGTGGTCTCATTGATAAAATGCCAAAGATGAAACGTGCTTGAGTTTGATGTGTTTTATTGTTTCTTAGTCAGGGTTACATCACCATATTTCATTATAAATTATTTGACTGATGCCTACTGTAACTTGAGACTAGAGCTTTTCAGCTTAAGATTCCAAATGATCGTAGCATTTTGGCAAAAACTCTCTTATATCAGTGATTGAGTCTGTATCAATCACTTGAGATCTGAATTTGGTGGGGTTTTATTTTACTTTTGATTTAAGAATATTTATAGCGGCCACAAATGAGTGCATATTCCAATAAAAAAAACAATGGTAAAAACAACTGCCAGCACTGTTTCCCAGCAAAGCCATGCGGCCCTAAGTTTGGCCTGGTGGACTGGCTAGTGTATGTAATTAGCTCTTTAAGCAATTTCCTCCGGGATCAGCAAAGTTTTCTGATTCTGATTCAGATTCAGTACACAGTTGGTGGACCCAGCGCACTGGCAGCTCTGAGTAAAGTGAAGTTAGTAGTGCAAGTGCAAAACTTGGGAACTGGATACACTTTACAAAGCAATCCCTCACCAGTTCTCAAGGACTCATTTGTTCATCTCCTACTGTTTTGTCAAAAATGTGTTACCTGGTTTATGAGAATGGTTAACTGTTACTTAAGATAATACATAAAATCTTTTAAAAACTGCATCGGTCTAAATACTGTTACTTTTTCCGTTCCTGTTTAGTTCTTCGTTCTTTGTAATGAATGGTGTCCAGCCCACCAAGCATGAGAATGGCCTGTCTTCAGGGAGCGAGGCATCCCACTTTGAAGAGATTGTCCAGCTGTCCAATCATAGCGGCAGCAGCGATGGACGGGAGAAATCAGAGACTGAGATCCCTGATGAACCGATTGTGGCCTTTGATGGTGGGAACTCCTTTCTGAAGAAAGCAGGTCCCATGAAGCCTCAGCATGTTGCAGGTGAGATCAGAGAAATCAGTGCTGCTACAATATGCTCAGCAATATACAGCAGATGGGCAAAAATGATAAACGCCAGTTAACACATGTATATTTCAGTATTATGTATGTATATTGCATGTATATTTCGAGCTCAGGTGTTTCGTGGACAGCTGTTACATACTTGTAATGGGAAGTTCTTCAAGAACAGACAGTCCTTTAAACGGATGTGTTGGGACTAGACATTGTGGGCTGAGGCTTCCTTTGGTTACCCCAAAAGTAAGACCCATCCAGATGTACAAACAATGGATTAAAGAAATCAGGCTTCACAACTGTCCTTGTGAATGAGTCCCAGCTTTCAACCACGGTATCATTTCTTCCTACGTCTTTTTTTTTTTTTTAGAAAGAACCTATAAGGGTTATGGAGACAGTCTTTTCTGACTCATTTAATATTTGTTCATACCACCTGCATTTTGTCAACCAGTTGTTCCTCTTTCACAATTGATCAGTCATATTCCTTTTACACTATAAAGTATTCTCAAAATGTATAATGTGAGAAATGTCACGCTGTTAGTACTCAAATTAAGAAGATGTGTGTTACAATTGATTGAGAGTTTGATATTTTTTCCACACATCTGTTTTGTTTTTGTAGAATTGGGGATTTTAACTGGGGCTTACTGACAAACACTGAATTCATCACTGCTTGCTTATCTTAAAGATGACCCTTTATCATCGGACTTTCCACTGTAGACCATGGTGTGAAAAGCTTTCAGGGTTAGCATGGAACACTCTTTTAGCCCTTTTAATGTTAGAAGCTGTTGTAGTAGGGCAGCCATAAAGCTGATCTCAAGTGTTACTCTTGGCTCTGAGGAATTGCTAGGCAATCTTCTGGCCTGTACCTTCTCACTAGAGGGTCAGGGGCTATCTCGGGTGTAGAGGGGTGGCGTACGTGTGGAGTTTTAATCCCTGGAGGCTCTTTCTGTAGTTCTGCCATGTGCTTCACTGGCACTCAGGCAGCCCAGGATGGAAACAGGACCCTGGCTCTGGTATGCCCCTTCTAGACCCTGGCTCTGGCATGGTCGGCATTACTGCCAGCCAGGAACACCCATCACCCCTCCTCACCATCACCCAACACACACACACACACACACACACACACACACACACACACACACACACACACACACACACACACACACAC
>JBBIGA010000007.1:14999027-15040911 GCA_037576975.1 Alestes dentex | reverse complement strand
CACACACACACACACACACACACACACACACACACACACACACACACACACACACACACACACACACATACAGAGCAGGAAAGATCCCCACCTGCTACCCTGCAGACAGGCTGCATCATAAATTATCTATAAAACAAACATGGAGAGGTCACATCCCTGGCCTGCCAGTGTTCAAGAACCAGCATTTTCATTCTGGTTTTATCTGTAGTTTCATCGTAGTTTCACTGGGGTTTTTTTGGTCAGGGAACTTAATATTGTGCAAAACAATTTGAAAAATGTTTGGATGACATATTAGACATCCAAAACTTGAATAATAAAAAGAGAAACAGGACAACACAGAGCTGCTCAAGCAGAACTGGTGTTATTTATATTGGTGCAGGTGCAGAGTAACAGGATTTTTTTTCAACCCTACATACAGTTGCATGGAAAAAATTGTAAAATGACACAATCTGTTGATTTTCTAAATAAAAATAGGTACAGCTCTTTTATATGGAAAACATCTGTGTTTTCATGAAGAATGACTGTTTCATTTGCTAGCTTTAATATATCTGGGGACAAAATAAACCATAAAATGCTATCTGTGCTAAAGTTTCGGCAAATTGTATAATTTGTTTATTTATTTTTTAATATGCCGAAATAAGCAAATAAATATGAATTGTGTATATCATGGCAGAAAAAAATGCCATATTTAAGTTTGTTCTCTGTAGAGTATGTCACAAATAGAGAAACATAATTCAAACTTTTACAAGCGGCTGTGTGCAAACTTACCAAAGCTGATATGAGAGAGAAGTTCTAACACCAAGAACCCAAGTTTATGAATTGTGAAGAAACTGATGAGTGGGTTACATTTGCTAAGTGAGCTTTTTTTCCTCACTAGGCAGCTCTGCCACAGTTAGTGACACTGATAATTTGAGGATAAACACATGGTTTTGATAAAAAGCTGTGGGAGGGACAAGCGATATCAGCCTTGTGTTTAGTGAGAGTAAAGCTTGCTCACACTTGAAGATTTGGACCACCTAATTTATACCAAATGGGCAGAAGCCCATATAGATGCAGATATGGATCATTTATTTATAGGGCCTGCTTTTATATGTGTAGCGTGTGCTCACAATGTTAACCGAATTAAAAAGCAGACACAGGATCAGGTTCTTCAGGCAGTGATTCTGCATGTTTTTGTATAAACTGTGTTTTGAACCAACAAGGTTAGTACCAGTCAGTTCGTCATGCATGATTTCTGTACTTATCATAGTAGAAACCCACACAATGCTGTCCTTTTCTGTTCCTTCCAGAGGTGCTGTGAGAAACACTGCTGTTTGGTGGAGACGAGCCTTATCTGGATGGCTTCAACTTGCTGCCTGAGGGTCTTTGTGTGATAAAGCACAGACCTGTGCCAACCCAATCACTGACTGCTGTTTAGATTGTACTAAGCATTGCCATGGTCAGAACCTCCGCTGGGCAAAAGGGTGTGATTACAAGAAGCCACTTTGCAGTCAAGCTTAACTAAACAAATCTTCACCTCCCACCAAGGTGCATCTGTGTCACTATTTATGAAGAACCCACTCAACAGTCTGACGTTGCACCTTATGGCAGACAGCTTCATGCGTCTTAGTATTCACCACAGAAAAAAAAAAGGTTGTAAACACATGATGAAACATGATTTACCGCAGTCTTTCTTCTTATCATGAGTTTAAATGCGGAGTGCTTTGCCTATTTTGTTTTTAATGTTTAGTTATTTAATGTGATGAGAATTGTAACTACTGGGTACAGCTGTATGTGAATAATGTAAATTGGAGTACAGGAGGAGGCGGTGTGTGGAATAAAACTGATTGAAAGGGAGTGGCATGTCTCTGTTCTGTGTTTTGAGGGTGTTTAGCTGTGTTTATGGAACCAAAAACCACAGAATGTTTCCCAGGAATGTTATTGCAGTGTTTTTGAGTTCATTGGTGTAGGCAAAATCATTAACTTACTGCTCCGGTCTGTACTAATATTCTAAGTATCTAAATCATGGACATTTAAAGATACCTGACTGCATTATTGCTTCTGCACTGTAATAATCTAGAAATCTGTTAAAGGTGTCCTTGTATGCTCATGTTACAGCACACACCATGTTACACACACACATACACACACACACACACACACACACACACACACACACACACACACACACACACACACACCATCGCATTCTTCAAAATCAGAAGAGTGCAAATACTGGACAAATAGGTTGTAAATGTATCAGCATGTTCATGAACAACTAACTAAAACATCCACATTTCCTTGAAATTGCAAAGTTAAGTTTCTATCATTACAAATAAAAACACTACATATGTAGTTACACCACTGTAGCTGGTATTGCACATAGTGATCCTAGACTAGTGTACAGCCGCTCGGCCTAGAAAACCCATTTCATTTTCTTTGGCACTCGGTTGCCCCACTCTGTGCTCTGCTGCTTTGTGGTGAAGCTGTTGTTGCTCTAGATGCTTCCATTGCACAATAATGGCCCATACAGTGACCAGGGCAGATCTAGCTTACCTGTTCCTGATTGTAAAAATTACTTTTTGCTTTTTAATTTTTTTTTTTTTTTTTAACCACGGTTACATAATATGAGAGAAACACTATAAAATGTATGCAGCACATGTGTCCGGTTTGTTACAGTGCTAAACCAATTGATTAACTGAGGGCATGATCTTCACTCACAAAATATTTTAAGAAGTCCCTGTTTGGTATTAAATATTGTGAGCCAAAATAGAACCACGTCTAACATTTGACATGCTGCGTATCCTGTTTGGCTAACTTGCATAAATTATATCACTTCCCAAGTAGTGCAGCTGTAGCTGAAACTGTCCTCCATTTACTCCACAAAGGAATTTAGGATTCCATACCCCTTCCAGCCCTCCGCCCATCGGCTCCATTGGAAACTGCACATGCGTTCCTCTGAGCCCTGGACAGAGCCATCCCAACCGCTACATGACCACTACAATTCATGTCTGCTGAGCCTCTCTCTTCCCAAACCTTGGGAACACTTGAAGCTTCCATTGCCTTGAAATTACTTACATCTAGATTAATCTTCTCCACTGGACTGTTGGGTCTGTGGTTTTCAAGGAGACCCACATGGGTACCCCTCTGTGATCGCTTCCACAGATGTCTCCAATACATCTTCACGAGTTTAGAGAGTGTGGATATATTTCGTCCTCTATGAGTGAGTAAATCTGTCTTGTCCTATGGATGGGTGGATGAGAGCCTTTCACCCCCCCCCCCCTTACTCCTGTTTTACAGGCTCAGGCCTGTTAGCTGAGACTTAGACATTTTTAAAACCTCCCAGTCCTGACCTGCTGCCATGTGGTTAATGTCTATTAATGGGCTATGAATCCTCTACTGATTTGCCACACAGCAGAGGGCAGCACCACCACAACATTAGATCCTAGATCAGGTTTCTCTCACGTCAAACTTTTCAGAGTGGCTGCCAGCTCGTATTTTTCTTCACCGACCCCAGTTCTAAAAGGAATTTTAAATATATGGCCTTGCTGTTTTTTCAAGCATAGCATTCAGTACGACTTCAGAGTACATGGCCCTTTTAGAGATGGAGGATTTTATTATAGTTTTGAGTCAGCTGAGGGTGCGTTTAGAGCTTTCCCTGAGAAGGGAAAAGAAGGGCTAATTTTAGGAGATGAATGTCAGTGGCTGAGTGATAGTGAAGTGGTGTTGCCAAGACATTGCATTAATGCATAACGAATGGGAGGGGGGTTGAAGGGGGAAGGGGGCAATCTACAATTTATGAAGCTCTGACGGATATACAACAGGACAAAGATCCTGTCAATCTAGTGAGGCCCTGTCACTCAAACAGTCCTGGAATGGTGACACCTGGAAGCTGGGACACACTGTCACTTTGATCCACAGCTTATTATCTTTTCACGGCTGTTCGGAGACCACTAGCCTGTACCTCATTTCAGTCAGCCAAGCTCGTAGTTCATTGTATTTAATATGCTAGGAAGTTTGTTTTACAAGATTCTTTTCATAGAAAACTATATTTTTACTCTCAGCTAGCCATTCACAGTAGATCTCGCTTTTACATTTCCACAGTTTGTAACTCTCAACCAGCCACTACAATCTGAGACAGTTTTTGCTGACCTCTGATAAACTTATGGGCTGGTTTCCCAGACTTGGATTAAGTCTAGTCTTGGATCAGTGGTGCCAGGGGAGAATCTCTGCTAAAATTAGACATAATCAGAGTCTGCAAAATTGGCCGAAAAGGTGTTAAGTTTTACATCAAATTATCATTAATTGAATTTTCATTACAAACAGTCTCAGTTGCATATAAGTGTAAGTTTGGCAGGTGCAATGGGTCCTCTTCGAGTCCTTTCAAAAACTGGTCTTATCTATGACCTATTTAGTAGTCAAGACTTCATAATGAACTATCGATAAAACCAACCTCACGTGGAAACATGCACGTACATGTAGTGTCATTCATTCATGAGTGCAAGTGATCCTTTCATCCATCAGGCCTTTTCGTGAAAAGCAGCACAAACTGTTTGTATTGAACCCCCATAACTCTTTGACCTTGCAGAAATGTTAAACCGATTAGGCCTGTGTTTGCAATTTCAACAAGGTATAAGCAGAGGGAGAGGTCATGGTATGGACTGAGACAGCTGGTGACAAAAGGTGTGGAGTTGCAGAGCATTGCAAGTGTCAATACCACCAAACTGCCGCTGCCCCCAATCACTCCCACACTCACACTCACTCTTGCTCTTATCTTCTAAACAGCAGGCCCTCTTTCCAACAGCTGCTATCTGATGGTGGCATATTAATGGGAGGCTGCAGAATGGCTGGCACTCAGAATGAGCCTGCTGCACATTGTTGTTGGCCTCCTGTCTAAACTGGCTTCTTTCAGATCAAGGATGTTGTTTGGTGAAACCAACATCCCTGATCTGATCTCAACGTGGAGGCTTACACTCCCAGTCATTGTTTGTCTTTCATGCAGTTACGTGATGTGGCTGAGAGAATTCATTCTTCGTAGGGGGTGATGGTGGCTACCATGCAGCTGGTGCTAAATAGGCAGCAGCTGGAAAAAGTAAAAGCCTTTGGAGAACTTTTGGTGGGCTTTTTGATGTAATACCTTGTGGGCCAATGTGCTGTGAGCACCAGCCATTGAGCCACAGCAAGAATATGACATCAAGGCCAATGCTAAACCAGTGTGTGAAAGTGAGTTTGTTTATTTCCCCGTCCTGACCAGAAAAGCCTGCTGCTCATGCCTTTCAGCTTGCATTCTTACCTGCCTATGTCATCCTACGTCCATCTTGATGTGTGCAGCTGGTAAACTGTGATTCACTCACAGTGATATTTAACCCTGACGCTGGCAGTCAAATGAAGTCATACAAATACAGGGGCACCGAAAGCATTTTTAATGTGGGGGGGACACATCCGTCAACGTCTGGGGATGGTGTTTGGTGCGTGTGCAAAGTCTTGGCCGTTGTCCGGTGGGGAAGGGAAGGGGGCGTTGTTACGCGCGTGCAGAGTCTCGGCCATTGTCCGGGAAACAAAAAGTGGGGGAATGACACGAATCCCCTCAGCTATTACGGTTCCGGCGACCATGTACAAATAACTGGTTATGAGTGGGAAGCCTGATGATGAGCATCTACAAAACAAACAGTATTTGGTAGATTCCACTTTCCATCGCACCCGGATGCCGGTTCAAAATTCTGTTTATCAAGTTGGCATTTAAACTCAATTTTTAGGGAAAGCTCAGTCTTTGTATTAAACCTCTTTATAAAGAATCAGCATACGAAAGGTTCAGCTCTAAATAAATCACTTTCAAATGAGGGAAAGTGGAGGGATGAAGGGCAATGATGAAAAAGATTACAGAGAGTGAGATGGGAATTAGGGAGAGGAAATTGAAGAAGGGGCATCTGGGAATAAAAGTGTGAGAGGGTTTTTTTTTTGTTTTTTTCAAACATAGTTTGAAACCTGAGATGCATGTCTTTGGCACGCACAGCCTTTGGTTTGCCGGAATGTATTTGTCTCATAATTTTGGTGCTGACGGTGGGCTTGTTTTATGACTGAGCACCCAGCCAGCAGGCCTGTGAGCTGCAGTTTTGCCAGCTTGCAGGTTGGTTATTTACAGAGCTGTTGGGCTGGCTTCAGAACAGCCTCATGGCACGCCATTAGTATGGCAAGGCTTTCAAAATAAATCTCCTTAACAGTCTCCGCCATGAGAAAATTGTGTATCTGGAGGAATCTGAGTTTGCATGATGATGGCCAGATGCACAACAGAAGAAAGTATTTGTATGACACAGACTTACTTGTCTGCTGTCAAAATGTGAATTGCCAAAACAGCTTGATCAAACGCACCTGCATTCCCTAGCATAAAGCAACACTCACTGGTCATATTATCAAATCAATAATGCTGATGGTGACATGGTTTCACATCTATATCAGAAGATCTCTGATGATGCATTTTTACTGTGAAATGACCGTAGCACTGCCAAAATAAAGTGCAGTGTATGACCAGCCTTTTTAAAATCTAGTCATTAACCACAAATATTGCATGAGAAGTAAATTACCTTAAACAAACTATTTCCTGTGGAATGAAGAAGTGGAACCATGCTGAATACTCGCTGTGAAGCATTAGCGGGCTCTTAGTGGCAGTGCATGAGTGAAAAAGTGTGAGACACTTGAGAACAGATAGATTGGGACCTTGTGTGTATTGGAATTTTGACTGCCACCCACCAAGTGACCGTGCTCTGATAAAGTGAACAGAACATATAATAGGGAAAAGGCTAATGGAGTGTTCTTGCAGAAACACTTCATGCTCATCATCAAACACAAACTACAAAACTATTAACCTTGCGGTTTTGTCCTCCCTATTTTTCCAGTCTGAAGTGTCCTTTGAGGCCCCTTCCAAATTCATCCCAGATTTTTTTGTCATCCCACTGGAGATACAGAGTAGGATGGAGCACAGGATGTTGATATTTATCATTCTTTCTTGACCATTACAGACCGTAATATTCTTTAAAGCCATAGAGCCTCCACAGCTGTGGCCCTCAGGCCTCGACATGAAAGCCCTGACATGTGGGCATGAATCACATAGTATCATGCTAAAATTTGTAGCATCCTTTTGACAGCAGACGTGGGAAGACACAATACAAAAGCCTTGGGATGGGTATTGAAATCCAGTTCTTAATGGTACCCACTAAGTATCGAATCAAATCAAACGAAGTAGCTTCAACTCTGGTAGAATCTTACTTTTCTAGCAGCTCTTTAATTTACTAGTGTTAGGAACATTTTCTTTGTAGACTACAGAGCGCAAATGTATGTCACTCTGAATAATAGTAGCCTAAGTATTTAAGTAGTCAGTCTTATCATCAGTGAGCCAACAAGTATGCTTGTTCCAAAACCTAGACTGTGGATTGGCTGCCTGAATCACATTTGTTTTTCATGTTTTTAACATCAGTGCTTCTTGATTAGTCTGTAGCTTGTTAGTGGTCTGTAAACATACCTACTTATAGCACTTCTTGCTCAGTTTTTGGTTTGCACCACATTCATTTGGGTTTGTAACAAGACAGTATGAAAGAAGTATCCTTCAAAAATAGTCAGAACTGATATCGGAACTGATACTGGTACTGAAACTATTCAATTATACTAAAGCCTAAAAATTCTCCAGCAACATGATCTGAAACATTGTTCTCATGTCTACCCTTGTCTGGACTTATACACCTTTTCTACAGCCCTACATCTGACAATGCAACATGACCTGCTTCACACAGCAAATAAAAGCACACCATGTGCATAAAGAGAAACAATTATTTTCCTTTGCTGCAGCTCATGGGCTTCTTTTTATCAAGACTAATAACCATGAGCTCTTTCCATCAATGCTTAATGATTTACTGTGTATTGCAGATGGTTTCAGTTCATAAACTCTGCTCTTTGCACATTTTCTAGTCATCCGTTGTCACTCTGCCTCACTTCAACCCACCCTTTTCTCTTTGAGACGAAACTAGTAAGATAATCAATCTTTCCCAAGGACTGGGCCTTGGAACAAAAAGGCTGTCTCACCATATGCAGTTTTGTGCAAAGTGCAATTATTTATTACATCTACACTCAAGATCCAAGTGTTACATAAATGGCACTTATGTGATCTTAATGAGTTACTGTCCATAGCAACTCGTCAGAAATCAAAATGTTCCAGAAGAAACTGTAATATGGAATGCTCAGCAGTTTTAGCATTGCTATTCTGTACCTTTCATCCATTACCGTTCAGTAACTATATGTTCTGTTTACATAGTTTATCGTGTGCGTGCCAATGAGCCGGAACTGCGAGACCTTAAATTTGAATAGATTTTGATATACACACATACAATGAAACAGGCCAGTATGACACTTTCATGAAAGGCTTTTTATCTTGACGTGTGAGGAACATGTGAAGGGAAGGATACAAATTCTATAGATACATTTAGAAATGCTGATCTCTCTTAAGTTACAGCAGCCGTGTAGTGAGCTCAGCCAATACAGACATACATCAGAAAACATATAAAATGTGTGGAGTGTCTCGTGACCACACTCCACACATGGTACTGATAGTGGTACTGGAATTACTTCCATTTATATGTCACCGAACATCTCAATCAAGTTGGCCAAATGCAGATGCAGTTGAAAGCAGCCAGCAGTTCATGCTATAGCTCAGATTAAAGGTTCTCCATCTCCGCCCCAGGCCTGTGAAAACTGTCAAATTGTCTTCCCCCAGTCCTGACATACCACAGCTTATTATAAATAAACTGCCTTCTGAACGCCCACTGCGGTAACAAGGTCCCAGGCATCGAGTCAGGTTTCTGTCCCAGGCTGGAGAAATGCTAGTCTGTCTCAGCTGTGTTGGTCAGCAATCAATGAGAAGAACTTTGGTTTCTTACTTAGATGCCAGTATTGCCACCTCTTTTTTTTCTTGGCGACTCACAGCCTCTGGTTTAAGTGTCCTTGCGCCCTTTTTCCTTTCATCAACATTGCACCTGTTGCCTTGGCTCACTTCACAATGTCCGTCTCACTCCTCTGGAAAGTGGAATTGAGAGTGAGTCTGCAGTATGGGATGGCTGCAGCAATCTGTCAACCTCTTAAAGTGTCCACAAAGTGACTGCTCAGTATTCTCCTAAATTATTCTTGGCTTGGCTTAATTAATATAACACCCTTTAATGTGATTGTCTTTAGACTTTAAAAGTCTCTTCAGTCTTGCACATCTCATTTAAAACGATGATTCTGTAAAGAACCTTCCACTGAAAAATTATAGTCATGGCGCTCAAAGTGGAGTCATCCAGGGATCCATGGTGGAAAGCCAGAGGGTCTCTGATTTTATTGTTTTTTAATGACATATGTAACTACATTTCATTGATTTTTCTGAGCCAAAAGCTTGTAAGCTTTGACTTAAACCAATATCTTCTACTCATCATGCGTCTGAATTAGAAGTGGGAAATAGGGCAAAAAAAAGACAATAAGACAAGATATGGATCCCAATTTTTTGTTGGTACAAACCAAAACAAGGCAGTAGTCCCATATTTTTAAAAAAGGTTTCACTTCCAATTTGCTTCATGTTGTAGTAAATCCAGTTAAACAGGACTAACAACTGTCTTTTTAATTAAACTAATCTGGTGCTTAGGGTTCTTTCAGTACTGACAATAATACCCCATATAGTCAGAAAAACATAAAAGCAAGCTGTAACGTTGAAGGCAATAATGGAAAAAATATTACTCTGCCTGCCCCAGTGTAGACACAAAATCATTTGTTCATCAACTAGATAACCACCACAGCCAATTATTTAAACAGCTACGTGCTTACCCAATGAATCTAACGTTTGTAGATTTTAAGGGTGGGGTCTATGGCACTAGATGAGTTCCCTGGCTGAAAAGGTTAAGAACCTTTGATGTGGGGAACCAAAAGTGGTTCTTCTTTGTCATTTCTCCATAGAACTGTTTTTTGGCATTGTTAATTTGAAGAGTTCAAGGCTAGATTTCTTAACTCCAGTGTTATGTAAGAAAGTCCTGAGCACATTCAGCCTTTAAATCAGGCTTTTGCATTTCAGAGCCAGTTCTGTGAACTCTTTTGCCAGACTAGTAAAAAGCTGCTGATTCTTGGCATGGAGTGCTGTTAAATGTTGGGGTTGGCTACAGAGAGGTATGATGTGAGCCGAATTCTGCTGGCTTTTGTAACTGATTTACTCCATGAGTGAGCGTGTCTCATCTCCAGAATGACTCAGACCTTTAAAGGTAGCTTGGGTTAGTGGTACTAAACAGAGCATGAAATAGTAGATGGACCCCTCAGCACAGGACATGTGTACCTGATTTGTCCCTTTTTCTGTCCCGTAGTCGTGCCTTTCAATAAAGATACACTCACTCAATGAGTCTATGTGTTTTCTCTTAGAGGGAAGTGAAAACTAGAAGAGACAGATGCACACAACCAAACAAGGATTCTGACATCAAAAGATACTAGCGGTATCAAAGGCACTTAGTAATGAAGCCCAGTTTAGTGCACTTAAATATCGAGCCCCAGTCTGAAAACAAATGTCTGTCTGCACTTTTTTGTGCTATAAAATGTTTAGGGGAACCACCTTTTGCCCAGCTGTCTGTTTGTGGAGTTGAGCTAATTGAAGTTCATTGAATTTTTACTAGGATTTGATCAAGGTCTCCTCTACAAAAGAGGATTGTTATGCCCTCTGCTTGCTCATGCCATGGGGGAAACAGGGAGATGAGATTCAGAGGTCCAGGCCATGTGGTCCTCATCTGTTGCTTAGCCGGCTATGGGAAGCACAGCTATAAGCCTATCTTCACTCACCTCTAGAGGACATAAACATCTGAATTCAGCAGCAGATGCATCCCAAAGGGCATTTAGATCTGATAAATTGCCAAGCATCTCTGCACACAATAGAGGTCTGTCTCCAAGACACTGCCAGTTTATACAGTGCCTTGAAATTAGGGCCGAACAATCTGACAATATTTATCATTATCATGAGTCACAGTATGTCTAAGCATATGTCTATACTGTCAGCACTTAGATACCACTGACTGTATTACTGATTACACACACACACATCCACACACAAATATATATTACATGTATATCAAATATATGTACATATTTAATACATACACCTATATAATGTTTGTGATATATGTATTAATGTAGCACCACTGGCTCTGTTATTTTTTCTTTTCCAACTTATCAGATGTCAAAAATGATACATTTGGAATATGCACACCTATCATAGAACATTTAACCAAGAGAATTCACCTGTTGCAAATTTAGCCTAGCAGGCACAAGACACAAAGACCCATTTGAGCAGTCATGATTCCACTGACTGTAATGAAGCCTTGAAGAACCCCTGTTTGAAAGCTTGGAACCCCTGTTTAAAAGATGGCCAGAATGTGCTAACTTTAAAATGTTGTATGATTTCTAGTAACTGGTCATAAAGTTTTATGAATTTGGAAAGTCTCACTGAAAATGGTAAAAAAAAAGCATTTATTTGCTCTCTCTCAATTTCCATTCATTAGTTTACTGGGCATGAAGCTTATCACACACTTTGCGCTACATGGTTACTGCGGCTGATCGTCAGAATTTTTCAGACGCAGTCTTGTGAAGAATTTCTTCATTAAAAAGCGGTGAGCACAAATAGACCGTCGGCAGGCTGACGTTGGCCGGCTCAGGGCTGAGCTAAGGAGCTGATTATATTAGAATGGAGAGTGATAAGTATGGGTGAGAAGAAAGATATTTGGCCTCTGATTGAACCTGGTGTCGAGTCCTCATCCACGGCTTAAGGGCACTTTATGAGCGACATTCTAGAGTTTCCCTCCTTGTGCTCACAGTGGTGGTGTTTGTCTGTGCAGCTATTTTGGAAAGCCGGGCACTTGGCGTTCCACATTTTCACCACAGCCACCTTCCTTTCTCCTCTGGCATGCTTCACACCAGGGATGGAGACGACAACTGGAAATGAGAAATGCTTGCTTTTGAAATTAGATCTGTCAAAATACGGTGTGTGCACCTAGAGTGTGTGTTTGTGTGTGTGAAAGAGAGAGATAGTGTGCGTATTGGTCTGAAAGCTTGAATGACTGATGTTGTGTGAGAGGTGTTAGCAAGGAATTTAGGTAACACTCTTTTACTTAGCTTTGGGGGGCAACCAAAAGCAATAAGAGCGACTCTGGAAGTAGAATCACCCGGTCGTGGTGGAACACAGGGTAAAGCAGAACAGTGGGCCTATTCAAACCAACCATTTTCCTTGGCGCTATTTTAAATGGTAAAAAAAGTGAGATCACTCATTTTTGCATTTGAAAACACTGTCATATGCAAAAGTGAATGAAAGGTGTCTTCTCCTTCCAAAGGCAGAGGATGGTCTGTGTTTTCTTCCAGTTTAACCTCTATGGAGGTGAGGAAGTGGGATCTGAGGCACAGTAAACCCCAGCTTATTGCGGGGTTACGTTCCAAGAGCGTCTGTGTATAGTGAAATTTTTGCCTATTTTATGGTATAAATCCTAAATATGTCCTCAAATATGCTCCCAAAACACTTTAATTTCATTTTAGACTTTTAGATTAATACATTACCTTTAAAGAAAATGTAAAGGTAAGCCCGTATCCGTACTGTACAGTTTACACTGAACTCCTGCAGTGCTAGAATGTAAATACCAATGTTACCCCTGTATAGACTGTACTGTAATTCATGCACATTTTCTTTGGTATGCGCTGTGGTTTTCTTTGGCTTAAGCAAGTGAATACAGTAATAAATTAAATCAATTTACAGCAATAAAAAATCAGGGCTTTAATAAAAACAAAACGAAAAACATGAGAACACTCGAGACGCTCCACGGGGAAAATTCTGGACTGTAGCTGCGTCAATAGGCAGCAGCCAATCAGCAGCAAGGAGAAATAAATAGCGTTCTTGGATTGGCTACTTTCAAACCTTCCGTCTTTGAGTACAGCGTCATTTCTCCATCCCAAGATGCACTTTCTTTGTGTTTCTCTCCACAGAACTAAAACATTTATAGTTATTTTATATATGGAAATGTAGCTGAATTAATGTTACTATTTATGTTACAAAATTAGAAAATAATATTTAGCACTAAAATGCGTGAAAAATTATGTATTGCCACAAAAAAAGCTGGGATGCCCGGGCCTTGTCCACCACGCCCCCTCATCCTCTGCAGGGTTTATGTTTGGGTGTGGTGCTTAGCAACCCAGCAGGAGGACGAGGGGCGTGGCGGATGAGGCCTGGATGTCGCAAAAGCAAAAACAATGTGGAGGATATCTGCAGCTTCCGCATTAGTTTAGTTCTCATTATTATTAGTTGGGTTCTCAGAAAAAGTCCATGGTCCGCGACTGCTGATCCACGTTAAAGTGGGGGGTTACTGTATTCACATTTCCAAGAAGCCCATTTCATCTTTTTAGGGCTTTTATTCATTCCTTCTGGCTTTGTTTCGGATGAAAATGGAGGAATCATTAAACATTTCACTCTGTTGTGATTATGAACAAAAGCTCTGATGTGTTGCTTTACATTCTGTCCCCACTATAAGTTGAGGTTATCTGTAGACTTGCTGGTGTTTGACCACCACAGCGTGAACCCTCCACGTTTAACACAAACCGTACCATAGAGGCCCATGGTTCTAGCAACTGTCAAATTTGCTCATAATCAAGCTAGGGATGTAAACTGAGATTTTTTATTTTCTACACGGATGTGATAACTCATGATCTGATAGAAATGACTACCTTGTGAGGCTTGGAGCGTGAGTTCCAGCTACAGTGAGAGGCTTTAGGGAAATGATTATTTTCGGTTAAGTAACCAAATGTGGCCAGGAATGAAATCCAGATGGGCTTTTTGGATGTTGCTGCCAGAGCTGGGTTTTGGCTATATCTGCAGGACCGAAGGAGCACATTAAAAAGAGCAAAAAATGTTGATGTCTCATCTGTTGCATAACTGGGTTTTCAAATGGTGTCTCGATAGTAAACTGACACACTGCGAACCCTTATAGAAGTGTAGAATACATTATTTGCATAAAAACTTTTGTTAACCTTTGCTTTCAGTAGTTCAAATAACTTCATTTTGTTTTCCTTAAAGCACATTCAGCTTTTGAAATTTCTCCTCCTCTTGTGTCAATATAGAGTGTCAATAGTGCATACACACACACACACACACACGCACAAACAAACACACTTTCTTCCCTGTGCTTAAGCATGTGAGTGATTATGGAGGGCCATGTGCTTCTTGTCTTTAGGAGGACATTTTAAATAGCAACCATTCTGATTTCATGCCACTTTGTATGGGGGATCTCAGCCCCTACTATTCTTCCTTTCACTTTAAATTTTCTGGATTTCATGGTAGTAACTGTGACGGGTGCTGGGTTACCCTCAGAGGCAGTTATGGCTCTGTAAAGAAAACAGGGAATAGAACCACAACTGGTGCTGTTGTTCTTTCTTTATGGTGCATGAGAGCCCGTATTTCTCAGGTACTTCATTTGAACATTTTCTTGTGCATATTCCACTGCAGGACTGTTTTCTTACATTACAAACCTCTTTAGTCCACTCTAAATTTTCAGCCTCTTCGGCACATGTACAAGTTAACGCTGTCAGTTTCAGAGTGTCAATTACCAATCCACTGCCAACACTTCCGAACACAGCAAATTATGTTTACAACTGCAGGACAAGGCAAACTGCTGCAGCAGCTGAAATATGTGAACAAAGACATGGAACTCAGTACCCTTCACTTATGCCATACATGAGCATTATGCACTTTTTGCATGTTTTAATGCCATTTAGAGATGTTATTCCTTGAAGCATAATAGTGCAAATATCACCGTTCACTAATCACAGTATATCAATGTAAACACCTCATTCTGTGGGAAGAGAGCATACTTTTAATGCATCCTATGGTCACAGAGCAAAGTCTTAATGCATCCTGTGGCTGTAAAGCATACTCTTAATGCATCCTATGGCTATAGAGCGTACTTTTAATGCATCTTGTGGGTACACAGAATACTCTTAATGCATCCTATGGCTATAAAGCATCCTCTTAATGCATGCTATACTTATAGAGTATACTCTTAGCATCCTGTGGCTATAAAGAGTACTCTTAATCCATCCAATGGCTATACAGCATACTCTTAATGTATACTATGGCTGTAGAGCATGCTCTTAACGCATCCTATGGTCATAGAGCGTACTTTTAACGCATCCTATAGCTATTGAGCATCCTCTTGGGCATGGAGTTTACTTTTAATGCATCCTGTGGCTGTAGTGCATACTCTTAATGCTTAAGAGTTCTTTTTGGAAATGTTTCCCAGATCCTGCAAACTATTCATAAATGGTGTGTAGCCACATGCTTTTGATTCTGCACAGAACACAGTGCACTGAAAAAGGCTGCAGTGGCTGATTCCAACAAAATGAGTCAGTCTAGATGTTCGACTTACTCACTTCTGTAGGTTTTAGCATTAAAACGCAGCCCAAGTGGTGCATCTCATCATATTGTTTTAGTGCTTTGTTTTTCACTCAGTGAAACTGTGGTACAGTGAGTCAGGCCCTTGATAGCAACAGGCATCTGACTTCGGTTATACTGAGCAATACAGTCCCTCTTTTAAAGTGTGCCCAGGGAATACCAGCCAGCTTTCGGCTGGAAACTGTGACTCTTTTGAATGCCCTTCAGTCAACACCTCTGTAGTACACATCCACTCCTGCATGGCAGCTTTCCACTGTGTGCCACTGCGGAGCATTCTAATACTCCAAGGAGCAGCCTGTTTAGTAAACAAGTTCATAAGCCGCTCACTAACATGGCCTTACTTATGCTTACAAGGTGTTCTGAGACCACGGCGAAGCGACTGCTAAGCATGCTGTCATGTTCACATGGTACACTGTGGGTCAGTCAAAACAAAAAAAAATCAATTGCAAGTAAAGAGTGATTCTCTAACGCTCCTGAATTTTTGTCCAAGATTTAGGCATGAAACTGGAACTATGTGTCATGTTGCAGTTACAGAAATGATACTTAAGTGAACGCCCGGGTACTCTGTCAAAATGACATTTGGGTGTATGTATGTAGGCAAATTCACAATCTGCATTTAAACACATCAAGGTCTATTGAGAGTAAAAAGTCAATGTTAAAACATAATATTACCATATTAAAATTTTTCCCGAAAAGTAAGCTAGCAAGTCTACTTATATGTCTTTAATGTTTGTAAAATTAAAAGTAAACCTAAACATGAATTGCACACCGATGATTAGGATGAACTTTATGTCCATACATACAGGCTGGGTTCAAAAGCTAGGCTGTGGTCCAAGTGGGCTGCATAGCCCGCTACAGCATCGAAGGCTGTTTCAATCGGAAGGATCCTTTTAACGCAGTTGAGAAATATAGCCAACAATCTGGTGATTTTTGGAGACGCTACTGGTGTCCTTCATGGTCTTCTGTTGTCCAGAATACTTTGCACATGTGTGAACCGAAAAATGTTTAAAAGAAATGCTGGATGAAACCATGATGTTTAAAAAAGGCCAGTAAAAACAAAAGATGCAGTACCTAATTTCTTTAGTTTTGTTTATGAGGGTGTCAACTGAATACAGGACAATAATGATGCTTTCAGTAAGATTTTAGCTGACAAGACAGCATTTAACTACAAACAAATAAGTGCTATGTCTGCTACATTACATTATTCCAACCCGATCTCACGACTTTTTGTGCAGCCATCACAATATACAATATAATCAAAATACGTGCTGTGATCACGCTTTAGGGCCTTTTTGTCATGCTATGACAATACTTCACTTTTTCGTGCTAGGACAACGCTTCACTACCCTGTATTTTAATGTGCAGTGTATAACACTGCCAGTATCTGCGCTAACTGGTGACTCTTAGGGTTAGGGTTAGAGTTAGAGTTAGAGTTAGGGTTAGGGTTAGGTTTTGGTTAAGGTTAGGGTTGTGGTTAAGGTTAGGGTTATGTTAGGGTTAGGGTTAGGGTTGGGGTTAAGGTTAGGGTTGTGGTTAAGGTTAGGGTTAGGGTTAGGGTTAGGGTTAGGAATAGGGTTAGGATTAAGGTTAGGGTTAGGGTTATGTTAGGGTTAGGGTTAGGGTTAGGGACTGCCCCCTCTCATGGCAGTTCAACCTGTTGCAACCGCTTTGCAAACAAAAACGATAAGGAATCAACTCATTATTATTATGTGTATAAGCAATTAGATAAACAACAGTAAACATTTATATATATACGTTTATTTTATCCAGGTAAAAAGTGTTTAAATTCAGTAATCCGTCTATCAATACAATTTCCTAACCGCTTATCCCTAACCATAGTCATAAGGCTACTGGAGCCTATCCCAGTAGTCATAGGGCGAAAGGTTGAAGAACACCCAGCCTGTTCATTGCAGGGCAAACTTCAATAATGAGTGGTGTGTATCTCCCAAAATCATAGTAACAAAGTACAATTACTCATTTTTTTCAATGGCTGATTAAGTTTCCACACCGCCATTTATGACGATTAAATCACGTTGTCCACTAGGATACAGTACATCATTGCAGTCATATCAAAACATAACTTATTTATGTCATTTGAAAATTTCAGCTGCCCTTTGATTGTGTGAACAATTCTTGGCCAATGGGCCAAGTGTCCAGAACTGCTTAGCTACTTTAAAGAACTTTCTTCTGCTCTAATATTATTTTACAAATCGGCAATATATCATATCACATGTTCAGAGTTGAAGGTGCTTTCCAGCTGAATCACTTCTTAGCTTACAATGTATAGGAACAGCACTGGAGTGATGTTGCTATTGTAGTAGATGCCATCAAATTACAGTCAGTCCATACAATCTCGGCCTACTTGTGGTCTTGTGAATCTTAAAGAAAGAATCCGTTTCATGTTTGAGGTTAGACTCTCGGCCTCTCCGAGTTTCTACTCTCATCAGATCTCGTCTTATGCAATATAGCACTGATTCATAGCAGCTCTATGGTTTTTGCTCTGTGGGTCTCTCTGGCTCTAAAGGCCCAGGCAGCTGGAACAGAGGAAGCAGCATGTGCCCGGGCCCCCATCTCACCCCGCCCCACTGCAACAGTGCCAGGAACGGCCTGTTCCTAAAGCTACACATGTCGCACCACAACTATGACAATTGGTCAGCGCCCCAGGCTAAATCGCTGGACATTTAAAAACCGCTAGTATCAGCGACCACCCATCACAACTTCACTGTTTAAAATTCAAATGGAAATGAAGATTTAGGTTTCTGGCCAATCTCAGCTCTCAGAGCACCCAATTCCAGAAAAACTCTGCAATGGACTGTTTTCATTCTCGCTATCCTCTCATCCTTATTATTGCTCTGGCTCCTGTGGCTCTGGATGCTGCCTTTCTCAGAGCATGGCGACGTAGGCTGGGCCTGAGACACGAGGAGTGACTCATTGTGGTTTCAAACTGGATTCCCTTTTTTGAAGCTCCTGAATGAAACAACTGTTCTGTATCTCAGATTAAGAGCGAGAGAGAGAGAGCGAGAGAGAGAGCGTGAGTAAGACAGAGGGGAAAATCCATAGCAGAACGTCTGATGCGAATCTGTTTCCCAATTTGAAGGCCATATTGCTGTGGGAAGAAATCTATGCCAACTATTGTTTAAGACATCTGTGGCCTATTTGTTGCCATTTAGCAAAAGGTTGCCTGAATAGATTATTATTTATTTATTATTCTGAGCTTTGGTGATTCTGCTGAGGCTTGGTTTAGTTTGTGTCCTGCTGTTTTACTGACTATAATGGTGATGCCCCTGAAGCATTAAGGAATCCAGAGTTTTCCTCTTTCCACTCAATCTCTGAACTGCATAGATCCTGCTCATTTGCTTGTTTTGTAACTTGAAGGCTTTTATGTATTTACGTAAGAAGTTTCTAAACAAATCCACTTTACTATTTAGGTCGAGATAAAAAATCAAGAAAAACTTTTGTCATTCTCATGCCACCCATCCCTCAGGGCTCACAAGGCATGACTCATAAGACATGGTCAGTGTTTACTGGACCACATAATACAAGTGGCCAAAACATGTTAGCCATAATTACAGTTTAGGCCGATTCAATGCACAACATCAACTACAATGCAACAAATAAAAAGGACTGTGGGCAATATGACTACATCTAATGTTATCATGATAAATTATGAGATGTTACATCACAACAGGCTTTTCTGAGCATATCATGAATGCTGTCAGTAAAGAACACAACCAACTGCATTCATTTCATTATAAAGTGAGCAAAATTAGGCCTGTTTAACTGGATATAGTGTGGTGCAGTGTGGGAAATACTAAACAAAAGTGATTGCATTCACTTTTGGGGGGGTGAGGGGTTGAACTGTTTTTTAACTGTGAACTATGTTTTGCACTGTGTATAAGACTTTCGGGAAGAGAAGGATGTTACATTTAATGTGAACAAATAACAGACCGAGTGCCTCAAGGAGATATATAAATGCGTTACAAGTGTCCTGCTGTGCTAGAAATGAGCCTGCTTTTTTAGCATCAGTGACACACGGCCTGAAGGAGGCCTGCTGTAAACAGACACCTGGACCTGGAAGCTCACACATGAAGCCAAGGTCTAGAGTTCATGACACTCACATAAATACCAATCTACACATGTTGATTGCTGATATTATACTACAGCCAAAGAGAAGGCTTTGGAAAAGTTAGACCAATAAATGAACGGGAATCAACAAGTAAAGATGATTCACCCAACACCGCTGACAAATTGCATGAATTCAAAAAAGAAATGATCCACACACTTCAGAATTTTTACTTTCATTTTAAGTGATAGCTGCAGTACTTAAGTGTTCTGATGAGAGAGCTGGTCGGAAAAGAAGTCATTTCAACTAAAAAAAACTTAATTTTAGTATTCCAAACCAGGAAACATTCATTTTATTTATTATAAAATGTATTTATTATATGTAAGGCCTACCATAACAGAGGAAAAAAAACAGCACCTTGGATGCATTTTATGATGGAAATCCAGTCAGCTTTCTCCATTGGCCCATGTCTCACTCCTTATCTCGAATTACCAGTGATATACTGAAACGCTAACCATAAGCGAGACCGTTAACAGCCTGCAATGCTGACTGACAGTGCTGCGAGAGAGCGCATGTGGGGAAGGGGGGATTTGCACAGACCCTAAATTTACCCCTCACCCGGGAGATGGACCCTGAGAGCCACCTGTGTAGAGCTAAGATGTGCTTGAACAGCTGCGTGTAGAGCGCAGAGGTCCAGAGGGAGCGTGTTTGTGTGATTTCACCTCAACCGTACAGAAACTTGTTTACGGCTGCCGCCCGAGAGATCCAGCTTGTAATTTTCTTTACTGAAATAACAGCTCACTGACTCCTTGCAATGGGACAGGCATAGGCTAAGTTTGCAGCAACTCTCCTCTAGGGAGCAAAGAGCAGCTGCCATGCTCACTCAATAACACTTCCCTTTGAGCTTCCATCTCTCCCTGGGACTTCTCATGGGAGAACGGCAGCTGTGTTTGCCATTTTTGCATGTGTCGCCTACAGGCACATACGTTGCTGCTCCAAACATACACTCAGCTTGTCTATACCCAACCTGGAACTATAATGCACTGTCCAGTAGAGCCAACTGCTCTTTATCGTGCCTGAGATTCACTGCTGTCAGTGGAAAGAACCCATACACAAAACCACTTGCTGTTACTGTTGACTTTCTCAGTTGTCTTTCTTGTGTGACTGCAGCAGAACTAATGGGCAAAATATGCCTGCAAATGACTTTTTGCTGGGACTTTAAGTATTTCTTTTTCCAATTAAAGGCATGCGCACAGCTTTTACCAATCAGTAGTATCAGAATTTCACTGGGATCAGCAGTCACTTAAGTGCGTATCGTGATGATTTTGGAAAGGAAGGTAGTTCGAAATTTGATGCGTTAGCTCCTGTATGTGAAAAATCCCTGTTCACATCTGTGCAGTATTATCTCTGCACCGCTTGCACTGGTGACAGTCCCTGAAAGGTCTGTATGTGTTCTTTGAACTGACGGCCTTGCAGTTAGCCATTTCTTATCGAGCACTGGCCACTGTAGGTGACGCACTGCATTTGTAATACAGACAGGAGTAACTTTGCAAACTGGAAAGTTTTATGAGATATCCAACACATTTGCCCAGAGATAATTCATTAAACTCTAGTTTTTTTTTATTGAGATACTGATTGAAATACTTCTAATTCAATAACTACTATCATTATACAGTAACCAAAAAGAAGCTAATAATAAGTCATCGGGTTTTCTGAGTGAGGAACTGAAAATGTGGACTTGCATACAGGCCTTTAGGGGTTAACAGTTCAATTTCCTCAGCCAAGGGTCTATTCTTATATGCTTACCAAATTCATACTCTGAAGTTTGTCACCTCATGTCTGTTCCAGTAGCTCTGCCAGGCACTGTTGTTTCCTCAACTGAATTATAACCCAAACAAAGTCATAAACACGATAAATCCAACTGCATTAGTGAAGAATTCACACAGCTCGCACCCTTTATTTTCAAGCAGCCACAGGTTGGACTTCATGTGCATCAAATATTTTAAACAGCATTTTAGTTTAAGGCTTCCCCATGGGAATCCCATAGATTACGATTCGCCAAAACCTCATTCGTAGAATCCTCCAACCAGACCCCTTGACGCAGAGGCTGCTCTTTAGCAGTAACTCCACCTGACCCAGCTGCTGTGAGTGAGCCTCACTGGGACAGCTCCGCTTTTATGAGCGCACCACACTGCATTATACCAAGAGTCTATTTAGGTCTGCATGGTTGGCAAGGAGCTACAAGCAGGGGCTTAGAAACTAAATTCAGACAAGGCTAGAGGCCTAGTTGGGACAGGGGAGAGACTGTACTAAACAGGACAGAAACAGCAACAAACACTATTATTTGCAAATAGTGCCCACTGTTCTTTTTTTTGCATATTGTTCAGACTTAATCATGCTTGGATGGTAACCAAATAAACATTCAGCTATCCCATTCTGTGGAAGACTAGAAGGAAGTAAAGTCAATTATTAAAATACAAGTACTTTGACATGTACCACCTTCCTTGTGGCAGACCCCTACACAGCAACAGTGTTCCTTGGCAGTGGCCTCCTTTAGCAAGATAATGCACCCGGCCACACAGCAAAAATGGTTTGGAATGGTTAGAGAAACATGACAGAGAGTTCACGGTGTTGACTTGACCCCTTTAAATTCCCCAGATCTCAGTCTGATCAAGCATCTGTGGGACGTGCTGGACAAACTAGTCCGATTCATGGAGGCCCCCCTCACAACTTCCACAGCTTAAAGGCTCTGCTGCTAATGTCTTGGGAACAGATACCACAGCAGACCTTCAGATATCTTTTGGAGTCCATGCCTTGCTGGGTCAGACCTGTTTTGCCAACATGAGGGGGGCCTACACATTATTAGACATGAAGGTTTATTATTATGGCTGACTGGAGGTTTTGTACTGAAAACTGGATCAGTGGAATTACAGCACTGTCCATCGAATTATCTAGAGGACTGTCACAGATCATTTCTGCCTCATATTTGGTTACTTCTCACTTTCTCCCACATAGAACAGGACTTATCGATGCTGCCTGTGGCTCCACAGTTTGCGTTAAACCACTTATACTCAGATCATTCACACTGTTTAAATGAATGACTCATTGAGCTTGCTAATATTTGCCCAACACAAACTTCCTGGTGTGACATTTGATACGTATTTAACCAGGTAAGCACGATAACTGGAGGAATTTTGTCTGCTAAAAAGTCAATATCGCGCCGAAATTTCTGACAGCATATGATCCGCATAGACGTTTAGTATAATATTATAAATTCTAAATGGCCATCTGCAAGTATAGCATAATATTATAAATCTTAAATGGCCAGGACCCATCTGCAAGTGCAGACTTCTGTTCCTCACTCCTTAAAACAGTTTTGGACTCAGGGGTGCCACTTTACAATGAGACTGCCCTTATAAAGAATTTGTTTTATAGTCAGGTTGTTAATCAGGCTGTAGACATTTTATCAATCAATAATAAGCAGTTATAAACAAGTTATAACAGTTGACATACATTGATGCAGGCTCACTGTTTTGCAAGATCTGGTGTTTTAATGGTAGTAGCATGTTAACAAAGGGACAAGATAAGCAACTGGCAATTTTGCTGCTTATTAACGATTTATAAACGGTCTACAACCTAGTTAACAACCTAATTATAAAACATTTATACGTTTATAAGGGTAGTCTTATTGTAAAGTGTTCCCATGTAGTAAATCAGCCTAATGATGTAATATGCCTGTAATAAGGGATTGATGATGTCCCAGAGAGTAAATTTACACATTTTGGCTGACCATGGAATGTCCACAGTCTGTTCATTTTTTCAGCCTTTGGAACTTGACGGACACGTACAATACAGAGAAACAAGCAATTTCGCAAAATCTTTTTAATAGCATTCACAGATGAACTCTCTATTTCAGAGGGAGGCTAATAAAATCTACATTGGCAGGTTTGAATTTTGCTAATGTCAGATTCAGTTTTATTTATTGTGAAGAAATGGTGTACACTGTATTTGTGTCAGAACAGCCATTGTGAAATTCATTACTAAGCAGATCTAACACAAGCCGCACCCAGGAACTAAACGGACGCAATAAATCTGAAATGGTGCCTGTGGGGTTTGCGAATGTTTTCAGACTGTGTCTAACTTTTCCACAAACCCAAAAAACTACGATGACTAATGACTATCATATGGTCTTGTTCAAAAACCACAGAGTTTGTTACAATAAGGTACAAAATCGTGTTGTATAAGCTTATCATATACAATGAAATTAGGTCTGTTACAACACAGTTTATCCAATGACTCTCATTTGTTGGTATCAACGCCAAGTTTGTCTCAAACTACTCAAAAGATGACTTTTAACTGCCAGCTGCTTCCATCACACATTCAATCGTAACTCCAGTCTTCTTTAGATATGAATAAAGTCTGATTCACTGATGCATTGAATCATCACTCAGGCCTGATGACTCTAATTACACTCTGATAAAAGCCTCCAGATTGTCGCACCTTCTAAGGTTCCGCTCACCATCCTGCTTGGTGCTGACACAGGTCATTGTGAACGGACAGGGTCATGTCATATTGAAACATCTAGAATATCAGAGCAGCTGCACAAAGCCTTCTGGTGTCATGGGCAGCATTCTCCTCCACTATCTTTATTTTGCCTAGAAAGACAAACAGAGCCCGCCACAGAACTGGACATGTAAATTTAAAATGCATTGTGAGTAAGCATCAGCTGCAGTGGTGTAAACCACGGCGCCACAGGTCTAGAGTGATGAGTTAGAATGGGAAACCCCATATTGATTATAGTCATATGGTGGATTTTCTGAATCAGCATGCAAAACCTAACTGAGAAACACCAAAAATTGCAATGAAACAAACCTTTCATAAAAATTTGTTACCCAGTGTTATTCATAAAGATTTGCAATGGTAATGCAAAAGAGCTTGTTTAAATGTTTAAATATCTGTAAGGCATTACTTATGCATGAGTGACATGCAAACATTCAATTTCCAGTAAGGGCAATGCATCATTAACAAGAATCAGCAGGATTTAATCTAGCCTTTTTATGTATAATAAATCTTTTCAGATTCCATTAGTTAAAGTAATATTGGAGAAATAGCAACCTGCTGGTTCTGAATACTCCTCAAAATGTAGACCACAAACAAAAAAATAATATAATACTCAAAAATGGAGATGGAAAATATTTCCTCTTCCCGCAGTGCATACCGGTTTATTGTCTGTAAACAGTTTGCATAAAACTTTGTTCTCAAGCTGAGATGTCACGAAACGGACACAGGCATCAGAAAAGTACCGTGAACTACTCGTTGTTTTTGTGTGGGTGTGGGGGGACAAGACCATCTTTATTATAAACCCTACCATTCATGATCATCAGTAACATTTCCTCCCATGAACTGCAGCACCAGAAGGATCTGTATTTTCATACCCACACTCAGGGTGAGCTGAAAATGCTGCTCATTGTAAGTCATTGAATTGCAATGTTTATCTCTGCAATAATCCTCAAAATAAAGGTTGTTCATTTAGTAAACTAAATAAAGACAGCGGAAGGTTATATTAACCCATTCATTACTGAAACTAATAAATAAATGTGCTCAACAAATGTTTCTTTCTTCTTTATTGATATTACAAACTTTGTGGAGCAGGGTAGGTTGGAGAATAGCATGGTAGACAGTTGGATGGTACTCACACAGCACCTGCCAGCACCTGAAGATTGGTTGTGCCTGCAGTGCTGGTCGTCATCTGCATGGTGAGCCACGCTGCCAACACCACGGCCAAGGGGGCTCTGACCAAAATCTTCCTGATCAGTGTGCTCCAATTTAATCTCTTGGTATTAAAAATGGGCCACAACAAGTAGTGTGTGTGTGTGTGTGTGTGTTGGGGGGGGGGGGGGAGCATGCATGTACCCTGTGGAAACATAGCATAGTGTTAGCCTTCACCTGTTTAATCCTAAAGCTCTACTTTTACACATACAACTCATTGAATGTCCAAACTAATGGATAACAAACTTCCCTCATACGGCACTAAACTGTCATCTAATGATTTCCAGCACATCTATTTTCTCACAGGCATTTTCTCACAACATGAGTTGATTACTCTAGCATGTTAGAATAATAAAAAAAAAAAACTTTTAGGTAGTGAAAACTTGGAGGAAGAATAAAGTAAGAAAACCAAACTAGGAGGTGAAATCTGTTAAAAACGGGAGATGGGCTGTGAGAACCCAGATGTGAATTTGAACCAAACCCAAGCATGACACATATCTGGCAAATAATGTTTGAACCCAGGCTAAAAATCAGATCCCCTCAGGTTTAGGCAAATATTTCTAGCATTTACTGGTTTTCATCGATGAATAAAAGACACTGTCTTAGATGACGGGTAGTCATTTGGAGTCTGGACAGGTGCCCTTTTGTGATACCTAAATGCAAAGCCATTTAGATGCTTTTGATTTCCCAGCGCGGCACATTAAAGCAACCTAGCGGAACTCTGTGGCTGCAGTTCAGGGCCATGCATAAAGGTCTGTAATGGAATATCAGTGTTCTGCGCTTTGCGAACAGGTGCCACAGATGCTGGGCTCATGAAGGCAGACTGGCCACAATAAGCAGCAGTTGCTAGGCATGAGAGGAGAGTGTGTGTGTCACTGATGTCTAACCAGGACTTCATGTAGGTTATATTGCTAGAAGGAAATATACAGATTTAGCATGTTGCTCTCACTCCACTCTAGCTAGAGGACAAAAGTCTGAACTCTGTTCTCTGTGAACATTATCTTTTCTCCCGGTTTATTCCTTTATTGAACATGAGCAATACACAACGACAAAAAAAAAAAACTACTGGAGGCACAAACGAAACTGTAACACATATTACGTAATAGCATTAGAACTCTTTATTCAGGGTGACAATATTGTAAAAACATTTGACTTTCAACAACAACAATCAGTCATAACCTATCATAATATTGTGTTTATCCCAGCTGCATTGCCAAAACAGCTCTGAAACATCAAGGCATGGACTCTACAAGACCTCTGAAGGTGTGCCGTGGAACTAAGATGTTAGCAGCAGATCCTTTGAGTCCTGTAAGCTGACAGGTGGGCTGGGGCTGGGAGTAGTTTGTCCCACACATCCTGCAGATGCTTGATCTGACTGAGATCTGGGGATCTGCGAACACTATCTTTTTCATGATCCACCAATCATCTCTGAACATTTTTTTGCAGTGTGGCAGGCTGCATTATCCTGCCTAAAGAAGTCCAGTGCCATGATGGGGTGCACTTGGTCAAAGTAACATCAGCCTGAATGCCTGGACTCAAGGTTACCCAAAGCATCACACTTGGCTTAAATTCTTCCCATAGTGCTTCCTGTTGCTATCTCACACACACCAGGCGGTCCTCATGATGTGAAATAAAATGTGATTTATCAGACAATTGTTCCTTCTCCAGTTGTTCTGTGGTCCCATTCTGATGCTCATGTGCCTATTGTAGACCTTTCAGGGGTGGTCGGTGTCAGCATGGGCACTCTGACTGGTCTGTAGCTACGCAGTCACATATGCAACAAATGCAACGCACTGTGTATGTTCTTACACCTTTCTGTCACAGCCAGCATGAACTGCACTACAGCAGCTCCTCTGTGGGATGAAACCAACCAATCAACGAGTCTAGGGTGCCTATTTTGCAAGTTCACCAGTCGTCCTTTCATTGATCACTTTTGGGAGGTACTGACCACTGCATACCTGGAACTCATCGAGACCTGCTGCTTTGGAGACGTGCTGGCCCAGTACTCTTGCCATTCTTATTTCTTATGTCCTTTGATAAAGTCACTTTCCCCTTATTTGCTGCTTCTGACACATCAACTTTGAGGACTGACTATTCACTTACTGCTTAATGTGTCCCAACCCTTGATAGGTGCCACCATAAATAGATCATCACTGTTATTCACTTAATCTGTCAGTGGTTTTAATGTTGTGGCTGATCTAGTTCTTGCTATAGTTCATTTCCAGAGGTCTTGCACAATAGTACCACTATGATCTTCTTTACTCCGAAACAGCACTCTAAAGTAGTGCTGTCCAAAATTTACGCTAGGGAGGGTAAAATGAGTCAGCCCTCAGATAGAAAAAACTGTTCCAAAATGTCCTCACAATGCTTCTCTACAATGTGGGAAATACATGCAAATATACAGTGCATTTGCTGTACGTATATACACATTTGCATACATTTTACTTATACACATAAAAATAATCAAACATTCTGGTAGATGGACAGAGGTCAAATTATTTTGAGGTCAAATAAGTTACTTAAAAAAGCCACAGCTTTAAAAAGGCTCAGTTGTATTTGTATGAGACAGCTATTGATTCTGTGAATGAGGTGAATGAAAAAAGCATGAAGGAAAAAAGAAAAACAATGGGACTTTGTGTATGGCTGTAGTTGCTGTTACTACAGTCTGATGTAACAGATAACAGATGGACAAAGACGCTATAAAAAAAATGCTGGAAATCTCACAAATTGAGAAATAGCTGGGAAAAGAGGTCTGGCTTTAAACTTTTTTCTCATAACAAGGCTTTATTCACCGAAGTCCTGTAAAATCATTCTCACAGTCACTCAGTATAGAGAACACACTGCCATTACATCTTTATTTTGCATTTACTGGGGGAACTTTACATAACAAGAGAAACTAATGTAACATGCTATGTGTTCACAGCACAATGCAAACTAAGATGAATGCTGGGCCTGTCTGACTTAATCTCTACGTGGTCTGCCATGGATTCTGTTATAATCCTTTAAGATATTGGCTGAAGTGACCGTAATCAATTGCTTGGTCCTCATGTAGTAATGTGTTAAAAACTGTGACTGTGACCACTGTGTTCTTGCTCTGAAAAGACATATTATCTACATCATTCTGGTCCACTTTTTTGAAATCTGACAGTGAGGTGTGATTGCTGATCTTTTTACTAACTACACAGCTCTTGCCATGTCTTCTGAGGAATGACACATCATCCATTTCACTCAGAACCTGGTAAGATGAAGTATAAAAGATGCGAAAGCAACTGGCAACATTTGATTTGATTCAACATTTGAGAAGTGGGATGTTCTTAAATGTAGTCGTCTGCTGTCTATTGGACATATCTTAATGTTGAGACAACATAATAACTATGTTATTGTAACAGTCTAACCATGTCTCTTTTTGTTTTGTTTCTTTAGAGGAAAAATCCATCACACACTTCCTAGTGTTTGCCACATTTCCTGAAAATGACCTGATCTAAAGGAATGCTAACTGTCCGGTTTTGTGCACTGAGCAAAGGGATGCACGTGCTTGACTAATATCATGCTGAAACATAAAGGATGACAGAGTGCAGGCATGTGCAACCTCGTAACATTGCCTATGGTTTTGGAATGGCATGTCCAGCATGCTGATATCGGGGTGATACAGGGGCAGCTGGTAGCCTAGTTGTTAGAGTGTTTGCCCTGAGATCAGGAAGTTGTGGGTTCGAATCCTGCTAAGCACCTCTAAGGTAGCGTCCCCACACCCTGCTCGCCGGGCGCTGTGTTCCTGGCTGCCTGCTGCGTCCCAGGGTGAATGGGTTAAATGCAGAGGAAGAATTTCATACTGTTCACACCATGTGCTGTAGTGTGTTCATGTATGACAGAATTTTCACTTTCATGATGAGGTGTTCACAAACTTTCGGCCATACAGGGTACCTCTGAAACTGACATCTGCCTAGTTTTTGTCTCAGTGATACTAGTATTAATTTCTGTAAGCCAAATCAGCGGAAACCATCGATCGCAAAGATTTGCATCGGCAATGCAAAGCACCTAGTTTGAATATCTTTCATCCATTAATTATGCATGGATGACATGCAAATCATTTCCAGTGATGACATTGTGTCGTAAACAAGTATTAGCAGAATTTAAGTTCACCCTTAGTTTCGCAGTTATGTATGAGAAATAATTTTAGACCATTAGTTAAAGTATTTACAGTATTTACTATCTGGAATTGAATCCCACTAAAACCCACATGAGCCTGACATGATTTTGCCGAAACCCAACCCTACCCAACCATGAGGTCTGAAATGTACTTGAGCGCATCACCTAAATTGCACGATGAAATTTAATATCTCTAATAATAGTGCTGACTAACTGACAGTGTAGCAGCAATAATAGCCATCATTAGATCATGAACAAAAAATAATATTTAATAGCTTGGTAAATCAGCCTGCAAAGTTCAAATTCCCTTTTTACAAATCTATTCATCTGGCAATGTACCTAAAATATTTGTTGTCTGTATAACCTTTCTATAATGCATTGTTTTCATGCTGTGCTGTCATGACATAGCACATTGTTAACCCTTACCTGTATAATCCTAAAACTATTTCTGTCACGTTACATACAATATACTGAAGGCTTCTTCTTGTTTTCATTAACTGTTGTTCTTTAGAGAAAATAATCCATAAAACCAACCACCGCCTTCTTCCTAGTGTCTGTCACATTTCTTGAAAATGAACTGATGGTTCATATGGGAGCCTGGTGTGGCTGTCTTATGTTCCAAGCCCCACCCCGGGCCATCCCAGTCGCGTAACTACCGAACTTGGGTTACACCCATCCTCACTTCCTCTAATCCCATTTGGTTTCACCTACCTCTTGTCTACCTCTCCCTGTTTAAGTATCCGTGGTATGGAACTCATTGTCTGTTCAGTGTCATGTTTCTCTGTGTTGTTGTGTGTCTGCCTCATACTTTCTTCTCAGCCGTGAGTGTTCATGCTTGTTATGCCTGTTACACCTTTCCCTCACTTGGAGGACACTTTACCCTTTAGAGGACTCCCACCCTCTGGATTGTAGGCATTGGCTCCACACTGACTGACAGGAGGACGTTGTGTGTCCTGCCTACAGGATTCTGTAAAAGGTTTTGACAGTCTGAGCTCTGTACTGAAGTTTTCCCCATCACAAGTCAGAGCTTTGACTTTCCCATCACTACCTTTGTTTCTTTTCCCGCCATTTTAATTGAGCCATTGATACTGTCTCCTCCAAGTGCGTCCTCCTCCCCTAACTCCTAGCAACACCATGACCCCCAGGCCACTCTGTACACCATTCATTTTAGACCAATACTCTTTAATTACTTCACCACAAAAATGACACTCTCAAGCTAGTGAAGCCAGAAATCTAGATCTAAAGGAATGTTAAATGTCCAGTTGTGTAATGTAAGACATGCCTGTGATTGATTTACATCATCCTATATGGAGATGACAAAGCCATCCTTTGCACCTAGGCAAAAACAGGCTAAACAAGCTCTGTGGAGGCGGTAAGACCACTGTGGTAAACCGACAGCCAGGTGCACACCACATTCTTTTCAAGATTTTATCTTCGGCCGTTTTTTCTTGGAATCTAAATTCCAGTTCAGGAATTCAGCTGAAAGCAATTAAAAGAACAGATTATCTAGTGGTTTGAGATGGAGAATGAGTCAATGGAAAAGAGTTACTGGAGACCTTCCAAAACGTTTTTATGACTGAAAACATACTCAAGTTCTGTAAAGAGAGATGATCAGGAATATATCTGAGAGATACATGAATGACCTCCACATGTGCAGTGGACCATGTAATTCCTTTTTGTGTACTGCCAAATACAGGATTGCCTTTACAATGTACACTATATGAACAAAAGTATTGGGGCACTTAATTATTGCATTCAGGTATCATCTTACTTCCAGTGAAGGGCAATTGTAATGCTTCAGTATACCAAGACATTTTGGACAACACTATGCAACACTATCAGGGCAGACTCTTTTAACTAGGCTTGCTGATGCTGCCTGTTGTTAGTCAACTGGAATTTGTAAGAAAATGGACGTAAAATGTGTTCAGCTTTTTTGTATTTATACCTCTGTTGGAGTGGGATGGGTAAAACTTTTCTGTGTATTGTGCGTTTGTGCTTGTTCTGTTCTCTTACCTCAGTTTCATTATCAGGTTTACAGGTGTTTTATTTTCAAGAGGTGTCCACATTTTCTTTTATGCTTCTCTGCTTTTGCTTTTCTTTGTGACACATTTTCTTAATTTGCTTTTTAGTTAAAAAAATGTAACAAAGCTGTCACAACTTGCCTGAAATACATTTTTAAGCCTTTCTTACTTAGAGTGGGTTTTGTCTCGGCGTTGGCGGGGGGAGTTAAGGAAAGGGAAATGTAGCGTGAGTTTCACTCTCTGTGTGTGAAACTTGGCAGCCCTGCTCATTTGTCTCACAAGCACTCTCAATGCATCCTTACTGCGACCTTTGGTTAGACTGCAATGATGTGGACTTATCTTACATTAAATTCTTTGAGAAACATGCCAGTTAGAGTGGAGGGGTGTGTTTACAGCTGTTTGAGCAATATGGAGGAAAATAAGACATTCAGGTGTGACTTTACATTAATAAATGCAAACAGATGCAGTTTCTTGCCTTGTCATTGTGCACTGTGCATTGTACAACCACTGAAGATAAGCAAATGAGCGTATTAACCAAATATGAGTGTCACTGATGTCACCATGTGCCCTAGGCGTTGTGTCCATTAACCATTACCATTAACACTGACCTGTTGTTTATAGCCAGTCATTTACCAGTTAATGATTAGTGGGTGGACTTTGGGCTCGTCCAGCTTCTTAACTAAGAAAGAGCTGCGTAAGTCAGGTGTATAAAATGTACTATGGCTGTGATGGCATCGTCTGTCCCTCTCTAACACCTCAAATGGTCTAGTGAACAGTTTATTTCTGCATCCAATAGATTGATCTTTTTAAATAATTTCATGATTACTAAGTAAACTGGTCAATAGTCATTATTTTGCTTACAGATGCTTGTTTAGGAACAGGAATCAAAACAGAATTTTTACAGGTGGAAGGAACAGTTAGGGGCACTTCTGCCATCACCTCACTACGATTTCAACAGGAATGCTGTCTGGGCCAAAGGCCTACGTGGGCCTGCGTGGGAACAGCTGATGATGATTTTTGGACAGTCAGATGCAGGTGATTTATATCGAAGGCCACTTTCTGCTCCTGCACGAAATCAGATGTTTCAGACCTTGCATAAAAGTCATTAGTTCATGTCTTCATTTAAAATAAAACTCAAAGACTTTATAGCTCATCACAGATTTCAAGGAATCCTGCAGCTTTTTGGTGTTCACTGAAGAGTGATGGGTTTCAGATTTCTCTCTCTCTCCTTAACTTTTGATTAAATTCTCTGAGTATTATGAGTATTAGAAATATGACCAATAAAAAAAAAACATACTTGCAGAACATAGTACATCTGTATTGCTTGTGTGGTGCATTAGTTTGTCTTAAGTGTATTCTTTTAAACCTAGGAATTGAAAGGAAGGAAATTCCGAGCCTCATATCTTACTAACAAATCACGTCCTCTATCAGAAGAGGCCATCAGTCGTGTTAAAAGCTCTGCGGTGAGGGCGCCTGTTGCTTTAAGGAGAGAAGGGGAGGGAGAGGCACTTGTCGACGGAGGGAATTCAGAAACGAAACCTGAGCTCGCGCCCTTCAGTAGTGCTGCTGCTCAAAGTGTCGCGCACACCTCCGAGCGGCGAGCCTCCTGCAGCCCACCGTACATCCGTGTGGTCTTTCAGCGGCTGCGGTTTGAAGTGAACGCGATAATGTAACATTATTTCTCGCGTTTTGCTTTGTTTGCGCTGAAACAGGATTGTTGGTTTCCAAGCTGGATTTTTTTCTCCCTCGCTTTCTGAGAATAGTTATGGTCTCGTTTGAAGAGTTGGGTCACGTTTGAAACAGTAGAAGCAACCAGAGAAGACTTCAGTGTCTTGCTGAAGAGAACGGCACTGCGTCACCAGTGCGCTTTTATCGACGGAATTGGTAAGTGCATTTCAAATATTTTTTTTTTTATTGTGCCATTCGTAAAAGAAAAAGGAGCGAGATAGCCACCGAAATGGTTGCACTATTCAGATCATTCCACTGACACCCATAAAGCATTTATTTGACTGCCAGCACAGCTCAGTTCAAATTTATTTGGTGCGTAACGCGCAGCTGCCCAAGCCTTTGACTGGACGGGGCACATGAGTTTGACACGGGGGCTATCCTGAGTAGAGGAGCCCCGTGGAGCTTCAGGACGGGGCATGTCGGGGGCCTGTAGAGATCTGGACACCAAATACGCGCACTTTTCGTGAAGAAAAGCTCCAACTCACTGCTGAAGGGGCGTGTCAAGGTTTTCAGCAGCCTGTTCTAAATGATTCCACTCAAGATTTGAACATCCACTCTTACTCAGTCAGATCAGGGCCGTTAGTGCGTCTGCTGTCATATCTAGTTCCAGCCAAGATGAGTGTCACCCTAGAGACAAGTGTTGAAGGCTGCTTTTAACAGTGGGTTTATGTTTAACCATGAGCTACAGCCTTCAACAGACCGGAGGTTTTGGCTTGAAATGATGTCTTCAGTAAAGGCTGCAGCAGAGTCAGGGCCAGACTGAGTGAAAGTCTGTGGGATGTGACAGTCCCCGTTCATCCCATTCATATAGCACTGTATGCTCACAAACATACTTAGATAAATGAAGATGTACAAGCAAAAATAGCATGTGACTTTTCTTTATAAAATGGACATATTTGCCTCTGTGTACAGTGTCCTGTCTATACCTCTGGCTCATTACTTTGAGGTGCATGTAAAAAAAAGTTCAAATCGCATGTGAACAAAATAAACAAATAACCCCAAAACATGTAGGCATGTGCTCATAAAATTGGAGTCAACATGACGGCAACACTGAAATCTATCAAAACCACACGTTTGCAACAGTAAACAATTAAAAAGTCATGATGAAAAGTCATGATCTGATATATCAACAGATGAACTTGCAATGATGATGGAGACACTTTCAAGCTTGTGGGAGATCTCCCTACTGTGAGGGAATTAGACATGCATTGATAAAGAAATTTCATTGATCTTGATTTCTTTACAGCCAATGGCCAACCTTATTGGGCGATTTTTATGATATTATTTCAAATCACTTTTGGAAGTGTTACATGGAAAGTCATAGGCTTAGCTATGTATAAATATGCTGCGCCATTTTAGTAGAGGTGTAGCGCTTACCTGCTCTTACCTGCTCTTACCTGCTCTTACCTGTGTAACATTATTGCCTACAGGTCATGGCCTGAGTGTGTGGTTTGAGCAAAAAATCTGATGATTCTGATCCTGGCTGATTCGAACTGTGAATCCCTAGAGGGATTACAGCTCAGCTTTCTCTTAGCACTGCGCCAGATTTTGCTGGTTTCATTAGGGGAATCCACGACGTAAGATTTTAGATGAAGGAGAAAAGACAACTGGACTTGTGTACTCCAAGCCAGAATAGCTTTCTAAAAATGAACTGAGATGATAACACAGACAGCTTCGTCAAAGGACCACAAATGCTCTCTCTATATACTGATAAACGGAAAGCAGTCAGTTATTTTTATCCTCAAGGAGAACTTATCAGCTTATTGTAATCAGTGACTCTGGGGAAGTGGTGATTCGTGTTTCTCTGCTGCGCTGTAAACAAAGAGAAGTATATTATGTATATTATGAAAAAAGAAAATGATGAATATGGTCTTTCCTGCATTTTGGAAAGAATCCCTTCAAACAGACCCAATCGACTCAGAGTTCCTCAGTGCAGACCACAATGAGGTAATCGTGCCATTTGTAAGATAAAAGTTTGATTTAGTGCTTAACAGTCTTCCACAACCAGTAAGTATAATTCCTCATGATATTTCAAAAGATCTCAAAATAAATCTGAGACCCTAAACCTGGCAGACTTGCCAGAATGACCTTCACTGAGCTTCTGTGTGAGCTGTATCAAGAAGTTTGAGGAACATCCACTACACTAGGTCTCTGTGGTTGGCTATAAACTCTTGTTTTATAACATTATATATGAGTTTGATTTGGGAAAGCACGCTGGTTATCCAGATCTTGAAGTAGTTCCACCATACTTAGTTTTTGTCTTTACAGTGTTTTGAGAGTAGACTGAAAAGATTGGGCTGTGTCTGGTTCATGCTGGGATCAAGGTTTTGTAAATACGACAGTTGCCTTGGCCTTTAATAAGGGGTGCTGTTACCCCATTTGTTTCTTATAGATAGCAAATGTGATTCCGGCTGCTTGTGTGGCATTCCTGGTCTTAATGACAGAGCAGTTGATTGAGTGGTGGGTGTTTAGTGCTTCCATATCGGGTTACCCCACCATTGTCTGCATCAACTTTCACCCCCTTGATGGAACAGGTGATGAGGCTTGAGCTTCGGCTGCCTTTTTTGGGAGGTGTGTGTGTGTGTGTGTGTGTGTGTGTTTGTGTGTTTTAGAGAGACAGAGAATGAGAGAGCAAAGGACAGGGGAAAGAGACGAGAGACAGAGAAGGAGGGTGTGTGTTTGTGTGTGTGTGTGTGTGTGTTGGTGTGAGTAATGACAAATCATGGGTATGATTACTGGGGTGTTTGTTTGACACAGTCTTTTTTAGATGTCAAATCCTGGTGATTAGGCCATGGAGCATACTCGACATACTGGAGACAGCTGCTCTTTACTGATCTCCTGTTGGCTTTCTCTCCATCCTTAAAAAAGTTTCTCACTATTTTCTCCCCTCAAGAAAAAAGATGCGACCATATCCATACTGGCAAAACCATGTTTGACCAACATTCAAACTGGTCAAACATTCAAAATTGTCTTTGGTCAGTACTGGTCAGTGTTAGGTTAACTTCTTCCTCAGTGAGAGGGCAGTGGATTAGTTTTGTGTTCATAAATTACATTGTGTAACCGTTATTTATCTACAGTATTTATACCCAGCATTTTGTGTATATACCTTAGTGTATTTCGTATAGAGAGTTTCTGCAGAGTTTTTTATTTTACTGCCATTTAAACTTTATATTGTTCTTGTCTCTGTGTGTCTTGTGTGTCTGTGCAGTCGTAACATAAGTAATTTTCTTCAGGATCAATGCAGTCAGTACAGTTTTTTGATTCTGATTCTAATTCTGACGATAAATTCATAATGATGTCTAATGAAAAGTCAAGCTTTTGGCGTACTCCTCCACATGGGAAGGGGAGAGCCTTTGAACCCAGTTCAGTAAATTCTCACAGTAAGCAAAAAGCCTCCCTGTCTGGGAGCTGCAGGAAATTAAGGATAGTAAGCCAAAAGCAACAGCCACCCAAAATGAAGAAAGATGGAAACGAGTTGGATCCGTATCATTTTGAATAAGGAGATGAGTGGTGCACTATTAACCACGGTGTGTTTAACAAAGATGTCATGTTAGCTTTCAGTGTTTGGTCTAGCTTCCCGTTCACTAACTAGATGAAAGAGCCTGATTTCATAGATATTGCAGCCAGACACTGTTCATAAGGGCTAAGATATTCTAGGATGCCTGTTAAGGCCGTGAAGGCACATCATTTATAGTCTATGTGTGATATGACACTCAGAACTGATATGCTCTGTTGTTTGGCCTATTTTTTTCAAATAACCATTTTATCTTCTATCTAATGTTGAATTATGAGTCAGTTTGACTGTCTGATATGATGGATTGGCTATGTGAAACCACCACATTATTAAATGCTGAATATAGAACAAATTTCAAATAACCCATTCACTTGGGGTTAAATGCAGAGAAAGAATTTCACATAGTTCACACTGTGTGGTGTGATGTGTTCACACATGACTATAAGGGGCCACTTTACTTTAAGGTGTGCTCCTGTTGTGCTCTTTAATTACACTGCAGGGTTTTTAAGGCCCATATCATGGAGAACCACTTGCATTTTTGTAATGAAAGAGTTTAATGTATCTGTAACCTGTAAATGTTGCTAAACTTTCTAAACGTACCATTCCCTCTGCTGTCTGCAGATAAAGTTACAAAAACAGCCCGTTTTGTTTTCACTGTTTTCATGGTGTCAAGTCATTTCACATAGATCAATTTTAAAGGCATAGCAACCAAAATATCCTGTTTAATTCCGAGGGATGAAGAGAGGTTGGAAAATGGCCTTGTAAAACCGAGTTATGTCTGTTTTTGGAAAATAGACCCACATAAATGGACCTCGTGAAAAAAATATATGACAAATTCAGAGCATGTACCCTTTAAAATGATTATTTGTCTTTATGGTGAGACTTGCTCTACACATTTAGCAAAAAATGTGCTATATAGTACAGAAACATGTTTTATGATTTGTAACAGTAGTAGAATGCTTTTGGTGGTGCATATAATCATACATAAAGCTATTTAAAGAACCACATACAACATGTTCAGCACAGAGAAGAGCGGTTTAACTGTGCAAAGAACCATTTGTACATTAATATATATATATATATATATACATTTTTTTTTTTTTTTTTAGTTGGCACAGTTTCATTGTGTTTGCTACAACCCCCTTTTTAAGGGTGTAATTAATCATACAAAATGTACAAAATGTATCCCTAACTAAAGATTTCACCCTACATAGCCTTTTAACTTTTTATACCCAGACTTTTTCTCAGGCTTTCACTTCTCAGTGCTTAATTAAACGCTTCTTTTTCTCACTAATGCTAGAGTGCCTGAGCCTCTCCCAGTCCACCAAATTGCAGCCCATTTAAAAAGCAGAGCACATTAGTTGCCTGATGGACACTGGAGACAGACAACAGCACCAGAGGCCCTTTTCAACACCTCTGGAAATACATGCATGATAAAACTCAAGAGCCAACAAAGCGCTGATGCCGCCACAGTGCTATAGTTCACCATGCCTTCGGCCTGCCAAACCTGTAGTGCTCTCTTAGATTTGTTGGTGAGCTCTTGTCATTGAGCTCTGCACAAATGGTGTTTTATTTTATTCTTTTTGAGTTAATTAGATTCACATTTGTGGTAGAATCTGTGGTGAATTAGGTGTTGTATCCACTGTAACTGGGTTCCGGTGAACATTACATGAATTGTTCTGTATAACGTACAAACGACCGCACCACTGTTAAGGTTGTTTAATACTGAGTGACTGTAAATGACGTAGTATCAAGGAAGTGCCACACTGATTTGAAAGGTTTGCTTGGTAGATCATGTCTGTAAGTTATTGTTGGGAGGCTCTGGAATGTTCTCTCCTCTTCACTCTGGTTCATTTGGTTTATTGTCTCTGATTCTAAATGTTTTAGTACTGCCAACTTTAGAATGATCGTAGTTCTTGGGTGCTTTGTTCTTATAAGACATCACAGGGCTTGTCTACTGCTAGTGCCAATATCAGTACCTTCTGTCATAGCAGCTGTTGTGAAGTTGGACAAACTTTAAAAAACATTGGCTTAAATTCCATTCAGCATAATGAAAAAGTATAGCAGCAATTCAGTTTTGGTCATTTACACATTCAGTTTGGAAAGTGTTACAATTTTTAAACATTTTCTATACATGGATGTGAATAGTTTTGTAACACATACAAACCAATGCTGGCATGCTTTTTGCATCAAATGTGTCACAGTAGCGCAGTATTTAAAACCGAAAAGACAAAGATAATGAGCAATTACAAAGACTGCTGTGAATAATTAGAATATTTATGTATAAAGAGTTGAAGAATAATACGAATAATTTAGGCATAATGACACAAATGGTGTGTGACAATTTTTTCCGAAAGCGTGAACAGCAAAGCAGTGGTTCTCAAACCGGTCCTCAGGGACCCCAAACCTTTCACAGATACAAGAAGGGTTGGAGCAAAAATGTGGACTGTCTCGGGTTACCTGAGGACCCTTTTGAGAACCACTGCTGTAAAACTTGTTCAACCTCACTAGGGGAGTTACGAAAGAATGCATTTGTGAAAGGAGCATGTGTTAATTCCCCTCTGCTTTCTGTTTCCACTGTCAGTTTTAGCTTCATATATACTCAGAAAACGAATATAAATGGAAATGAATTCTTCTCAGTTTCAGCCAACGATCTTTCAATTGCAAGAGTGGATGCACATGTTTGGCCACTTCTGTTTTTTTATAATATTGTAGTCAAATTCTAAGGGGAGAACATTTAATCCTCAGTAAGCTTATCCAGTAGTATTTTCTGTTGTTATTTGAAGTTTGTTTAGTTAAAATCCTGCAACTACAATCTACAGTGTAAACAAGAAGTTTGATGAGCATGTGTTCTGTGTTTGCTGGTGACGCAGTCTGATCGCTGCTGTATACTTTGACAGGCCCCTGTTTGAGAGCCCTCCAGTGATGTCTAAGACACAGAGGTCTTCCTCCAGAACACACTCGCGTTCAGTCTCCAGGTCCAGATCATGTTCTGAGTCCCACTCCCGCTCCAGATCTCGCAGCAGCTCCCGCTCTCGCTCAAGGAAGCACCGCTACGGGTAACTTCCTTTACATACACACACGCACACACACACCCACACACCTAACAACCTTGTGAAAGAGAGGCTTGACTGCATTTTTGTGCCTTTGCAGCGTGTGAAAATTCAGTATGCACAGGTGTCCAGACAGATGGTTAATCATTTCAGTTTTAAAAGATTAAACACAGAGAAGAAGATGTCACTGTGTCATAGTTTCGGGTTCAGGTTTCAGTCTTGTAGAAGCACAGAGCTAGAACCGCTTACAGTACATCCTTTTTATTTTTTTTAGATTTTCCCCTTCTTTTTTTTTTACTGTGTCTCCATTCATATTCCTAAAGTAACAAGTGTGCACTTACACATGTAACTTGCTGATTGTGATACAAATTTTCTGGACAAAATTTTGCGTCCACTTTTTTTGCACAGTAAAAACTCCAGCTGTTCTTCCGTTGTGTAGAAATTTCATAATGAATGGATCAGTAGAAATGATCGATTAGTACATGAAATAAAATCTCATTACATTAACTTACAGTTACAGTTAGGAATGTTTTTCCTTCTTGGACATAAGAGGTTTTGTTACGAAAGCTATGATAAGCAGAAATATTGTTCGGTACATGGCGCAGACAACAGCAAATCCATGAGAATCACTTTTTTTTTTTTTTTTTTTTTTGTTTTCTCCTGTCTTTGGTACTTTGGTGTGTAGAGGATAATGAACATCTTTTCCTGTTTCTAAATATGGCTTTTTTGGGAATTGGTGCTGTTTGTTAGGACTTGACAGATGACCTTAAGAGCAGAAACGCTCTTTGTATTGGACTTAATCTTTTACTTTCCCCTCCAAAACATACATACCAGGACCATGCAGCAGTCCAAAATATGCAAAGCTGATGTTCAGTTTTCCTTAAATGACTCATTACACAGTAAAATTAGAATGCTTCTGTAGCATAGTTAATAGTTGGCCCATTCTCCCACAGGATCCAGCTGCTCCCTCATTTTTTAACCTGCTTCTGCCAGTCACTCCCATTGAGACTGATGTGGAAAATTTCGGCTTAAAGGTTCAGCTTAGTCAGCAACATTTGTCTTGTCTGTGGCAGTTCTTCATCAGGGTTTTAAGTCTGATACTTCAGGCTGTGGATTTGTGGGTGCTTACTAAACGTTCTTTCCTTGACAAAAAGGGTACTTTCCTACTTTTGCTCCAAAAGGGCTTACATGCGGACACAAGGTAGCAGACGTTTTTCAGTGGCCTGTAAATATAAATGGTTTTGTGCACTGGGGTGGCTGTGACAAGGTGATGACACTGCTGCATTTGGAGATGCCACACAGTTCTTTGCACATTCTCCTGGCTGACTGCTTCTAACAGCATAGTATGGTCCTGTATATCATGGAAATGGAGTGAAGCCACATGCAAAACTGTAGCGTATCTTATATTTGTTATGGAAACAAATTTGCATTTCATGGCCCGGATGCATACTTCTAATACGGCCTTGATTCACACTTCAACAAATCTGCATTTGTTTATTGGCCTTTTGTGGTCCAATGAGAGCCAATCAGTTTGGACTGCTTTGTCTATGAAACCTGAAAGACCCAGCCTGAAACTCATTGGTATGTATAACTGCACGCAATAGAATGTGCTTAAATCCTCCAAAATAATGGATCAAATGGTCTTTGGAATAAGGCACAGTCTTGTTGCGTTTAGCTGGCACTTCTGTGCTGTTATATTGTAGTGTAACTGGCAGTCAAAGAACCTCCTCTTTGCTTCCCAGTCTGAATGGAAATCTTTCCCATATGACCCACGTGACTGGCTCTTTCCACCCGCACTCAGTACAAGAGATGCAGAGCCCCTCTTTTTCTCAGTGAGAGAGTAATGCTGTTTTGCGTCCTATTCTTTTAACTCTTTACTCCAATGAAAAAGCTCACTGGGTGAGTATTTATGGGACACTTAAAAAAAGCACAATTTTTGCATGTTTGTTTCTTTGTGCTCTGCATGTATTTAGCTCTGCATATTTTAACTCATTTATGAACATTTCACTTGGGATAATAGTTTTAAATCAGTGGAAAAATGGAACTCAAGTGCATGAACTAACTGGAAAAAGCTGGTCTTGCAGGCTCAAGCATAAACTACTTGTTTGGTCTCTTTTAATTTTACCTGAAATGTGG
>JBBIGA010000007.1:14965137-14990524 GCA_037576975.1 Alestes dentex | reverse complement strand
TATATATAAACATACTGAATGCCATGAAAAATTTAATCTATTCTATAGAAAAATGTTTTATTTTTCATAGGACATATGACAGTTTAAGGGATATAGCATTTAAAAATGTCAAATATTTGCCTTGAGCTTTAAAAATCAGCAAAAGCATAAACATTTCATTTTAAATTTGGTCTCCATGTCTGATATGATAATACATTTTTTGCAGGATGAGGTACAAGCTCTGAGGAAACAGAAGTAACCACGGAGGGCTCGATTTGGACTCTGTCTCTTTTAAGAATGTTGTTGTTCTTTATGTTACTGGTCCCTCCGGAGTGCTGAGGCAGCCTTGGCTATGGAGAGGACATGACACAGACTGTGTGAGGAGACAGGAGACTGACATGAAAACACTCTCACACACAGAAGACAGTGACTAATCCCTCACTCAGTGACCCAAACTTAAATAATTATAACTGCAGACTTTTGCTTTTATTTAAAATTGCACTGGTTTGCAGAAGGAAATCTGCTTTTTATTGAATTTTGAATGAACTTTTGAGGCCTTTCATTTGATTCTGTTTCTTTTTTCTAAAAAGGTCCGCTGGTAGACTAGTGGTTAGGGCGTTTGCCCTGTGGCTAGGAAGTTGTGGGTTCGATTCCCAAGACTGCTAAGCTCCTGTGAGCTACCCTTGAGCAAGGTACCGTCCCCACACACTGCTCCCCGGGCACTGTGTTTCTGGATGCTCTCTGCTTCACTTGGTGAATGGGTTAAATGCAGAGGAGGAATTTCATGGTGTGTTCATGTGTGACCTTTCACTTTTTAAAGTTACTTTATTCTGTTGTATTCTTATGTTACGTGGTTCTGTTGTTTTCTGAGGTTTTTCACTGTATTCAGTGCTGCCTTTCCATCTGATAAACCCACTTAAATGTTTCTTTGATAAGTTAGTTCTTATGAAATCTGGGCAGTAGCTTATTTACCTTGTTTAAACAGAATGCGTAGTGATGTGTCAGACTGAGAGGAGGTTCTAATGGCAATGGCACACACTGAAGGGCAACTGAACCAGTGTTACATTTTGAGTTATTTTAGTCAAGACTACATGCATTACCAGGCAATATTTAGACAGGGAAAATGCCCTATTTTAGGTTGATCTGACACTAGAGGGCACTCAAGAGAAAAGCCACATTGAATGGACTTGCTAAAAATGTCATTTGGAAAACTAAAACAAGCATTTAACAGACAAATTCAACACTGCGGCCACAGTTTAATGCTTTTCATTGCAAGTTACATTTATATGGATAGTGTTAATGACTGTAAATGGCTTTATTCAAGTCTGACTCAGCGCAAATTAGTGCTCAGCAGCAATAATGCAGGCCCCCTACCTGCCCATTACTGACTGACTACTGCCTCCGAAAATGGTTTTTCTATAATGATGTAAAGAAGCTCCTGCATAAAAGAAAATAAAACAATCAGTGCCATTAATTGGAGATTCTTACATGCAGCATTTTGTCCTTGGGACTGCATATAATGGAACAAAGAAGGAGTGGATAGGTACCCTCTAAACTGACCCATCTGGTATTATAAAGAAAAGTGATCTAGAAGCAACTGTGTGATGTATTTCAAGCAGTATTGTGAATAAACGGTTGGCCTACCTTCGCTTTCTGCTAGATGTTGTTTTTACCCATGTTCGAATATTTTACATTTATAAGAAATGTAATTATTAATAACTATATTTTTAATATATAATACGTAAATATATACAAATATAATATTTACCATTTAAATGTAAAAGTACAGTATGTATTTAGTCACCTTCAGAATTATTGGCACTTTTCATTAAATTAAGCTATTTTGGGCTTAAACAAAAGAATGAGCTGAACATGATTATTTCTGGTGTTTAGTCCAGTGGGAATGTTAAAGTTTGGGGTCATTATCTTGCTGAAAGTTGCTGGTCCAGCCAGAGCCACATTTCAGCCTTCTGGCAGAGGCAGACAAATGACAGAGCCACCACCATATTTGACAGTGGGCACCAGGTTGTTTTCAACAGTGTCCATGGTGATCATTTTTGTCTCATCTGACCACGTCACACCATTCTGTTTAGTTTACTTTATAGTTTATTTTATAGTGACATTATGCAAGGCTCAGGGGCTGCATTTTGTGGCTTGCTCTTAAGAAGGCGTTCTTTTTTTTAATTCAAAACCCAAAACACTTCTGATCAAGGAGGTGGTGTCGGAAAGTGGATTTTCAAAACGTAAACTGTGCAATTCTAAAACTGTGATCTTTGGGTTCCTCTTTGCTTCTCTTACTCCTTTCTTCACATGCAGGCTGTATACTCATTTGTCCTCTTGCCAGTTTTTAACTATTCCATCAGATGTTTTTAATATTTGTCTATTTTTTAAATGAACATTTCCAAATCTGTGCAGATCCCTAACTTTACTGTCTTACTGAATGTTAGCAGCTCTTTGGTTTTTTTAAAAGGGATTTTACCTGTGTGTGTGACCTCATATTTATACCTCAGGGAAAGAGGAAATGGCCACAGACAAAAATAGAAAGAAATAAAGTTTTTTCTCCCAAAAGATGCATTTCTGGTTTTATTTAAATATTCTTTAATTGGACAAATCATTTTATCCCATATGTTTTGGTCCATTAACTTATAAGCTACTTTTTGGATACACAAAGTTTATATATTAATTGGGATGGACTGTTTTGGAACTTGGAGGTTTAAAGCATCATCATGCTTACATTGCTGATGCAAACCCAGATACAAACCCTTTGCCAGGTCATTTATTTATTTATTTATTTTGGCTTCTTTCACTTTCATAAGTGCTTCAGCAATACAGACTCACCTGGAGTTGATAATAGAGATTACACCTTAGTGATTTCCATAGAGCCTGAACGGAATGCTTTAAACTAGAACTATTCATTACATTGCTGGGTTTTCAAACATAATCTATCACTGACTGTGTTCGACTTTTACTATCCATTTGCAATGAAAATGCAATGAAAATGCAATGAAATGCGATTAAATTTATTTTTGCTAATTTTAGCTTTTCATTAAGCTAATAGTAGTAGCAAATACCTTTTTTATATACTTGCAAAAACATTTTAAAATACTTGCAATATGGTCTATTGGAACAATGTTTAATACATTTATAATAATAATGCATGTGTATTAATTGTGGATTATAACTGTCATTTAAAACAGATTAACGTTTATGCTGTGATTACTAAATTTAATTTTTCTGTTTGTCCAAGGCTGAGTTATGTAGTAAAGGTCTTAGTATTTGCTGCAATGCTCCATGTTGACCTCAAGGGGGTAACACTTACCAACTGTCTGTGTTTACTGAATAAAGGAGAGAGTTACAGTGAGATTTCTTTTTAACTTCCATCTCATTTACTCATAAAAAGTCATATTGAACTAAATGTTTGCATCATTTTTCAATTGCATGAGTATCACTTTAAGTACAAACTTTAAACCAAATTTATACTTGAACATGTGGTACTTTCAAGGGATTGAATCAAAGGACATTCATGAATCACATGGGCCCTTAGTGTCCTCTCCATATCCAAGGCACCAACAGCTTGATAGAACATGTCTTGCTTTTAAGGATATCAAACTGAACCTTTTCACAAAGTGATGGAACCACAGTTTATTATTAACCACCTGGAATGATGTACGTCCGCAACGATATTCATAATATCCATCTATTTCACTGTGACGGTTTTAACTCAGACCTCACAATTAATTTCCCCGGCCTTAAGCAGGGGTTACTCTGCACAACTGGGCAATCAGAGGAAGGAGCCTTCAGCTGATTCAGTGTGATGGGTTGTGAATTGTTTGGCTTGAACTGAGTTTCGCTTTGACCCAAGGACTGCATCTGGAGAACATGTGCTCATTAAAACACACCAGACTCTGACTAAGAAATGGAAATAGGCTATTTTTACAACCACCCAACTCACAGGAAATCAACAAATACACATTCTTTAAATTACAGTGCACATACAACTGATGGTTCGCTTTAAGGAGATCATATTATCCCCATGGCAGAGAGGTTTTCTCACCCAAAAATCTATGAACAGCTCTCAGATTTACTTCACCAAAATTATTTTCCAGTAATGACTGCAGCTATTTAACAAACGTCTCCTGCCAAAAATGTAGAGGCATAATTCTGTCAAGCTTATCTGGCTATTGACAATCTCACAACAGTAGAGAAATAATAACTGAATGAACTACATCCGTGTTCCTATAACTTGAGGTACGAGGACGCTGACTTAGAGTCTCACATAAAAGTAATTAACTAAGACCAGAAAACCAGATTCAAAATGATTTACTTTGTAGTCAGTTTAAAGTACAGTCAGACAGAAAGGGCTGAATGGGGTATAATGTCAACAGGGGTATAGGATACAGTAGCACTCAAGCAAAAGACAGACGTAAAAGAAGCACTGTAAACAGTCCAAATGGTCATTTTCATTTCTGATTCTTATGAATGCACCATTTCATAGTCTAGTAAAGGAGACCAGATTCTTAAAAAAAAAAGTCCATAAGAAGTATGACAGTACTTTTTTTGTTGGAGTAATTGTGTACCCCAGCAACTAATGAGTGTAGGCTAAATTAGTTTTAATTTGAAAGTATTCACTCTTTTGGGTGAACTTTGTAGGAGTCAAAGCCCTTTTATAGCCCATTAGAGAAGTCCATGGGTAATTGGACCAATTCGTAAAGTAAAGGTTAAAAATTGTTCTTCGTAAACCCATAGACCCATAAACAACTCCAGATGTTCCCTATCTTCCCTGGTGATGCTCTGTCAACCCTGCAACACAGCTGTTTTCAGGTCCTGCATGTTTTGTGAGGCTTTTTTTTTCAAATTTATCTTCAGTTAGCTTGTTAAAATCTAATTACTGCTCTGTACTGCAACTTGAGTGTGTGTTGGTCCATTCATAATGAAATGACCTGCCTGAAAAATTTACTGAAGCATCTGGTCTTTAATGAAAAATTCATACTGAACTGTCACAATCATATGAAGTCAACAGTAAAAAATAAAAATGTTAAATGACTAATGTTAGTGCTTTGGAGGTGTGAAGTGGCTGGAATATAGAAGAAATGATTTATACACTTCTTCATTTGATTTTGTTGTGCGGCACTTTCACACGAAAAGGAAAGTTCAAAGGCACAAATTGTATAATAAAGAAAGAAAATCAGGATTCTGATGGAATAGTGGAAAAGTGCAAATGACTGAGCACAGTCTTGGAATCATCTACAAACCACAAACATCACTGTCAACCCGACCTTCAAGCCTGAATGAACCTGAGGGGGAATGCTTTTCATATGGCTACAAAAACAGCAATTTCCACTACCACCCCCTAACATCTGTGCAGTTCACAATGCAACATATAGCACCGACTCATGCTCCCGTGCAGTGTGCATGCCACAGTTGTGCTTGTGGACTGGAGCACTGGAATTACATTGGTCCAAGGTTAAAAAAAAAAAGTGCACCTTCCTAAGAGGTTGTTTGACATTTAGAGTGCGCCTTCCAAAATGACATTGTTCTTCAAAGTCTTGTGCTAAGCCACTAGTTTTGGCTTAAGACCACAGTCAGTAATACTGAGGGCTAATAGTAATGCACCCTTCCAATAGTGCCAGTCCCTGTACCCAGTATGTCTGGTTGTCCATTTCTCCAGATCTCCCTGATGATCCTCTCCCTTTCCTCCAGCCTCTGCGCTCGCTCCAGCTCCTCCGCCGACGTGAACACGTTCACGTTCCCGTCTGATGTACTGTGGTGGTTATTCATCGGGATCTCTGTAGTGCTGGGAGGGATAGGCTCCTCCATGTCCCCTGCATCTTCCTCATCCTCATCCTCTTCATCCTCCTCACTGTTTTCATCCTCCTCATCCTCACTAAAGTCCTTCAGCTGTTTTTTCTCTGGAGTAGAGGGTGCAGTCTTGGTTCGAGGCTTGCATGAGATGCGGATGACCAGCAGGCATAAAGTGAGCACCAGGCCGAAGCACACACCAATGACGAAGTAGAGACCAAAGCTCTCTGGATTTGCTGGAAGGTAAAACCATTTACACACAGCTGAGCAAACAAATGTTTCTTTTTAGTGAAATATGTGAAGTACAGGTCATCATTAAACTAAATAAGAGATTAATCAGACAGTAATAACAGCAACAATAATAATATTGTTGTTGTTGTATTACTGTCTGATTAATAAACAACCAATGCATTAATACAAATGGTCTTTTTTTCTATTATTTTGATAAGACATTTACGATGCGTCGATAGTTTTTAAAAGTATTAACCTTTTATGTGAGCGTAAGCAGCAATGCTGTTACTCAAAAGGTCCATCTCTTTCCTCTTTACATCCATCCTGGCTTAGACCTGGGTTTTCGCACCTGTTGAGACAAAACATAAAGATCAGAAAGAGGCATCCGTTGTTTTACATTACATCCGTTCTTTACATTTTCTATGTAATATCTTTAAGAATTTTCACACATCTGTGATTCTAATGGATCCAGGCATTTGACATCCTCACTGCAGATGTCATGTACATGGCAACCAAGCACAAGCAGCAACACTCAAAAATACATTCCCACATTTGAAGTAGCTCCGCCCTTGAACAGGCTTATTTAACTGTTTACGAGGGTCAAAACAGCCACATAGTACATTCTGTTATACACTAAACTGAGCTTCAAACACCTCTCCATATGTTTGTGGGTGTGGAAGTGGGGGATTAGCCATTTGGAGACAAAAGTGACTCTGTGTCAGTTCTGACGTCTCTCACTGCATGGTTCTACAGAGCAGCCGGAGCTTTTTTGTGAGGTCATTGGGTCACTTTCACCAGTAGCCAAGGAAGCTTGTTTCCTCTATAAATCTGCATTAATGGTGACTGGTGTCTGGCAGAAAGATTCGATTCTTGTTTGCCGGATGAGTCTTTATCTTTGCAGGCAATCAGATGGCTGGCCCTCAGTGTCATGTCTCAGGAAGTACTGTCTGTGACCATTGTATTTTAATCTGTTGTGTCCAGACAATGACTCAGCATCCATCTTACTGTAAACTTGCAAGGAAGGCTCAAGTTTTCTACTTGAGAAAAAGAGAAAAAGCCACTCCTTCATGTAGCATATGAGTGGGCGAGTGGTTGGACACGGGTTTTGCTTAATGGAGTCAACATGTCCCAGTTCCTTTCCCAGCTCTATGGTGGGAATCCTGCTTCCAATCTGAGAATGCTGCTGGGAGAGTGCGTCACAGGAAAATGCAGCAGCCTCAAGTCATGTGCTTTTGCTGGCTAAGTCTTTGATAGGAGGATATCAAGGACTCTCCTAGCTAGGCCTTACCACACTTCCTCTGCCCACCACCCCCACCACCACCCACCTCCCCCGTCCATCAGCGTCCATACATAGAGCTTCCTGCTGCCTTTGGCCTTTCTCACTCACTATTGTTCCCGAAGCTCACACCATCACTGCTGTAAGTAGTAAGAGAGGGACACTAGTGTGTTCACTAAAAAGACTCCTCTCATGTAATCATGTTAATGTATGGATTTTTGGGATCAAGACAATTTAATATGCAATATCATTTTTACGATATATATCAAACATCGTCAGTGAGAAAAATGATCAAATAAAGCACATTGCCTTACCGTTCAAAAAAGAGCCTTCAGAGAATGTTTGTGATACATTGGAAGGTTTTGTTGGCCTTTCGCACTCTGTGGATTTGCCCCTCTAGCGTGTGATTGGCTCAGTTCTTTGGCTGGTCAAAGATAAGAGCAAACATACACACACAGATGTCAGACCACATCACATTCAAATCCAGTGAGGCACCTGCAGTCCAAACAAATGACAGGCTCTGTGGGCACAGGAGGTCAGGATAAGCCTGAGTAAACTTACACTAGTGATTCAGAATGAGCTTGTTATAGGCTCTATCACATTATTTTTCCCCAGGCATCTGAATGTAAAATTAGGGTCCAATGCATATTCCAGATCTCATACAAAGATCACAGTAAACAGAGATATACGGAGTGCGTTTTAACTCACGTAATCAATATTAGTGTCTCACAGAGTGCTGCTACTTTGGCACAGTCATTAGACACACTTCAACACAGGCCTTCTGAACTGCTGCCCAGTTACTAGAAACCTGGACAGAATCACAAATCATAGAAGTTCTCTGAAGTATGTATGACAGTGGGAATTTTCTTTCAGGGCTCCTGGGAAAAGATGGTTCAGCAGAGCTCTTTCATTGTCTTATGCAGTTTTGAATCTTGCTGCCTCCTGACAGGCCCTTTGGTCCAGATCACTGTGTTGAAGCCTGAGCCAGAGGTCACCACAGTGGTACGTTTCCCCATGACAAAACATAGGAAAGAGAGGACTATGGCACTGCTAGAAGAACCAAAAAACCGGCCAAGAACATCCTGTCACGTATCAAATGAGAATGCTTTATTGTGGAAATTATAGCAATACTGAGTTGGTTGCTCTGGATGCCCGTTTTTCAACACAAACTCCCATCTAGCATTTATGACCATTTACTAGTAACACATGTGTCCCCATTTGAGTCCCTGGCTCATTTTTCTATTATTTTAATCAGCTTTCCTTAAGAGAGACAGGGGGCTCATTCTACACTGGCAGCCCTATTAATCCAGGTAATATTGTAGCGCCTAATCCAGGTCAGTGCTCAGTCCTCTGTTAATGGAAGATAATGGCAGTGGGAGACTTGTTTAAAGCCTATGTAAACACTCATTAACCTGCCATGCTGTATTGTTTGTGTTTTGTTTTTTCCCTGGGGAGGAAATTATTAACAGACCCCCTGCTGCCCAACCTTCAGCTCCGTGACTCGAATAAAGTCATGCATTTTTCTGGATATGACTCATTTTCTTGCCCACAGCAGATGTTGCCACAAGCTTTGACAAAAGTTCTGCTTGCTGTGGTTTTTGTCTTTGGTGTTTGAGATGCGATTTTTAAATACTCAAAGATATGCTAGATGTACATTCACCACTGGTGAGTCAGCTGTAATGAGTTCATTCACTAATGTTTATGGACACTGACTAGTCAGATATCAGATGTGTAAAGATGTGTAACTGTAAAAAAAAAAATTATTTCCCAACTATATTTCATGCAAACCAGGAATATGTGTAAAAACAGCATGAAAAAATGTTTGGAACAGTCCGTTTTAGGTCTGACCAGCGGAGACCAGGACACTATCACGGTTCGATTTCCTGCCAAGACAAACCCCACATGAGGCTGGGAGAAGGCCAGTCTCTATTTTGGATGTTGGGGTTGTTTGTTTTATGTTTGAAAGGAGGAGCGGCAGGGGAAGTCCAGGGCCTGACATATCAGGTGATATTTCTGTTCCTGTCCACAATAAGAAGACCACAATAGCATTTCCTTCCACCGGATTCACTTCTGTCTAAGACTCAAAACAGGTCAAGAGTTTCCCCAATTGCATTTGTCTTTTATTCACTGTTCTTTACATCATGGGATCCTCAGTTGCCGCTCTAACGCATATGGAATTTGAGCAGATGATTTGTAAGCCATAAAAAGTGAGAGAGCCTCCCCTTTGGAAACCACAGGACAGTAGCTTCTCTTCTACAGGAGATTGAGCACCAGGGACAAATCATTCATAGACAATTTGACCACATGACGCTCAAAAAGCATTTCAAAACATAATAATAGTAGATGAATGTAACTGACTCAGTGACTTAGGAAAAAGCATAAGCTGACTAGCTTTTCTTCATTCTTAGCGGACGCTCCCCGCCAAGAGAAGCAAGTGGATATGTTTGACACCTGAAAAAAAAAATCACCTTGAAGATCACCACTTTAGAAATGTTCTTGGCCTAGTGAGTTCAACACTTGAAGCATTCTTGGAACAGCATCTGATAGCCAATGTGTCTTTTAAATATTAAATCAAATTCATTTTTTATCCAATTTCCACATTCCCGACTCAAATTGCTGTCAAGTGCAACCAGTAGCACCAGCTTAACTCTGGACACCTAAAACGTGGCCAATGTAATGAAAACTGGGAAGGCTTATTTCCACGAAAATATATCAAGAAAACAATCTGTGTAAATACAAAAGAGCTCTTTGTTTATCATTAATGTTTGGTCCCAGAGTACTCCAACCTGTCCTTTTGTATTTTTCTGTTTTCCCCATAAATGCCTTTTTTCATCCAAAACATCTGGCAGAAATGCTGACAGGACAGAATGTATGCCAGGATGTAGTCTCTGATGCCTCACGCAAGCCAGTCAGGATCACCTGAACACCAGTCGAGTCCAGAAGTCCTCCAGTCAAAAAAGGAAGCAGAGACTTAATGGAAGTTCAAGCTTTTCACTGAAACCTCAGAGGTGCTGAGGGTTACTTTCCACCCGATAAACTCAGACACATTTCTGGAGCGGAGTCACGGGCTGTCATGCCTGCAAAAGCATTCAGCATCCATGGCTAAAGCATTTGCTGCATGATTTTCATTTGAGTTCTTTTACTGTCCTGGACCTTGTAAGGCATTTCAAAGAGAAGGGCCTTTCTTCCTTGCTACTCCTTGCCACTACTGGAGAGCCCACATATATCACTGCGCTTAGTGTTTGCACTTGTTTCCCTGGTGCATGCTCTGCCAGTGGCTCTTTTGTAAGGGTGATATTTCACTTGGAACCAAGTCAGACATGTGGCTTCCATCAGATCCTTGACCCTACGCACAAAGTGGAGATGACCATGAAGCTGCATGCCAGCTGGGTGAACTTACGCTCAACTACTACAACCTCATTATTTCATGTAGCTCTCTAATGCATACAGTGTGGTTTTACTTACACAAACCTTTGGATTTTTGCCTCTTGTTCTCCACGATGAATTTCATTTCCTTTAATCAAATCCTCCAGGGCATTTAGTCAAATATCAAATAGCTCTATCTTTGGCTTCATGGTTAGATAACACAGTTAAAGTGCACATTTCCATCAACACTATAACAGAAATATGTTTATGCCAGCAATGACATTCTATATAGTACACTGGCCAATAAATGAATAAATAAATAAACAGTGAAAAATTGTAATTTAATTACCTTCCAACTGAATACGGGAGTTCATGAATAGTTGAAGCAATTTGTATGAACTGTTGCGATTGTGGGAATGGAGAGAGCTATTCTTATTTGTTTATCTAAACATGAAGATAATATCTTACATCGTATGACATTTTTGATTGACTACTGTCTTCTCAAAACAGTGTTTAATTTGGATACAGATGTGACACTTGACAAAATGCACTTCACCACATCTCAACAATCCAACGAATGCCTCTGAAGTCCAGGAAATCTCAACTTTTATCGCTCCCTGTGCCGCCTGCCTTTATAGAAATCAAAGGATGCTGAATAATGCTTTGCAGGGTTGTGATGTAAATGCAGCGTAAGGTCCACTTGCCAGTGATCTTACACTGTGGTGGCAGTAGTAGCACTGTTGTGGCTATAGAAGATGATTGTTGAGATGAAGGTTGACTTGTAGGGTTAAGGGTTAATATGGCCCAGGTGTGTGTGTCTGTATGGTAGGAGACAGAGCGCCTGTGTGTATTCTGTGTTTTTCCTCATCTTTAGGAGAAACATTATCCCATGAGGCCCATGTGCCTAACCACCATGTGCCTCATCATTCAACTCAAACTCCAATATCTTCAGCCCTATCCACCCATGACTGCTCCAAGACCATAATTCCATCCAAACTCATGAGAACACATAAGCACTCCACCCACCTCTCTTTCCATGGGGATTGCTAAACATATCAAGTCATCAGTCATAGTTCACCATACTATAGAAGTCTTGGATCCCCTCATAACTCCTGTTTTTACAGCCCTGTGGAGATTGGTTATCCAAACACTAAATAAGACTAGACTATTTTAAACTTTTTCCATCAACGATATAAATATTTTCTTGTGCACTTTTTGTATATTCACACAGTGCTAACAGCTATGAGAGCATTGACAAAGGTACTTTCAGTCTGTGTAAGATCTTGCAGCATGAGTGCAAGAGCAAGGTAACCTCCAGGTGATCCATGTCCCCAAGCTTCATAGATAAGCATGATCTTATTCATAGATCATCTATAGACTGCCCACTGAGGATGTGGGCCCCCACAGACCTATGGTAACATACTGGATCTATTATGCAGAACTTAATTTAACAGTATATTGTAAAAACATGTGCTCTGTTTTCCTCATGGGTGGGTGGATGTCATTAGCTCTGCTCTGTGCATAGAGATATGCATAGATAGTATATAATTCAGATTTTCTAGTCTAGATAGAGTTGTGATGGAAATAGGAGCCTAAGGAAGAATGTTTGGGACGTGTCAGAAAGCACAGACTCCTTCAGCCTCAGAAACATCCCTCAGGCTCGGGGGAAGTGGAGGGTCAGGGTCCAAGGTCCCGCTAAATCAATCATATGTTGTCAAGAAGTGGTCTTTCATCCTCCTTAGGGCAACACACACACTGAGAAACAGACAGTTTGGAGTCAAACGAGACTGTACACATGTCAGAGTCTCTGCTGGTGCCATCTTAATCTGTCAGGTCATAGAAGGAGCTTTTAATGAGTAATAACACACATATAGTGTGTATATTGGTGTGTGTTTGTAGATGTATGTGTGTGTATGTATGATAGCAGGTTGAGTGTTTCTGGTAAGAATTTACACAAGCAGTTAAAGGAGAAGGATTGCCCTTTGGCCCACCAAAATCCACAGAGAATGTTAACTACCAGCACAGGAGACAGATAAGAGAGGTGCAGTGAATGACACTGGGGGTTAGAGTTAGTGAGCTTTCAGGGAACAGGGCTGGTTCTTAGTCAGCCATCACAAAACAAAGAGCAGATGCAGAGCTTATCTTGTCATTCACTCATGCAATTAATCAAACAAACATGTCATGTCAAAACAAACTTGGTCACTCAACCAAATGAAAAAGCGTCCAGTCTTGGAGTAGACACAGACAACATAGATTAATGAATGAAAATTGGAATTTTAAAGAAGGTAGAGGGGAGCCAATCTTACTTGGCTCTGTACTTTGGCAAACCTTATATATTACCAAGTAAGGGACGAGCATTTTTGAAGTGTGAAGCCCTCATCTTAGCTTTTAAGAGTGTATTACCTTACTATTGATGCTTGCAGTAAATCTGTTCTAGGCAGGACAGAATGTTTGTTTTTCGCTGTAGGTAAAATTTAAACTGATTTTTAACAGGAAAGGACTAGACCCCGTGTAAGTGCAAACATTGATAAGCCTGGATATTCTTGGCTCTTGTAGTATGGTGTGTGTGTGTTGGGGGGGGCATTCAACAAATTTTGTAATTAAAAAAAGATATAATTAGTGACTTGACCGAATACCGCATGTGTGTGGACACAGCACTCAACTATTATGATGTTCTTCCTTCCAGGGCAGCTGATACGGATGAAAAAAAGTAACATCCATTCCACCCCACTGAATAATTTGTGCAGAATTATTAACAACCTTTTACACTCTGTATGCTGCAGCATGCATCCAAAACCAGTATCAAACAAAAGCACATGATTTTTACTCACCATGGAGGACTGTCAGAGTGCTCATAGAACATTGTTGAGAAAGTTTCTGATTCCACTCATGTATCATTCAAACCAAACAGCAAAGTTTCTTTGGACAAGCAGCCACTGTTATTGGATACACTCCCAGATGAACACACAGTCCACAGTCGTCTCAGCACTCTGCAAGAACCGCACTTAAACTGTTTGATTTTGTAATTCAAGAGCCCAGGAAAGAGGTGGTGACTTCCTCCAGCAGCTACAGTGTAGCAGCCCTCTCTGCTCCCAAACTGAGCTTTACAAACAGCAGGAAGAGTTGTCATACAGCCTCTCACTGAGGCAGCAAACGAGAGAGAGGGAAAAAGGAGGAACAGCCTAAAATGGGCAGGGTTTGGGAAGAGGGGGAAAGGAAAGAAGGGAGGGGGAGTCTTTCCCGTGTTGTTAAGGAAACAGTCAGGGAAAAGTCAGCCCGAGACCAATTAACTAAGATTTTCCACACTGAATAAAACATGACAGTACAAGGAAAAGAAAGAGCCACTGACGAAAGCATTGACTGAAATGGGTGTGTTCACTCTGAAGTGTAATGCAGTCTCCAAACTAAAAAAACACAGAAGGTCCTTTTGTTGCTTGTGAGTGCTTGGACTGAACAAACTTAGTCAATTACAGCAACAGTAAGTGATATATATAAATAACAATCAAAAGTAAGAATAAAAACACTGGACTTAGAAACAATGCAGAAACTAACAATCACTCCTTGAAGATGAAGATGAAAAAGACTTTTTGCAGAGACAGTGTCTGTTCCATCAAACGGTTACAGTTCTGTCAGATTAAAAATATAGACCTTTTATAACTTTTTTAGATTCTCAGACTGAAAATCAGTATGCCCTTCTGTGACAGGCATGTTACTGTGAACTACACCCCATTTCCACCAGGGTGGTAGTTCTGGGCTGGGGCTCATGCCAGTTTGCAGTTGGTTCAACTTGCAGACCTTGTAAAAACCAGTTGGGTTTTCTATATCACATCAGCACTCTCTCTCTCTCTCTCTCTCTCTCTCTCTCTCTATATATATATATATATATATATATGTGTGTGTGTGTGTGTGTGTGTGTGTGTGTGTGTGTGTGTTTTCCCAGCAGCACTAGGCTGAAAGCAATGGTGGACTTTATTGTTTTACAGTTTTAACTGGTCTTGTTGGTCAGGGTAATCCTGCCCCTGACAAGAGCAGTACTTGGTTTCACTTTGGAAACTGAAAGTTGGTTCTTTGGCTCAAACAGCCTTGGTGGAAAAGGTAATAGAGCATATCCATTCTTCTGTTCTTGAAGGATGTTATCAGTGTCCATGAACGGGTAATTGCTCCTTTTTAGTCACCTTGCATTCCATTTACTAGGACTTTCACTTTAAGAGACCTCCATAATGTAAGAGCAGTTACCAAGGCTACTTGGTAAAATCCAGACATCCAGACATTTCCCTTGAAGCCCATGGTTGATTCTAATGGGAAATCACCCTTGTAAGAAGTGTTTGTAGTTGAACACTAAGAAGCATTCCTTAAGAAACTGATCACCACTCTGTATAAAAATAATGGTGAAATCTGGATTTTACATTTTCTTGGTTTTATGCAAACCCATGTTAGGGGATTAACAAAACGCTCCAACTCAAACACTCTGATTTCTCCATCAACACTCTATGATCCCGGTTTATCAGTCATATTATCAGAGACAGAATAATGGAGAGACAGCACAAAGAACAGCTCCAAGTTCCTCTCAGTACTGTAAGGGGTGGGCCAGGAGGAGGAAAAAGCGCTAAAGAAACATGGCTGTACTTTTTAATAGAGGTCCAGACATTTTCTACTGTCGTTCTGGATGGCTCACATCCCAGTGGCATTGTGGGCTGAATCTACTCACGGCTAGCAGAGGCTCACCTGTCCCCAAGGCTGATTTACTCTCCAGCACAAAGCCTAAAACTAAAAGGGAATGTGAGGTGGGAGAGAGAGGAGAGAGTCTGGGGGATGTGGGGGCTGTCAGGCTGACTTATCTAGACCGATCCAACGTAAACCCAATGCACCCTTTTAGCGCAACAGAAAAAGTGCTTGAGCATTCCTTACACCAAAGCTCTGAAGCAGCTGAACATGTTCATGTGCATTCATCATTGGAAAGGAGGAAGATGAAAAGGAGATCACACTGTTTGAAGACTGCAAATCTGTCTCCATGAGGAATAGCAGCAAAAGATGTAATGAGTGGTGGAAGTGATAGAATGTCTTTGACAAGACAGCACTTGTCCAAAATGAGGTGATAAAAGCTAATAGGTGTAAAAAAAAAAAAATCAGACGTGCCTAATTTCTCTCTTACAATAGGGTATCATGATGCAATGTGATGTAAAGTGAGACTTAAATCAAAGAACGTTATGCACGGCAAAGGAAATAACCAGAGACATTATATCATACATTCCCAATATCCTCAAGGGCTTAAAGTACATTAGTAGAGATTGCAGTAGAAGTACTTGAGCAGATGAGCACAGGCTTAATCACTGAGTGCATGCTTAAACATATCGGACATTCATGCTTAGCTCAAGCCAGAACACATGCTCTATGATTGCATAGAAAATTGAATTTTCTGAGCATCATCTGCTGGCTTGACTCTAGAAAGAGGCATTCTGAGATAGCACTGTGGGTCCTCCAACACCACTGGATTAGTAATCTGAACAAAAAATTCATATGCTGAAATAAATACCAGGAGACGATTCTTGGAAGGTATCCACATCGTTCCCTTCAATCAAGAACACATGAGAATTTCAGAACGTAAACACATGCTCGGCAGAGCTCTCATGGCTCACCTCAACTGACACTGAAATTTCAGCCCGAGTGAGAACGATGTGGGAGTAATGAAGAATTATGCTCCAACACCCATTAGTAAACTGGAGCATTCCTGGCTCTTCAAACCTGCTTATTAAAAACACACACCCGAAGAAGACATCTCCCTGCAGGTATGGCTCAAAATCTCTTACATAAAGAAGTCCCTAGTACAGTTCACACATAAAATCCTCAAAATGCCTTGTGTGAAACATGTAATTTATTACAGTATTGTGCAAAACTCCTAGGCACCTATGCAAATACATTTATTTCAGCAATACGTCTTTTACTTTTTGGCAGCAAAAACACAAATGAACACAAAGAAGAAAAGCAGTAAAAAGTGTCAAGATTTTTTTTTTTTATCTCTAAAAAGTAGGTTTGATTCTCCTCCATGCCTAAAACCGTTGCGTGGATTTGTGAAATTCCATGAGCAGTACACCTGATTCAATCTAATGAAGTACTGGTCGAGCCAACCAAAACTCGTTTTTACTTTATAAATGTTATTTTTATTCTTTCTTAAATTGGTGCCCAGCTAAACGGCTTTAAAAGACATGCTTTTCTCAGGTGCCTAAAATGTTTGCATGATACCATATGTAGAAAGGTTCTTGAAGGTATTGTAGCATGGAACCCCCTACCCTAGTTAGCCTGCAACATATAAATAAAATCTCTACTCACTTAAATCCCTTGCATCTGTAATCCTAGAAGGGGGATGTCATGGTTAAGTGAACCATGCCGATCTGCTCTCTGATGCTACTGCTCTTTTAGGTGAATATGGAAAGAGTTCCAGCATGCCTGCTGGCAAGGTTGTAAGGGGAACCCGTGCAAAAGGAGAGGTCTGTTTGGTATTAGATGGGAGGGCTAACACAGGAAATGGCTCAGGGGGGACTGACGTGTTCCCTCCATGGTCGGCACCGCTCCCGGAGCTCCAAGCCTGGACCAGTAAAAGGCCTTCAGTGTTCCTCTCTTACTGGAGGAGGGTAGGAAGGGGGATGAGGTTTAGACTTGAACAAGAGTGGCGAGAGGACAGGGAAGGTTGGGGATGGGGGAGTGAGGGGTAGTGGATTACATAAACAGTTCAACACCCTGCGAGGCAAGTATCCGACACCCCTCCCTGTGGACGAAATGCACTGGCAGTGTATTGTAGTTCTTGAGAAGATCTTTTTGAAACTTTAAAAGAACATGGCCAATGTCAAGTTCTTCTCATTGAGGTCATGCTGTTAAAGTTGGAATGTTTCCATAAAAGCGTAATTCCTCTTAACTCACCAGCTGCAGTTCATCTAAATGTGAAGGAGCAGTGAATTAAAACAAAGGGCAATCGGACAATGTCAAAGATTTTAGAAAACTAAAAGTATGCACCCAGTTTATGTGAAACAGACCTCATGTCCATTTAGTCTCACTGTATCTCAGGTAAAGCTCTGGATAAAAGAACTGCTCTCCGATGACTTTAAATGCTAGTTGTGCTCTTATAAGATGTTTCAGTGAAGAGGCATTGTAACTTAGGGATAAAAATATCTAAATAGGAGAGGGACCCTAAAACAGTGACAGAAAACTGAGGCAAGTGGGGTGTTAGGGGTTGCTGTGCTACTTTTTTCAAAAAGTTATTTTGTTGGTAGTTTATGAAGCTTGCTGCACAAGTCAGCACAATCCAGAGGCATTTTATGGAGGCTGATACAAGAACACACACAAGGCTAAAACAGTAATTAGACCAACAGAAAGAGAAGGTCTGCATCCTATTCTGCATAATTTGAGGGCAGTATTCTTAAACAGTGATATTTAGCTCCACTGCTGTTCAGTGCCACAGTTTTATTTAAAAAAAAAATGTTTGATGATAAGTCTTATTTTTTTATATTCAACCAAAAAAAACATCATACCGAAACCTCAGACTGTGTTTATAGAAAGAGAAGATCATTTAAAACTCAGTTAACACCCTGGAATGTTTGTGTAGCTGCTCTCTTTTGTTGAGAAGTATTTAAGACTTCACAGGAAACGTCATGCCTCTATAAGTAATTAATATTGATGGAATGGTTTAACCTCAAAGAAATAAAAGACAAATTGTCTGCCGGCCTTGCAACAGCCTCCCACATGATCCTGTTTTCAACCAGCCTGACTTTGTCTGATATCCTTGTGAGATGCCTGAGGCTGGTGACATGAGAATCTGCAGCCAGCTTTGTATCTAATGAATACTCATGACTTTGTCTAAATGGAAGAAGAGGCGCTGTAATGCATCTTGTTGAAAGTGAGAAAAACTGTGCCTTAAAGCAAGAAGATCTGATGATCACCAATCCAAACATACAGTTGGCCTATTAGGTTATCAGACCACACACTGCATGCACTCCATCACATCACTACCGAGCAAAATGCTAATAGAGATCTTTAAGGTATCTCCATGTTTGAGCCGTAGAGGATACTCTACATTACATTTATGCTCGTAAAAAAGCCAGTTTAGAATTCTCCGCAGAACAGAACCTGTGTTTGGTCTTTGGGCATCACCTCTGGTTAGGCACTGGCAAATGTATTACCCATGAATATTCTACTTCTTCATTATTGTGGAAATATTTGGCCTTGTGATGTAAATGAGGTTCATATGTTAGAGAGAAAGGCAAATTTAGTTTTTGCCATGAGCAGGAAAGATCCCAACTTTTCTCAAAACCACATGGCGAAGAGCAACCTAAGTAGGTAGGTTTCTTTAAATACGTATTAGTCAAAACTGCAATATGTGAAAAAGAAACTATAAAAAAGTAATTCTTCATATTTATCCCTGTCCTGACCTGTCTATGGCACTGTTGTTGTGGGCCACCGAAGTGGGGAAGACTCTGATTCACCCCCTGTCTTCATGTTCACAATAGCTGGGAGTCATTCCGTTTCTCCCCTCCACTCAGAAGAAAACCTTGGCAGTGCTGTGGTTGCCTTGTAGTGTTCTGAACTGTAATTTGGTAGACACATAAACATGCTGGGCTGCCAACAGGAAACCATTCCAAGCATATTAAAAATCCCAGTTATTCCTGGTTCAAAAAAATCCATTCACAGAAAGTCACACTTTCCGTAGTTAAGAGCTAATTGTCAGCGTGAACTTTAGATTTTAGCCATTTAACACTGTCTTGTCAACCCTGCATTAGGCATAGAAAAGGATCATGGCCTTCATACTCACATATTGTTGCTTTGAAGTCACGAATATTTATAAGTTTAGTCGATGCAACTTATAACATCCAAGTGAAAGATATGATACAATCACTGTGTCAGGGCATTATGGAACCACCTTTTGCTTTAATTGGTGCTTTGAGTTTTTTGGGATACTTCTCTATCAATTATGAACATCTAGACTGTGAAATACTTCCTCCACTCATCTTTACAGAACTGTTCAAGTTCAGTCAGGATGGTGATAGTTGGTGGACTGCAGTCTTCAAGTCCAGCCACAGATTTTCAGGCTCTGACTAGGGAACTCAAAGACATTCATCTTTTTCTGTTTCAGCCACTGTGTGGTCAATTGTGCTGTGTGATTTGGGTTATTGTGATGTTGGAAGGTGAATCTTCTTCCCATCGACAGCGTTCTAGCAGAAGGCAGTAGGTGAGCTGCATGGCTGTCTACCAGATGTACCATTAGGTGTTGAAGCCATATAGTTCGGTTTTGGTCTCATCTGGCCATTACACTGTTTTTCCACTTGGCCTCAGAATTGTTAGGGTGCATCTTGGAAAAGCTCAATTAAGACTTAATGTGACCTTTTCCTGAGGTGTGGCTTTTTTTGCAACCCTCCCATACAAGCCACATTTCTGGAGCACTTGTGATGTTGTTGTCACAGGTACACAGTGTTGTCACAGGTAAATTCCTGTAACTCCCTTAAAGTTGCCATAGCCCACTTCGTACCCTCTCTGACCAGTTTCCTCCTTGTTCTTCCATCCAGTTTGGTAGGACGGCCTGTCCCAGGAAGAGTACTTTTAGTACCAAACACTTTCCACATCTTAATTATAGACTTCACCATGATCCTAGAGTTTGAAAAAGTCTTTGATTTTTTTTTGCATCAATCTGCTGATTTGTTATGTGTCATTTCAGGCTGCAAAGAAACAAAATGCGAATATTCTGAAGGAGACTATTTTCTATACCCTCTGTATAACACTTCTTGTTCATCATTTGCATAGGTTTGATAGAAAACTCTCAATTAGAGTCTACAAGAGAGCAAAGAAACCCTCAAAAATAGAGTAAAACATCATAAAACCCAAGGGGATAGGAGTGAAATATCTTTAAATGACAACATGGAGGAGAATACCATGTGTTGCTCCAAGTGTTATCAAGTGGAATGTCAAGAATGTGTGGGGTGGACTTCTAAATGTCCAAGAGTCCAGACGATTCAGTCTTACATCCCTACAGCTCAGTGATCACCCCCGCAGTACCTGATCCACCAGTGAGACCGCTAATTCTCACTCACTGTCCAACTCTAACCTCTCTCACCTTATCCACTTCCTTGTTTCTCTGTCATCCCCAAGGATGCTGGCCTGCACAATACACTCGTCTTTAAAATCAGACATTCATTTCTCCCAAGAGCCTGTGTCCCTGTCTAAACAAAGGCCCTCCTAACTTTCTCCCTTTACATGCTGAACTCTTTCACAGATGGAGGCTAAAACGGACGACGTCTCTCTCTCTTTTCCTATGAGCATTTTTGGCTTGTTATTTTGCAGAACAATTAAGACGCTGATGCTAATGAATATATGTATTTGAGTCAGATATAATAAATGAGTTATTTGCTGACAGAGGTCATGTTGCAAATTCATGACACCCTGGAAAAAGGACAGCTGTTCTCACATTTTTTGAACTATCCAGGCTTCCATGCCGAATGTTTCCGGGAACAAAAAAGAAATGTCTGTAAATCTGTAGTTCTCTTGTAGTTCATCTTTATTTAACAGAAGTATACATTTTGTATAAAAAGTATAAAAAGTATTGCAGTGCTACACTTACTTATTTGTTGAGTTTTGGGTTGGAAGCCACCCAACAGAAAACTGTCCAATCACTCTTTTTTCTCCTCCAGTTTCTGTGTACATAGAGCCAGTCTACCTCACCTATTGTTTAAAACTGGTTCAGAAGATGGAAGGCTTTACACTTTAGATTAAATAGCAGCATAATTAAGGTATGTCAGTGGAATTGACCAGTCCATTGACCAGTCATTGACCAGTTTTGATTTACAATGTGTGAGGCCAATTTTTGTGAGAAAAAAATTAATAAGCACCATCGTTTGCACAGTGCTGATAGGACTCTGAACATTCCATGGGGAACTCTCAGAAATCATCATTACTGTGTGTGTTGGGGGGGGGGTTCTTCCATTTTTGATGACTTATGACATTTATGACCCAATGTAAATGCTCACGTCTCACAGTTTTGGTTCACCAGTGTGCGATGATCATACACTATAATAAAGCTGAGCAAGAAAAAAACAGTAAGCCATCGTGCTGAAAGAACACACGAACATGTGTTACAAAATGGTGTACAGTGAAACTCAGCTGTGTGCTTCTGGGAGCATAATGGAAACAGCTTTAAAATATTATTCTCAGCTATATGTCACTTTTAGAAACCCTTCTGTTGACAGTTTGGCTCCTTTAGCCATCTGTTCACTAGTGAAAGCTCTGATCCATTAGAGTATAATCACAGATAAGAACACTGTTTTGGATCTGGTACTGTCGAATTTAAGTGCTGCGTTTCACATTTGGATTCTTATTATATCTTGTCATATAGAAAGCATTATAAAAGAGGGTGCTGTGCAATTTTATCTGTCTTGTCTGTGAGGCTAGTGGCTGTAAGGTCTATGATTAAAGTAATAACAGGGACACAAGCCTGCTCATGATAGAGGGAGAGAGATGAGGGCAAAGAAAGCAGCTTTACTACATCATCACACTATGTTAGGCCTTCCCTTCCCCCTTGGGGGCAAACAAGTTGAGACATAAAGCAGCACACACACACACACACACACACACATGCTCAAACACACAGCTGTGAGCACCTGGAACACCTCTGTGTCAGGCTGTTGCACTACCCTCGATCATCACACTGTCAGAGGCACTACCGGCCTTGCCCCCCTGCTGCTGACTCAGACTTCATTTAAACAAACACACGGCTGGAACTATACCCTGCACCTCCAGATGTTAGCCCTGCACCAGTCGATAATGTTGAATTGAATGTCTCTTGGGTCTCTTTTCTCAAATAACACTTAAAGTGATCTGTCACTGGTTTCTGATCAAGCCTGGCTGAATCTACTGACTATCATTTACACATTATGCTATGAAATGGAAGCCACTGTGGAATTATCTGTGCTCTGCTCACACACATACCTTTTTCATTGCACATATTTCCAGGCTGCACAGGCTTTTCAGGAGCTTTCAGCCTGATTAGATATATCCCAATTTTACTTGGCTACTTTCTATAAGATGCTGTACAAAACAAAAATTGTGTGAGGCATTTTTAAATCAGATCCCTGACAGCAATAGTTTGGATGGCCAGTAAAATCTGACCAAGTTATGATGGAACATTTTGTCATTATTCAATTAAAAAATAATTAAGTACACAAACAAGAACAGCTGTACTTTAACTCAAAAAAGATATATATAAAAAGAGCACTTGAGTCATATTTCACCAAAGATATCTCTACTTTCCTGGATTGATTTATTTTCTCCACCACTGGAGTTGCTGCAAAAGGAGGCCAAGAATTTACAAGAAGTGCTTTTAAAACAATTAATTATTTAAAAAGACCTTAACTTCCTCGTTGAAAACCATTTGTTTCACTTATCATGAGTTTCATTGCAGTAATGAATAAGCAGTGACACTGCAATGGCATTTAGCCAAGGCAAGATATATGGTCACAGAGTCATTTCTGATGGATAGCTAGAGGGTACGTTTTCTAGGGTTCTTCTCACTCGTGTTTTTTAAAGATTGCTGGGGTGTGATAAACTTTGAAGTCTAAATGGGTGAACCATGCAGAATGTTGCAATTCAGTTAATTGCAGGGAGTCAGCAATTATAGTTGCTATAGATGAAACTCTGTCATATGATTATCATTCTATGGGTGGAGAATCCACAGAAAAGGGGGCTTCTCATTTTTTGTGCCAATGGCTGGCAATGCACCAGAGAAAGCATAATTCAAACAACCTGTCCTTTACTTGCCTCCCTCTCGAACATACATGTAAAGACATCAGTGCACTTATGTCTACAATCCCAAGAGTGCTTACTCATTAGCTCCCCTCCAACCAGACCACGGTTCCAAGCATGTGCTAACACGCTCAGTGCTGTTCCAACTATTGCAGAGTTCAAAGATTGTCTAGAGCTAAAGCCCTTCTGGAGAATTTTGTTGAGATGTGTTGACGTGTTCATGCTGCATTTAAGTTTGGGAGGAAGCCACTATGTGCTCTGTCTCTCTCTAAGTATGGAAAGCCAAAGGTATGAGTATCTGGAAAAACTGACAGCATGAATTCACTGACAGTCCCAGAAGCATTTACAAAATAAAGAAATGCTTGGTGCTGCTGCATGGCAGAGGTGCCCAGCATTGGTCCTGGACATGTACCACCATGGATACTCCAGAGCCAAAGCAATCAGCTCTAATATTCAGATGCTCCTGAAGGTATAAATATATCTGGATCAAGTGTGTTAAATTAGGATTCTAGCTAAACTCCACAGTGGTAGACTTTCAGGACCAAGAAAGGACACACCTACTGTACAAGGACTGTACAGGGGATCCTCGAGTTATGCCACAGATCCGTTCACCCACATAGTCCGTAAGTACAAGGCTAATGGTGTAAGCCCAGTGGGAGTGGGAGTGGGCGTTGTAAACTCAAAACATCGTATGTTGACACTGTTGTAACTCAAGGACCCCCTGTATTATAGTGAAGTGCCCTAAGAATCCATTTGGGTAAAATTGTGATTATTTTGTGCTTCATTAAGTTGGCTGTAGACAATTTAAAGAACAAAGAAAATGAATACAATTTCACCTGGTATTAAAATCTGTGAGTTGTTAAAAGTGCTGCATTCTATAGAAATGTTTCTTCACACACAAGGATTCAGTGCTGCTTTAGTTTGTATACATTAGGGACATTGTATTGTATTTTATACTGGTGGAATGCATTCTAAGGCCATGGAATGCAAAAGTCCAGCACTATAAAAATCAATCCATCTGTGTCGCATGTTTGCTTTTCCTGTGTAATGTTGTTTATATTGCTGCCTTGGACCTTGAAAATCTCAAACATATCATAAATCTCCAGCATCTTTTTCTTACTATGTCACAAAAATATATTGCTAGGAAATTTGACCTTTAGTTTGCTCACAGATGGAGCAGTTCTTTGGCATGATGTTACAAAAGAACCGCTGTTCACTAATGGAACTTTTAGAGGATGGTTTTGTGAAAAAATATGCAAGTATAAGTATACTTAGAACCTTGTTAACTATTAAAGAGCTGTCAGAGATGGTTTTCTTCTATAACTGTTTGAACCAGATGGTTGCAGAAGTGTTTATCTGTATAAATGAATGTAAGCTATTTCATGGAATCACACTGTTTAACACAGACATCCTGAATTCTATGAGCTTCAGACTTGGGCCAAGAACAGTAATTGGGATTTTGGGCAGGTTGACAAATTGGTGGGATTTGAAGGTTCAGTATTCTGCTTCAGTCACTGGAGGACAGCAGACGGCTCATTAAACTCAATGGACTGCAACCAAAATGCACTGGCCATAAGTTCGCTTGAACAAAAGAGCCAGTGGAACTTGATCAGTCACGCTAGTCAGTGCAGCCGTTTTCACTCCATGGAATGAGCCATAGGAACGCTCTCTTCTTACACACTGCATTCCTGCCGTGCAGCTGTGGCTGGAGTGCAGAGTAACGTGCAGGAGTGTTTTGTTTCTCAGCCATCTCAAGAACCCCCAGGACGTTTCCAATCACACGACACAATCCACTCCTAACAACTGTTACACGACACTGTCATAAACTGATACACTGTAACCTTAAACACACTCACACACACTATATATATATATAATACACACACACACTATATATATATATATATATATATATATATATATATATAATATCATATGCTATGAAGTGGGGAAAAAAAT
>JBBIGA010000007.1:14939841-14955219 GCA_037576975.1 Alestes dentex | reverse complement strand
CTACAGGGGACAGTCTCCCTGGAGCAACTTGGGGTTAAGGGTCTTGCTCAGGGACCCAGTGGTGGTATGCTGAAGGTCGGATTTGAACCCATGAACTCTTGGTCCAGAGGCAAGTGTACTACCCACTAGTTCACCACCACCCTAGTACCATGTAGAATCTGACACAATTGCACAACAAAGATCCTTAGGATTTCACAGAAACAAACCTCACCAGTTGGCATCTATCAACACTACAAACACAGCCCTTGCATTCATAATGCATCTCATCGATGGTAACCAATATATATGAACTTGATCAACCAAATTATTTAATTCAGTCTTCTTCTTCTTCTTCTACTTTCAGCTGCTCCTGATTAGGGGCCGCCACAGCCAATCAACCGTCTCCATCTCCTTCTGTCCTCTGCACTTTCCTCTCTCACACCAACTGCCTACATGTCCTCCCTTTCCACATCCATAAACCTCCTACTAGAACTTCCTCTTCTCCTCTTCCTTGCAGTTCCATCCTCAGCATCCTTCTCCCAACATACTCAGAGTCTCTCCTCAGCTCATGTCCAAACCAATACAATCTCACCTCTCTGACTTTTCCTCCAAACGGTCATGAAAATTTAGAAATTCAGATTCAATTCAACAATATATTAAAATATGTATATTGCACAGCAATGTTTCTTAGGAATCTATGTAACATTCTAAGATAATGATGTGTTCAACTGCTAAATATTATTACTGTATTCTGATCTAAAGAGTCAGTTTCTGCTGGGTGCACTGGTATGTCTTGAGAACTTCACTTTGTTGAATATTGTGAGTAAATAGGAAAATTACATCCTCATTTTAGGTGTCATCAGGGGTACTTACACAAATATTATGTTATATCTGTCCAATCACTGTTCAAAGAACCATATGTCTGCCATATTTTCCATTTTGGTTTTTCTACATTTGAACGAGCCCGGTCTCACAAGTTTTCATGAAGCCATCATGATATACAATCTATTCAAAATACGTGCTGCGATCACGCTTTAGGGCTTTTTTCGTGCTTCACTACCCTATATATTGTAGTGCACAGTGCAGAACATTGTCAGTATCAGTGCTAACTGGTGACTGAGGGACAGTGGGAGAGAAATAATGAGTTGATTCCTTATTGTTTTTGTTTGCAAAGCGGTTGAAACAGGTTGAAATGCCATGAGACATAACCCTAACCCTAACCCTAACCTTAACCTTAACCCTAACCTTAACCTTAACCTTAACCCTAACCCTAACTCTAATCCTAACCCTAGACCTAACCCTAACATAACCCTAACATAACCCTAACCCCAACCCTAACCCTAACCCTAACCCTAACCCTAATTCTAACTCTAACCCTAACAGTCACCAGTTAGCGCAGATACTAGCGGTGTTATGCACTGCACATTAAAATACAGGGTAGTGAAGCGCTGTCCTAGCACGAAAAAAAGCTCTAAAGCATGATGGCAGCAAGTTTTTGAATAGATTTTATGTTGTGATGGCTGCACGAAAAGTCGTGAGATCGGGTAGTTTGCACACAGCAGCTGCCCTTTACAGTGTGTGAATCTTTCATGCTCATAAAAGATATAGAACAAAAATGACTTATATTCAACAAGTCAGTAGTAAATAACATTTTGTCTTCTCTTATATGTCACCATTATTAAGATATTGGGGGTGGGGGGGGGCTGGATAGTGATCATAAGTAGCTGTACAGATGTTATAAGAATTGTTTAAACCTAGCCCTAACTTTTTAAGCCAGGAAATACACTGAAAATACATGAAAACACACACAATCTTTGTGGTTGCCGGTTCCTATCACTTATCCTGTACTTTGATGGGGCCCATTCTGATGAACCTTCAGAGATTAAGAGGCACTCTAACATTTGGGTCTTTCATTAAAGACTGTGTTTACTGCAAATGCAGTGAGACATGCTCCAACTGCCCAGACCAAAGCCTGTTTGAACAGAGAGAACTTTCATGATCTGGGCGAGACAGAGAGAGAGAATGTGAGAGACAGAAAGAGAGAGAGTTGGTATGAAGAGAAATGAAGAAACAGACGTTCTACAGTTGTAAGTGGTTTTACAGTAAGATCGGCTGCCATACAGTGGTTACCCTACAGTATGTACAGTAAACTGTTTTCTACACGTCAAGCATTGTAAGCCAGGGTTTCTTGGGATTTGCATCATGCAACATGCATATGAACAGAATGTCTTCTTCCACAGTTTCCATCCTATTTCATCAGCTCCATAATTATTGGTAAAAAAAAATATTGGTTAAAAAAAGGGGAAAAATCTGTGTGGTTATTTATTCTGAGCTCACACTGAAAATATAACATTGAAGTAATCAACGAAGCACATTTAGTTGAAGAAAATATAAACGCCAGTAAGAAATGATTTTCTTAACCATGTGTCACAATTATTGCTACTCATATATATCAACAAAATACATTCATTGACATTTTTTATATTTTTCTTTCAGTAGGGCATAAATATGAGAGGTCATAGAGGCCAAATCGACTTAGTCATTCATCATCATGGGGAAGATTAGGGAATGCACTAATGAACTGAGATGAAAGTGTGTTGATTTGCATAACTCAGGCAGTGGTTACAAAACAGATAAATGCCTGACAATACCCTTATCCAGTGGGAGAAATATTAAGACAGCAAGAACTGTACTGAACCTGTGTGAAAGAGGACGGATGTTTATTTTTAGCTGCTCTCCCAGTGAGGGGGTTGCTTGCAGAGATGGATTTACCAAGTTTTCAAAACAATTTGGACTTCACCTCCGAGCCAACCCATTATTTGCAAGGCATAATAGAAAGATGCATTTCATCTAACCACAAATGTAAGCACCTGGAGTTCACTGGATGCCACTGAAACTTTGGCAGGAATCAGGATCTATGATTAGATAACTCTCAACACAGCCATCCCAGTCCCCTGACCTAAAGCCCATTTAAAATCTGTAAGATGAACGGAAAAGGCGAGTCCACAACAGAGGAAGTAACACCCTGGAGCATCTGGTGAAATTCTATATTGAAGGATGGTTTCAGATTGCTGGCTTGGTATTCTTCTGTCTTACTGGGCATTATTGGAATATAAGAAGCCTCACATAATAAATATATGGGGGACAACAACGGTGAGGCATGTGGTTTAGTGAACAAAAAAAAACTAAACTACATTTAATTCACTTAATTTCAACCACAAAGACAATTTTATGATTCTCTACCAAGTGTGCCAAGAATTATGAAGCTGACCGTAGTTGCAACCTGTTATCATTAACAATCTGTACATCCTCTTAAAAAGCAAGACAGCCTTATTCCAAGTTTGCTTTGTTGTTCCATTGTTCCATTCATTTTGAATTCTTTGCACAATATAATGTGCATTTGTGTCTCAAATAAAGTAAAAAATCTTTTAAAAGTACAAGGGGGTGTTTACGAGGTTTTGATCTGACAGCAATATCGAAGTCATGTACCAAAAAAGCTTACACGAAAAGCCTTGTAAGTTCAAAGTCTCAGAATTGTAACTGTTCCACCAGGCACACGCACTCTCACTTACTTTTTCTCTCTCAGTGCCAGTATGTGTATATTTCAGCTGGCAGCACTGCAGTATCCATGCAGAGGAACTGCCTGTATACAAGGCAGGCGTATTTGAACGCTGTTCAAAATGACAATGATTACAACATCGTTATATTTCATTTGAAGGTCATTGTCCATGCTCCATTTGGAGGGTTTGCCATTTTCCCGCTTTGCCAAAGTGTTATTTTGTTTAGACTCCCACTGGTGAGAGGACTGATCGGAGTGGAGCCGCAGTGCTGAGCATTTCCTGCCATCTCCCCCCCACTGAGTTCTCTCTGGAAGCTTAACACTGTGTTTCCTCTGGCTGTCTCTACACTGCTGCCTGCACGAGGGGGCACAGCTGTTAGAGTCATAATCACGCCACACACACACACACACACACACACACACATTCCCAAATATACATACATGCATACTGCTCCCAGTACTGCTGACACTCTCTGATTTTAGCTTCTCCAGTATTGAGTCTGTAGGTGAAATTCTGTGCCAGAGCATGAATAAATGAGAGAGTGAATATCAGAATGATGAACCCTAACAAATAAACTGACATAGTGTAGGATGTTTTTAGTAAATCTTTTGAAACATGAGTTTCAGACCTAAATAATCCATCTGAATAGTACAAGATATGATGTCTACAGTTAATTCTGAAAATCTTTTTTGAAGTGTGAAGATTTGATGTGAGTTTGATGTAAAAACAACAGTACAGGGGGGCTTCAAGTTACGACGGAGATCCGTTCCTATGACAGTGATGTAACCTTAATTTTGGTGTAAGTCGAAACACACCCTAGCCTAAGTTAATAACCTATCCTAACGCAGTTGTAAAATCTATAAACACAACAAAGAAAAAACGTCAAAAACTAAGTGTAAAAAAAATTTGTTCAGAAGCCATGAAAAAGGCCAAAAAGTCGCCAAACAAAGCAACACAAACAGAACATTGGTGCTTAGATAAGCATCCTCAGCCCGATCTCATGACTTTTTGTGCAGCGATCACGACATAAAATCTATTCAAAAACGTGCTACGATCACGCTTTAGGCCTTTTTTGTGCTAGGCCCACTCTTCACTACCATATGTATTGTAGTGCACAGTGCGTAACACCGCCAGTATCAGCGCTAACTGGTGACTGTTAGGTTTTGGGTTAGTGTTAGGGTTAGGGTTAGTGTTAGGGTTAGGTTTAGGGTTAATTTTAGTGTTAGGGTAAGGGTTAGGTTTAAGGTTAGTGTTAGTGTTAGGGTTAAGGTTAGGTTTAGGGTTAAGGTTAAAGTTAGGGTTAGGGTTAAGGTTAAGGTTAGGGTTAGGATTAAAGTTAGGGTTAGGGTTAAGGTTAGGGTTAGGGTTTAGGCTTAGGATTAGGGTTAGGGTTAGGGTTAAGGTTAGGGACTTTCCCCGTCTCACAGCCTCTCAACCTGTTTCAACCGCTTTGCAAACAAAAACGATAAGGAATCAACACATTATTATTACACTTTCAGTGGGAAATGGTTAGTATATTTTCACAATATTGCATAAAAGCGTTCATTCATAGGCTACAACAGAAGACAACTTTGCATTAACTGGAGGCAAAGATGCTGAAAAACTCTTTTAAGCCAGTGTGCACAAATTTCTCTCCTACTGTCCCTCAGTCACCAGTTAGTGCTGATACTGGCGGTGTTAGGCAGTGCATATTAAAATATATAGGGCAGTGAAGCATTGTCCTAGCACGAAAAAAAGCCGTAAATCGTGATTTTGAATAGATTGTATCTCGTGATGGCTTCACGAAAACTCGTGAGACCTGGCTCCACATTTCTGCGTATTCTGCATGTTACTTCCCCCACGCACCACTAAACTAGTTTGCCCAAGAGAGCTCGAAACGTAGTATGTTGAAACCCTCATAACTTGAGGACCCCCTGTATAATGTCTCGAGGTGGACTACAAATCACAGTACAAGAGTCAAAGATGATATTCATCAGTGGCAAACTGTGACCACTGAGGTTATGTCCTCAGTTTGGGCCATAAATATAAAAACACACACACACACACACACACACACACACAGCACACAAAGAAAGCAAATATTCCTGTATAAGAATGCTATTTATAATAGATTCTAGTAGTTTGTTAGTGCTAAGCTAACAGCCCAGTACATGAACATTTTTCAGGCTGTTCTAGATTAAACACAGACATCTGAAGCTTGTAAAGGACATTACATGTTATAACTGATGCTTGAAACAGAAGTACCATAATATTTTATCCTGTATGTAGCATTTCTAGAATGATTCCTTCAGGCAAAAGTCCTGGCTTAGAGCTGCTACTTTTTATGAGTTAGTGATGTATTTAGGAGCTCCTGAAGACCTAGAATATTGTTCCCCTCATAAAACTTATGCTTTTGCATTATTTAATTTAGTTTGGACCTTCTGACTTTTCAGTCTGGTCCAAACCAAAATAACAGGTGTCTCAGACCTCAGTCCGGACCAAAAGACCAAAAACTTTTCCGATCAAAAAAGGTGATCTCAGTCTTGGTCAAAGTGAACCACTGATCAGTTGGTTTGGAGTGTGAAAACACTTTTTGGATGTTTCTGTCCAATAACAAAGTCAAAGAAAAAGACTCACAAGAGAAGTAAAAATGAGCTGCAGGGATAGGAGGAGATGAAGATGGAGATAGGGATAGGAGGAGATGAACTGTAATTTAATCAGAAGAAATCAGATACTTGAAGAAATGCATCAAAAGGCCAAAATGCATAACACATTTAATAATAGTAATATTGATATTAGAATGGTGGCAACTAAATTAATGTTCATTCATTTTTCTGCATTCAAATGGAAAAGCTTATCCATCAAAATGACAACATGCGAACATCAGATGCACACTTGTCTATAAACCAATAAATGCCAGGCACTCACAAAATGTGAAAACAAAACTAACAGGACAAAGTGTTTTCAACGGAACAAAAACATGGACCTTGGTTCAACCCAGGTGTCAAAATGCCCTGAATTTCCAACCAAAATAAAATGATGAAATATTACTGAATATTACTACAAAACTCACAGTTCAAATATAAACAAGATCGTATTGAATCAAAATGAACAAAATGTTGCCAAAGTGAAGGAAGAAAGTAGAAAGGAACAGCTTTCATTATGCCTCTGAGATCAAAGTAACTGGCACGACAAATATTCATAACTGATTTCTGGACATGCTGTCTTTAGTGGGATACACAAACACTTTTGCAATTCCTTGTAGGGGGTGTATCAAATTTGCTTGCTGTTTCGGATGGTTTTATGAGGTTTACCAAATAAAAATTCAGATTTTTCATTTCTGATTAAATAGTTATGCATTTCAAATTCAAAGGAATGCAATAAACATATGAGAAATCTCATTCAAGAAAAGGACTCTGACTCTGAGATACACATGGAGAGATAAGTGTAACTGGAAATCTGTCAGCTTCCTCAAGACGCTGGCTTAAAAATGAGCACACATGCAGGCATGCTTTCTTTCCAGCTGCACACAGGCTGACCCCATCATAAGACTGCGACCCACAGTGTTGACAGGGGAGAAAATGGCTCCTTTTGAAAGGGTCACTCTGTTCCCCCCAAGCCAGATGTTCACATTTAGTGGCAGTTTTAGAAATACAGCCTCTCCTCTGCCCTGTATTAACTTTCCCAAGCACACAGAGGCACTGCGTGAGCTGAGGAGAATCCAAAGCCCAGAGGATGTTGGGGTTTATACCTGCAGTGCAGAGCGCCACGTGTCTGAAAGAAAATATTCAGGAGATATACAGCCAGTACTTTAGGCCAGCTAACTTGGAGGCAGGCTGAAATACAAACAGCAGGGATATGGCTCTCAATAACTGCTCTGTAGCAGCGACTGGGAAGTGTGTTGGCAGGGTTTTGGGGGGGACGGTGTACACAGGCATGCGAAGATGCTCCACGGCTCATTTTAATACAGGCCAGTTCTTTATTATTAAAGTGCCTCTATAAAAAAACAGTTATGATTAAAATGTGTATGACATTCTAAACCCAATAAACTGCCTCAGAGGTGTGGGGAAATAGTATCATGCTCTGTGAGGTTTTTGGATCAGCTGTTGCCAAAACCCATAGATCTTCTGGTTAAAGTTTGGATTCCTGAATTTAATGAGCTAATAACTGAACGACACATAAGCACGCCCTCTAGAGAAGACACACACAAACATACATTGCTCATGGCGTCTCTGTAGGCCTGATGGTGTAGCCCCAGCTGCCCAGCAGGAAGGAGATAAATCAGGACATGGAACACTGCAGAGAGCAGAGCACAGCCCTATTTTACACATCCAAGGTCAAATGAAAAACCTCAGAGGCAAGAACACAGAGGACAACTCTGCATGGACTCCATCAAAGCGAGAAGCTATAATTGACCAAGTCTTGATCGGGGCCTCTGGACAATAGATTCAGTGAAGCCTTAGGGTTGAATGGAGGATAAAGCCAAGGATGGGGTGCTGGCAACAAAAAGGACAACAAAGACAATCCTCTCTGGAGGAACAGAGGAGATAAATAGCCTTCAGTAATTGCTTTGGCAACTTCATCAATTCAGCAGGACATCATTCATGATTACTTGGAGGCAAATGTCCCCAATTAAACTGGACATTTTTACTAGGGTTTGCGATTCTGTGCAGGAGTGAATAAAACTGAAAAAAAAAAAAAACAGTTGAGAAATAACAATCTGTAGCTGGGAAATAAAAGTGATTGGTTGTTCAAATAAGCCATAAATATTGTGGAGAACATGGACTTTGGAATCAGACTTGGTACACTGTACATAAACACTCAACGTAATAACCACATAAAAAAAAGAATGCAAACATTGCCCGGCAGGACAGCCGATGGAGTGAGTATTTAGGGATCAGACATTCCGGCATCCTTGAGTCCTGCCAAAAATCAGATATTTGTTTTGGTTAAAAATAGAATCCACAGCGTGTCCAAATGGGCCACCATCTCTGTTTTATCAGTGGAGAAGAAGAGTAGTGTTTCTGTGCAACTGTTCCAAGGCCTGTTTTATACATCCATATATTCTGGCCAAGGATACACTTAAAAACAGAGCAGAAGATGATTTCAGATCAGTTCTTCTGCTGAGAATGAAGGAGTGTTTGATGCTGTGGTCTCCAGGAGGAGGAGTCACAGCAGCTGAAACCCATCAGTCCTAAATGTGTTTCAGATAATCTGGGGGGGCGGGTTTAGAAGGTGATTCACAATAATCCTAGAGCCTATTTTGTCAAGGGTTGCTTTTTTCACCTCCTCACATTCTTTCTCACCTTAGTAATTGCTCGGAATTACTTTTTCCAAACTGACAAATCAGCAGCTTAATGCCGCCTGACAAAGCCCGGGCCATAGGATAATGAGACCTAGCAAGAAGTTAAGCAGATGGGGGAAATTCATAGTCTATGCTAGCTTTATAATGTTCAAGTCTGATTTTGAGCTCAGATCCTATCTGCCTTGACGATTCACATCTGTCTGTGTAATGCCTAAGTGTCTTTAGTGCATGTGCACATAGTAGATAACAATGTCAGGTGACTGATACACATGCGCCATGAACAGCAAATTAAATAACTTGGAGCACAAGCCCTCATGGCAAGGACTATTCACAGTACCCTGATCTGATCTCGGCTGTTCATGATTACAGTGAGAAAAGGTGAAAAAATGCTAGACGCTGGATGATAATGGTTGCAAATCTATGTACAGTGAAAAGTAAAGTGGCCCTTTTAGTCATGTGTGAACACACCACAGCACATCACACAGTGTGAACAATGTGAAGCTCTTTCTCTGCATTTAACCCATTCACCGAGTGAAGCAGTGGGCAACCAGTAGCGCAGCGCCTGGGAAGCATTGCTTGGGGACGATACCTGCTCAAAGGTACCTCAATGGTGCCACTAGCAGTCCTGGGATTCAAACCCACAACCTGCCAGCTGCCTACGCTCCTCCCCAAAAAAACAAAGATACACTGAACCAAAGAATTAAACTAATGAATTCTGATCTAACTGCAGTCAAATGTAGAGTCAATGAATATGAATCCACTGTTTTCAAAGGATCAAAGAACAGGTTCACAATATAAATCTCAAAATTAAGATTTGTGTCACATAAAGACGAAAAAATTGGATTTGTGCGACTTCAGCCTAGTGTGAATGTTGCTGTAAAGTTAAAAATCTGCCATTTTGGAGATACAAGGTTCTACAGTGATGATATACTGTACACAGTTTTCTTGCAGTGCTAGTGAAAACACAACATAAGATTTGTACAGATACAACTACACACAGACTTTTTTTTGCTTTAAAACATATTGATAACTTGGTTAGAAGATTAACACAAGTTTGGTTCCTGACTTCTCTGTGATCATTTACATTAACAGCATTTGGCAGATGCTCTTATCCAGAGCAATGTACATTAAAATTAAAATTAGGACCAGCCAGAGATTGAGTTAGTATTCCACCAGGGCTCTTTCAGATCACACACACACAGAAAACAGGTTATTAGTGAAAACTGTTAGCTCAGTTTATGACACAGACATGTAGTTGTTCTGATAGGGCTCAGTGAAGGGGTGGGTCTTCAGTTGCTATTTGAAGCAAGGGTCTCAGCAGTTCTGATGGTCAGGGGAATTATGTTTCAGCACATCTGTGCCAAAGCTGAGAAAAGTCTTGATATGTGCCTCCGACCTTTGATGAGAGGTGGGTCAAGTCGCGCTGTGCTTTATGCTCTAAGAGGGCGAGCTGAGACCCGTAGTCTGATAAGTACTGACAGGAGCTGACACTGGACCAATTTTGGCTTTGTAGGCGAGCGTGAGAGTTTTTAATCTAATGTGAGCAGCCACAGGAAGCCAGTGAAAGGTTTGCAGTAGTGGAGTGGTGTGTAAGAATTTTAGTGTATTGACGACCAGATGTGCTGCTGCTGAATCATCTCTAGAGGTCTTGTGGTCTTCAGAGGAAGGTCAGACAGGAGCGAGTTACAGTCATCTAGTGATGAGATGACAAGTGACTGGACAAGAGTGGCATCTGTGGTGAGGCATGGATGATTTCCCCTGATGTTATAAAGAAGGTACCTGCAAGTTTGGGAGAGATTGTTAATGTGAGAAGAACATGAGAGCTCTTCCTCTAAAAACATGTAAAGTGGCCCCTAATAGTTACGCGTGAACATACCCAGCACACAGTGTGAACAGTGTGAAATTCTTTCTCTGCATTTAACTCATTCACCAAGTGAAGCCGACGGGAGAAATGTGTGGGGATGGGTCCGTGCTCAAGGGGTTCCTCAATGGTGCCACTGGCAGTCTTGGTTTTCGAACACACAACCAAAGCCAGGAACACAGCACCAGTGTGTGGGGACGGTCTCTTGCCCAAGGGCACCTCAGTGGTGCCGCTGGCAGTACTTGAATTCAAACCCACAGCCTTCGAATCACAGGGAAATTCCCTAACCAGGAGACCACCGGCTAAGAGAACACCTTTTGATGTGGGAGTGATGACAGCAGTTCTAAAAGTGATGACCAGATCGGGTCTTTGAACTCTGCCTGGATTTGTTGTTAATTCCATCAGCAGCGCCTGATTAAATTTAATACAGGACTGATTAGTTAAAGCAGATATTACATGGTAACTGTAAACACTTGACTCCTACGAGAAGAGGTTTGGAAATGTTTAAGCTAACACACCCTCACACACACACACAAACACACACACACACACACACACACACACACACACACACACACACACAATCACAACTGTTTTGTATTCATCTTTTTTAATAAACAAATGCCTACTGCTCAGATAAAAAGGCTTTACATGTTATTTTCTAAGACCTTTGCGCAGCACAGTATATCTTTTTTTCAATCAATATCTTAGATCCGTACAAGACTGCTTCGAACACAACCCAACCAAGCTCAGACTGCGTGCCAGGGGACTGGAAACTCCCATGTAGGCGGCTAACAACAGATCACCTGCCCACAACAAAGCATTTCTGTCCAAACGTCTCCACTTTAACAACAGTGTATCAGATCACTAACAGATCACTGCTCTGGGTCTTTAATGTGGAGGCGACCGTGAGGGTCGTGGTTTGGACAAGCGGCTTGTATAGTTCTGAAGCATGAAATAAGTTCTGGGACCTCCAGGAGTGTAGGAACAGCAAAGCATTAACTATAACCAGGCAGTGGTGGAAAGTGACACACTACACACACATTAAGTACTTTACTTGAGCAATGTTCTTCACACTTCTTAGGTAAAATACAATTAGAATAACATTCTTTACTTCCTCTTTTGACTTTTAATTTACAGTTGTTTTTAATCACTCTTATAATATTCATATACGGGTGCCACTGATGATCTACAACTTGCATTTCATACTTGTTTTTCACACATGACCATTAACCTCATCTTTAGACCAGTAAACCTGAAAATAACACAATCATTTTCAATCATTTTCAGTGAAGCATGTGAGGGCCAGACTGTTTAGGCATAATTAGGTAATATTTTAGATTTAGGTTTCCTTAACTAGCATTGTTTACAGCAGTAGTTAACATTAACAAATTATGAACATCAGCACTAATAATTTAAACCATTTTGAATAAATCAATTAAAGTTCTTGTTAATTGATCTTTGCTTTTATTAAATTTCTAAAGAAGATTAATAAAAAACAAAACAAAACTCAAGGTTTGGTTTTAACAGTGATTTGCAAGTGCCAGTAATTAAACATGAGGATCTTCCTTAGAACTGGCATTCTATATTTTAATACTGTTAATACTAAATTACCTTATTAGCAAGTTTTAGCAAGCATGGTGTGTTAAATCTAACAAAATATTAATAATCAAATGAACTGCGTTCAATTAACATAAATGTCAGAACTCATGATTCATTCAAGATTTTGTTCATGTTAACTAACGCTGGTGCTTATTATATGTAATTTATATAATTAATAAATGGTGATCCTTCGGTGAACACATACCAATAAACCACCAATAAACCCACAATCCTCTTTCGTATTTCAAGCAGAGTTCTGAAGTTAATGATTTAAGCAGCGAACCTGCACTTTAAAGGATAGATTCTCCTTAAACCAATGAACCTACTATCCGAGTAGTTATTCAAAACTATTTGTAACACTGGATATGATTTGGGTTCAGCATTTGCAATGAGTAAATTTGTCTAGTCTTTTATGGAATCTGTTTCAGTGTTAGGAAATGCTGTAAATTCTCTGATGTTCTGGGAATAACAACAAAGAACCAAATATTGCTGCAACAAGCAATGCGTAGGAATCTGTTTTGCCATCATGGCACATATGGGTGCCTTGTGTGCATTACATGGGTTTCATAAGGTGAGACACTACAGGGTAACATTTAAGATTTCACAGTGAATCTTAGCCATCTGATCATTTTTGCATTTAAAATGACATTTTAGCATGCAAATGAGACATCATCTACTTAAATATCCACACATTATAAATATTCAAATTGTAGCCCTGGGTTACGGAAAAAGTATAGAGGCATGACACAGCATACCGTGAACCTTCATGTCTTCAAGCGGACTTTCAAAGATAGCTGGAAGAAACAGCACAGGCACAGATACTGCAAAAGAGTGAGGTAAGCAAAAAATATAAATATATATGAGCCACTGTCCTGTTTGTGGGCTGATTTATGGCCCATTCAACTAAATATCAAGATGGTTCCGAGTCAAAACACACAGGTTTGGCACTATTAAGAACGGCGTGGCGTGATGCCTGCACTCCCCCCTAAGTGCAGGCCTCTGAGGATGCCTTTTAGTGTAAACATTAATAAAGATAATAACATGATTTTAGACAGCTTTGAAAGAACGGTAAAAGGTCAACTCATCCGTTTTGTGGGATGTAGTAATCATTCCCTCTGGATCTATGAGATTCTGAAGTTCCTGTTTAGTTAGCAGTCAACTACTCTAATCAGTGGTTTCTCCACCACCAGAACTTCTAGGTAGTCAATAATAGTGATTAAGCTGTTAATACAGAACTACTAATTCGTTCTTGCTTATTCTCTGTATAGTTACCAATTAACAACGGAAATGATGAAATATTAGCAACCTAAACAATTATGTTTTGGAACAAAATTTTGCTAGAGAACTAGAAATCGAACTGTAAGCCTTCTGGCCTTATTGATGTGTTTAACGAAGATGAGGGGGAAACAACAAACTTTTTCCAGTTAAGAGTGAGAATGTTGGTGGAGTGCCTGACCAACCTTTTTAGATGGATCATGCATTCACTAGTCTTCCAGTTTGCTGCTTACTAAAGCACTAAAACCCAGAACAGGGCGATTTCCTACAATACACACACCAGTACTTACCAGTTTCTTCCCCCAGGTTTCTAAACATGGACATGCAGATTTCACTTCAAAGTCCATTATTCTATGTTGCACCACTCAGTGACTTTATACATTCATCTTTGCACTATACTTAACTTTAAAAAAAAATTACTACTTAAATTACATCTCATTTTGTAGTATTATGCTCTTTCTTGCACAACCTAGGAGCTGAATGATTATCATTCACTATATGTTGTCCTGGGTAACTATGTAGGTGACAAATAAAGCTCTGGATTAAACCTGAAATCATTCACAGGTCAAATGCAGGTAGTATTGATGCAGATACCAAAAAATTGTGATATTTTAAATGTACTTAATATAGACTGTTTTTGACTGTCATTGGGAATTGTGAAAAATGTGTGGGCATTTAATCCTTCACTTAAGCAGCACAGGGTCTCAAAACAGCGTGGAGAGCCATCTTCATGAGCTGCACTGTTCCTCAGCCATGCAGGCAGAGAGTGCGGAGCTTTCTCTGCAACTGAAAAAGCTTCTCCGGTCTCTTCTGTTGTACAGGAATAACAGCACAGGGCCCTTTACATCTCTGTTTTCGCCACCTCTGCAGTGTTCAGACTCCTTTTCTTGGAAACAGCACCACAGAATTACTCCCGTCTTCTGGCTACAGAAGGGCTAAAATTGTCAGCACTGACACATGCCATAGAAAACCACTTACAGTTATGTAAATCTTTTTTTGTAAACACGCTGCAAGTGACTGTAAATGTAATTTCTATTGTTTAGAGAACCTCCATATGTAAAGGTTCAAACCCAGCTATTTTTTCCCCCCTTCAAACCATACATCTCAGGAAAGAACCCTATAAGAACCTTTATTTTTAAACATGGCAATTATAACTGCTTATGAACTTTCAGCCAGTATATGGAGATGAGCACTCCACCTAAAACTGGAAAAACGAGTGATCTAATACTACTGTATGGGATATGATCGCCCTGGTTTATCTTTAGTTTCTATTCGTCTCCTAATGTCTTAGACCAATGAAGGCATTTTTTTAAACACTACTATGCCTACAGAGGGCACTTTATACCTCCATTCACACTTGACATCAGCCCTGTGGTTTATTTGTACCATTATAAAATCATTTGAGTTGTAATAAATTTCAAGTGTCCGCCTCTGAAGAATTATACTTTCCTTATTACTCCACTAGAGGGCAGAACCGACCGTAAAATAAGCTACACACACAGCTCTCCTCCCTTCTCTCATGTATGAAAATGAACCATTCAATAAACCAGAAACAGTGCAAAACGATAAACTGAACAGCTCTCATTTGGTTTAGCAATGTATGATTCAAAAGTTGATTTATGGTGGTCTCTGCAAATCCACAAATCCAGCAACGTGCACAGTTATGATCTCAGGAAAACTCAATCCAAAAATTAAAATGTTGTGTTACCATATCAGCATAGAGAATCAGGTTCCACATGTGTATTATATTCCAGCTGTGGTGTGTGCATATAAACATACACAGACAGAATGACCCCCCCCCTCCCCCTCCCCCCCCC
>JBBIGA010000007.1:14921371-14936351 GCA_037576975.1 Alestes dentex | reverse complement strand
GTGTGTGTGTGTGGGTGTGTGTGTGTGTGTGTGTGTGTGTGTGTGTGTGTGTGTGTGTGTGTGTGTGTGTCCATTTGCTACATGATTCAGTTCTGGTATTGCTGATAATGTCTCTCAGAGTGGGGGCGTATGTTAGGGGCCCAGGCCCCATAGTTTCTGTGTGCTGTTCATGCCAGAGTCCACTTCCTCGGCCAGTGAGAGGAGCAGATGGGATAAAAATGTGTTATGTATCTCCCCACGCAAACACTCTCAAAAACACACAAACACACACAGGCACACACGGGGCCGGTTCCATGGGGCACCCTGCTCACAGTGACCTGCTTCTGGTTGCAGGCGTTGCCATAGCTCTACTTCCTGAGGAAGCGTTGGGCCAGTATGGCAGCGTCCAGCGGGCTGACGGGCTGAGCATCATGGCCCAGGCGCCTAACTGGTGGCACATTGCCAAAGGGCCTCTTGCTCAGGAAGTTCTTGGTCTCATGGATAGTGTTCTTCTCCTCGGCCAGCAGCAGCTGCTGGCGCATGTAGTTCTCAAACTCGTACTGAGATGACTCCTCCGTCACTTTCACCTGGGAAGTGCAGCGAGAAAGATTCACACTCACAGTCATACAACACTCAGACAACTGGACTCCTGTTTCACATGTACACCATTTCTTTGGGAATTTAAAACTTCAAGACAAATTTACAAGCTTTTGAACTGTGAACATAAAAACCAATGTATTTTGTGCTGTAGTAAAGACTGTACAGAAGGAACAGCAAATTAGCAAAATTTGAATGATCAGTTTTTGGAATTTCTTAGGCCGTCTGCTATATGATCTTACCAATGCTTTATTTTATATTTCATTTCATATTAACACCATACTTGATAATGTACAAGTTACAAACATACATAATCACTGAAATTCTCTACAGCTACCAGTGATTTGAAACCTATGAGGGCTGCACAGTGCCAGCATCACATGAAATTTTACAAAATTGGATTTATATTATTTAAAAACACTGGCTCAATGATTCTGAGCACTGATTCCATACAGTACTTTACACCCATGCTTCACGATCAGCTTAACTAAAACATCCGCATTAACAAAAACCCTGGGGGGGAAAAAAAAGCACAAATCTGCAAGCAGAAATAACTTTAATCTTTATGTAATGCTGAAAGGAAAACATTGAGCAACTAAGAACTGACCTCCTGTAGATGCTCTGGTTGGTTAAGCTGGTCGTCTATATCTGGTACCACCTGCAGGGGGCCACTCACTGACGAGACAGATTGCCTGCAAAGAAGAGGTCAAAGACTGATGAGCACAGATCTATGAATCACCCATCTTTATGGACATTCAAACAATAACGATACTGAATACTGAACTACCCCTAGTTGCATTAAGGGAGGGGAAAGAACTGTTACTACTGCTTTAAAATTCCAGGGAAATTACGCAACCCAATAAGGTGTTGCAGAAGGAACAGGATTTCCGCAGAGAGCAGTGTGGCATGCAGATAGGAGGGAGCGAGCTGGGACTCACCAGGAGGCAATGATGCCACTGAGAGATTCCAGCACCTCTGCCGCAGTCAGCCTCTGCTGGGGATCCAACACTAACAGCTTACGGATCAAACACACTGTGCTCTCTGACACACGCCCATCTCTGCAGAAACACACACACACACACACACACACACACACACACACACACACACACACACACACACACACACACTTAAGTTAACGTCACAAACCAGTTGATGAAAGAAGCATAACAGAACCGGGGTGTGAATGTTACTCACTCTGGGATGGAGTACTCTGCAGCTTTGATCTTGCGGAATAGCTCTTGAGGTATGCTGTCATAGAAGGGGAACTGGCCGTAGAGCATGGTGAACAGCACCACACCAAGAGCCCACATATCACTGGGCTTCCCACGGTATGGCCGACCTGCAGCAAAAACACCCAACAGCTCCCCTTCAGCCTCAAGCCCAAATACTCAAATATTAACCAGAATTCTCTTACAAATCAAGAGCATTGTAATAAGCGGAACAGGGAGTACATCTATATGCACATAATCATCCATATTCCGCAATAACTGCAGAAAAAAAATAAGCACCTGTTAATAAGTCATTCAGTAATCAGATATCTTTCTAAATACACAATGTGCTCCTTTAACTGTTGCTTAGCAATTCACCAGGAAAGTTCCCAAAGGGCAGTATTTTTAATTAATTTAATTATTTATTTATTTAGGAGTTTATATGACTTCAAATTACATAAAATGAGGTCATTCATTGAATTAAGCGTTTAATGTTTACTGTTCCTTGTCAAGCTCATCTTTATTCGGTGCTGTGTCTGCACATGTGTGGACTGGGGACAGGGGGCTTAGGGGACAAAGTACTAAGAGTAAGGGTATACATGCCCAGATTACTGAGCTAAATATCAATTTCTTTAAAACAAACTAATGACCTTAATTTGATCTCGAAAATCAGAGCATGCTGTTTACATAGCCATTTAAATAATCAGACAAACTGCAGAAATCTATGAAAATCAAGCAAGGGCTGCTAACTAGAAGCACAAAGGTGAACAACCAACTGGTCTTACACTAAAATTACTAACCTCCTTTCATTTTAATAACCAACACATCAAACAAACTGCAAAAATAACAACAAAAAGGATAATGTTTAATTCGAGGAAAACTGGGCTATAAAACATTAACCTTTTTACGACTGTGACTGTTTATGACCGTGAAGAGACAATTAAAAAGCTCATGAGTCACCACTAATGACAGCTCCAGAACTGACACCTTCTATATGTCCTTTACAGCACTGTAGTGGCTAAAGTGAATGCAGGAGGCAGCTGCACTTCTATGTGAATATAAAAAGCTGAAACCAAAACAGAAAGAAAAGGAAATGAGTGAAAAGGAAGAATAAAGAAAGATTAAACAAAAAGAAATAGTAATAAAAACAAACAGCGTGAAAGAGCGAAAGAGAGCGCGAGAGAGAGAGGGGGGGGGAGGGAGAGAGGAGTAGTTTCCCTTGGTGTGACTCATGCTGATGACTCATTCAGGCAGAGCTTCATTGTTCTATTGTCACGTTCTGCTGATCAACGTCCAGTTCTCTTTGTTTTTATGTGAACGGAGGAGAGCAAACAGCCAAACCAGTTCAACGACACATACCTAAAGAGTAACTGGCCTCTAAATGTACCTGGAAAAACGGACACATTCACTGGGACTGTTGAATCTAAGTGGAAAGTGTTCGTGCGAAAAGCAAACTAATTAAAATAATTCTAATGAATTCTATTTACTTGCAAAAAAGGGAGACATACTCATTCACGCATACAGAAGGTCCACGTCACACCACACAGGTAATAATCTACCTTAGCAAATGCAACCTTCAGTCATTCCTGCTGTTTCTGACTGCTGTCATGATCAACGCAGTGTGGGTGGTTGAGTTAATGAGTTTTGATTACAGTGGTGACATGGAGGGTGAGTCATAGTTATAGCCTCTCTTGCACTCTCACACACATGCATGCACAACATCTCACCGCTTAGGACGTCTGGACTAATGTAGGCTGGGCTGCCTCTCTGGTCCTTCAGTAGATCTTCTTCACTCACTAAATGCTTACCCAGGCAGAAGTTAGTGATGGTGATCCGATGGGTCCTGCAACACACACACACACATTCATGAGAACACACTCATGTCAAGTCAAAATGGAAGAACAAAAATGGCTGGAGGATACGAAACGGAATATTTTTGATGGAACAGACTACAGTTCGGCAGTGTTAGCACATCACTATAATATTTTGTTCACTCTTGGGGATAAAAAAAAAATAAAATACATGGAAGCAAGCATGAAGCCCATGTAAAAACATCTAACTCAAATGAACAACTACTTCCATAGAATACAGTCTACAATAACAGCTGGTTATAAATGTGTGTCACCATTTATTCAAGCAGCAATAACAGGCACTGCAGGAATGGTTTACACTTAATTCACGCAGCAGCATTCAGCACTGAACAACATACAAAACTACCCCTTATAGTGCAGCTGTAGTAAAAACAAAACGGCACCATCATTTTCATTTAAATATATACAACATTCCAAGCTTGGGCAGCAAGTAAACATTAACACACAAGAGAAGCATTGCGCATATTTAACTAGAAGTGTGTCGGAACCAACTGTGGCATCATATACTGACCACCAACTTCAAAACAACTTGTACAGATGAGAAAAGTCCCGAGTCCGACGCTGAGTAATGCCAAATCGTTTTGTTTTGGTGGCTAGGTTTAGGCTGCGCTAAGAGGGAGCACTGGTTTGGCAAGGCCATCGATTGCTTTAGTGCTTTAAAGAAGCGATACGCTTGTGTTTTCTGGGCTCACATAGTATACTTTATTTTTATCTGACGACCGCACTGTTTACCTTCAGTCAGCAACAGGGGAATCTACAAAGCTGAACTTCCAATTTTCTGTTCCACTTTAAAAGGAACCCCCACCATTGTTAGGTGAGCTCTGTTGGTCTCTGCATGAACATGTCTGATATCCTCATCTGTGTCATCACAGCAAAACTGATGTGGGTGGCGAATTGCCATGGAACGCAGCAGAATGGCAATGCCCTGCCTTTACTGAGAACAGAACTAAACATGACAGCACACATAGAGGCTGTACTTTGACAAACAAGTGAGTCAACCTGTGGTTTAGCACAAGAGCATGGATGACTAACTTTTCACAGTAAAGAGGAGTGATTGGAGCTATTTTCACTGCTAGGCAAACACACACACAAACACATGCACACAAAGTCAATGTGCATGGAGCAAACAGCTCACAGACGGTGTTGCTATGGAACAGACTTCCAATGAGTACAAGCTTTGCCAAAGTCACAGCTGTATCAGCTTTATTTGCAAAACCATTCTCTCAATCGTGGCATCCTTTCCACTGCTTCTTCAAAATCTCTTCCTTTCACACTCTGACCATGACTCGTAAGGCTACAATCAAGACCATTCCTTAAGCAATGGAGAGTTTCCCCATCAATGTAAAGGCAAACTGACTGGTCCTAGAACACAAATGGAAGTCTGTGCAATCACAACTAATCTAAGAATAATCTTTGATAAAAGCATATTTGACAAAGTTAGCCAAAGACGTTATGCCCGCAGTCATTCAGTATGAATGTTTCTTGGCTTTTGGCTTAAGTCACCTAGTTTTAGAAATCTTTAAACCCAGGTCTCCAGGCTGCTCTTGTGCCACTCCTGCAGCTCTTTAGCTGATGAAGCATGCTCGCTCTTCTAACAAGGGTCCCCCAGGATGCTAACCCATAACACTTCATCTCCACTTCCCGCACACATCAGGGAAACCGGAAGAGTCCTTGCCTCTCCCTGCAGCTAAATATAGCTCCCCTAATGGGAAAAGCAAAAAGATTTAAATGGAAAGGGGAAGTCTTAGGGCTGCAATCCTGACACAGCTGCCTCCATCTGACAGCAACACAGGACTTTTCATGCAACATCACAATAAAAGGAGTTCCTTACTTTAAGCAACACCGGCCAAAACAGGAACTGAATTTAAAGCAAGAGAGAGCGGAACAGCTTCATTGTCAGGCCGGAGTTAAAAAAAAAAAAAAAGAAAAAAAAAAAAAGAAAAATTATTACATTTATGAGGACTTTCCATTGATTGGAACACTGTATAATAGCAATACTGATACTGTAGGTCAGTTATACGGTATCTAAAATAAACTCCAATCCTAACCTCAGTAACCAAAAGCCAGTTTTTAGTTTTTGTTAAAACAAAAAATAAAATGAAAAAAAGAAAGATTTGTCTACTAAAAATTAGGACCTTTCCTTGTGAGGACCAGCAAAACGATCCCACTTCAACAGATTTCCAGTATTCCTATCATCATAAGTATGTTCGGTTCCCACAAAGAAATAAATACAAGGCAGCTCCACATCTTGTTCTTTGCTTTGCTACCTGAAGTCCCAGGGAGTGATAAAAGCACAAACACTCTGGTCTCTTTTCAGCTGCCCTAAGGAACCCTAGTGACAGAAATCGTGTGTACTCGGCAGGACGTGAGAGAGGTGTGAATGGGTGGAGGCAACTGTTTGAAAGGTGTTGGTGAATCCAGCACAACAAGGAGTTATCCCTCACACCACAAACACTGGAACTATAGCTGTATGACTTTCAACAAGGTATGCATTTGACTAGCATGTTGCTCAAATAGTGTCAGGTCCGTAATAAAAAAAGTGGGATTTTGGAGGGTGGAGTATGATTCTAAAAGGCAAAACACAAAGCATAAAGCTGATTCCAGTGTGGACTGGTCACTCTGAACTGACTAACGTGCACAAAACATTAACAGGGATGTTACACTCTGTGAATCAATTGCTGCTATTTCTGTAGAAGTGTGTGGATCTAGCAGTCGTGGGACTGCAATGTGAATGGGTTCACTGAGACCAATTCCATTTCAGATTTCTGGATGTCATGCAGTACTTTTGACTTTCCAGCAAGAGAACTGGATGAACCAAGTCAAGTTTCTGTTCTCTTTTCTTTTCTTTTTTTTTTTACTGAGAACAATGCATGAAAGTGGCCCTAATCAGATTTTAAAAGAAATGCAGACTTTTACCAGGTTAAGTAGGCATTTGACAGAAAATCAACCTGTCTAGGAAATCATTACATTAGCTCAGACAGACATTTAATTCATTTAAACCTATTAATCATATCTGTTTTTCCCATGAAAAGTCCCATGAATCATTTTTCTCATATGATCAGTATATTTCAAAACTGAAGGTCTGTACTTGCTACAAATCAACAGTGCCTTTTGAGTCCAAGCAAACCACTGCATTCATACTAGTCTACTAAATCCCAAATATTCAAACATAGTCATTTCCTTCAGGTCAGTGCATCAGCTGCATTACAATGACCTCAGTCGCTATTCAGTGAGACGTTCCTTCATCCAAATATTGCAGGCAATCTGGGAATTACATCATCTGCAAGAATCTGTTACGGAGCTGCTTGCACAGACCTTCATCAAGAATCAGAGCTTCATGGAAAGGAGTTGAAAGAAGCCGTTACCAAGCTGTGTGCTCATTTCCGTTCCAAGCTCTTGGTAAACACACGTTTTAGAAGAAGAAACAGGTTGAAAAGACGAAAGGGCAAGAAAGGTATGTGGAAAAACTGCAGAATGAGAGCCCTGCCAGGGTGACGTGTCTGCATGTGTGACTCAGCTCTAAGCTATGGATCCTTTGGCAGCACTCTGTATTGTCTCCAGCTGGGACAGAGTGTTCTTCTCTCTTGCTCCACTGAGCCAGTCAGACCAGAGCACTCCCTTTCATCACCGTAGGGGACTGCACATAAGCTTCTGTGTTTATGTATCAGACTGTATATTTTATTATTCTCTTGTGCTTTATGTGGTGTTTGATAGATATCACTTGCAGGAAAGACACCGCTGCCAAATGAGTTCAGGCAAAACCATGACCAAGTATCCTGCAGGAGCTAAGGTACATAATACTATTAATTGGTTCTGTCAATTTCTGAGGAAAAAAAATGCCCTCTATGGAAAAAAGACCTATATTCTACACAGCTTCAACACAAAGAAACAGCGGGTCAGGTCATACACCAGACCAGCAACAATGTCTTAATACTCATGTTGGTAGTTGTCATAGAAAACTTGCAGGCAACTGTAAAGGTTCCTTATGCTTGGGTAAGTTAAGGTTGCTGTAAGACAGTTGAAACTCACTCTACTGCACGTTGTGTGCATGCTGTCAAGCTCACATGGTGCAGCAGGGTGAGTTCCAAGATTAGATGAAGCATTAGTGCAAGCCTCATGTGTTTGTAATGCTAACACATGCTTGCAAATGTGAGCAGCTAGAACTTAGAAATGTTAATTATTCAGCATACAGCATACTAATTTAAGCCCTTCCCTAACAACTAGCGATGCATAAAAACCCCAAACTTTCCACTCAATATGGCATATATAATTCATCCAGCAAAAAGGAATTTAGTAAAAAAGAAGAAAAACTGTCCAGGTTGAAAAGTGTTGTTTCACATACACACAGAGTTTGTAATTCAGCAGTAAATGTGACTTGTTGACCTGAAATGCCCCTGCCTCCATGTGCAACAACCCCCCCACTCCTCCCTCTTCCAGAGAACAAAGCAAGGGCACGTTCCATGTTGCCTTATTTTCACTGGAAGAGGCTCGCTCTCCAGCTTCCCAAGCTCCAACCGCAGGGCTGAATCATACTCTTACTCCCCAGCGCTTGGAGCAGGTCAACAAGGCCAGGCTTCTCTTGGTGAATAAGCACCTGCCCTGGCACTGCCTGAAGGCCAAATGAATGTCAAAGAGAAGGCTTCAGCTCCTCTAGCTTCTTTAGCTCAGTAAGTAGACAGGAGAACCAAAACAGAGGTGTGAGGCCCTACCTTTTGTTAAGCACCATGTTTCCAAGCTTCAAGTCTCGGTGCACAATGTTCTTCTGCAGAGAGAAACACAGGAAACATTTAAGGAGATGCATAGCTCTTAATCCTGGTTGTAATATATAAAGAATAAGTACTTTATTTTTTTTTAAAGCCAGTTACGGTTTTCCATAAATCTGCTCACTTTATGCAGAGCCTCCACCACTCTCACTACGTCATAAAAGATGACGATGGCTTCGCGCTCACTCAGCCTCTTCTCCTTGATGACGTAGTGTTGTAGGTTGATGAGGTCAACTGTCTTGTCGCTGAAGTCATGAGCACACAGGCAGTCCAGCACCAGACAGATTCGCTTCTTCATCTTGCGCACTTTATTAGCTTCCATGTCCTCCACAATCTCATAGGAGCGATCCTGAGAACCAGACCAAGGAGAGTGGAAAGGAAGGGGGAAAAAAAAAAAAAAAGGCTTTTTAACAGGCAAACACTAAAATAAACACAAGCCACACTCACACTTTAGCTATATGTTCAGCACTCACACTTTAGCTATAGCATCAGCCTCCAAACAAGGCGGAAACAGCCTAATATATTCCTAGGGGTATGGAATATTCATAAAAGCATAAATGATATATCCTCTCTAGCCATGTTTCATTATGGTTGGACTGTTAGCATGGTTAGGCATGTGGACAGGATGAGGGATGACTGTGCCTCTGCAGGCCTACAGAAGTGATCCATAGCTTACAATCACCTCTGGGGAGGAGCTATAATAACGCAATCAATAGTGCATGCTTGAATGAATGGTGCCCACAGCTCAGCCATGCAATTGTGAAGCCCTGTTCCGCTGGGAGAGGAGGAGGAGGAGCGGCAACGGCAGCGAGGCAGATGAGAGAGTGGGAGAAGAAGGACGCCTGGCTCAAACAGAAACTAAACTAACCGATGAGTCACTGAGTGTTGTGCAGTAAAATATTCTTGTACAAATAATGTTTTCACGAAAAAAACATACACAGGGGGAGGTGAATAAGACTCTGCAGTATGTGAAATATAATCCTAGCAGCTGCAAAAAGGGAAAACACTAGGACTGAAATGAAAAGAAAGCTCATGATGAGGTATAAAAGTCTGACAGGTTATAATGTCAGAACATGGAACAGATCCAAGCTAGCTCTAAAACATGTATGCAATTCTACCTGAAAGAGGCCATGGTGGTGCACCACTCCATCTTGGTTATGGAGCAGAGACAGCAGTGAGTATTCGGTGTGCAGCAGCATCTTGCCTTGTCTCTCCTCCTGCGTCTCCCCGGCTGCATCCACTCGCTCCTCTAAGGTCAGAATCTGAAGAAAGAGGCTGAAGCTGAGAGGGCACGACCCCAAAAGTCTATGCTTTAAAGTGTCTTGAGCGTCTCAACATCCTTATCTTTGCAAGCGTGACAAAGCAGGCCAAATCTTGATCTTGAGACAACACAGATAACCTGATAAAAGCTTCTAGTGAGAGGAATAAGAGGTCCTTCAACCTTCACTCAGACAGACACTGAGATCTCTGTAGGAGAACGGGGCAAACTATTCAAACCTTAGACCGGACTGCATCTCTAAATTAAATTCTTACTGAAACAAAAGTTTCTTAGACTGCTTCTCATTAACCAATAGCCCCTCATAAAGTCAGTGAACTGCCTGCAGTGGTCAGATGTTTTCTCTAGATTAGGCAAATCTTTCGTATAAGGTCATAAATGAACAAAATGGAAAAAGGCTTGTTTAAGGAAGGTCAAACGTTCACACTGACAGACACTGGAGCTTTTGTTTTCAACTGACTACCTTTTAAATATCACATGCTAGTGGTTCTGGATAGTAAAAATCAAGATAACTTACTTTTAGCTGGTAAAAATCATCTGTCCCATCTCTCCTAGCCAAACACTGCACTATGCTCTGCACAGGAGAGTTCCCCAGTCGGGGCCCTAGTAAACAGAGAGAGGTGGTAGAAGTAAACAGTTACTGTCAGACCAAAAGATACAGTTTGTCCTCATTTGTGGCACTTCTAGCTGACCAGTAGAACATTCTGAGCACACTTCCCGACACAATTAAATGTAGATTTCTTACCTAAGACAAAGGGACCAGCTCTCTTAGCATTGTTGCCAGATATCCCAGGACAAAGGAGCTTGCTGGCTCTGCCGGATGATTCCCCTGCACCTCTCTCAGAAGCACGGCGCTTAGACATTCTGTAGATCTGTAAAAACAAACCAAAAGCAGATTAGAATAAATGCCAGAGAGTGAAAGGTTTTGCAATAGGTTGAAGAGTAGCAACTTACAATACAAGACATAGTGGATTAATAAATAAAAATGAACTTCTGGATGCACTATGAGCACCTACACAATGCTGTTGCAACCAGAACCCTCGTACAGGGAAACCCGGCTCACCACATTTCAAATCTGAAAGCAAACATCCACTCCACCACTACTGATGACTTCCAGTACACTGGCAGCAAAAAGTGAGTCACAGGGAGGAAAAAAAGACATGTATGTGGGGGATGGGGCTGGTGTCAGTAAGAGATAACCCCTCCCCACCTCTTTACAGCAATCAGATTTGGCAACTGCACAAGCCCTGAATGAATGGCAGGCCATCACAGGTCCATTTGCATCAGCAGAGGACAGCTGCTGGTGTGAATTCTCCTGATGTGACTTCACCAACACAAATGGGGACACACTGGGCATCAGCCCATTCAAAATCGGCAAAGGCGTGCATTGCATAGGGTTTGCATTCATAACAGATGGGCCACCATACACACACAGGCACACCAATCCAAGATCAAGTCTACAAAAATAGATCATGGCTCTACAGTGAACTCTACTGTTTAATTCACTCTGTTCTCTCTCATTCTAAATCCTTCTGCTCTTAATCTGTCAAATCTGTGTGTGGCAAGACACATTTGTACAAATTCTCAAACAAAATCCCAGAATTTCTCAAGTATTTAACTGTATAGTAATATTTAAACTTGCAGTAACATTTAAAACTTGTATCTTGAGATTGGCCACACTCAAATACAGTGTAAACACATACAGGCAGCTACAGCAGGGGGACCTCACTTTTTTGCCAGGAAACCGGTTCCTTTAATTTAATGAAACTTGCCAGTTTCTGTAAAAAGGAAGTACATGCCCAATACTGTGGTTCACAGAGAAGCTCACAGTCCGCCAAAAGTAACACCCCAGTGAGAGTACATTCAATAAAAATGGCAGAGCTTTGATTAGTCAAAAGAAATCTCAAATCAATACTAGATAGGTTAAATCACAATAATAAGAGACAGAGTCTATCAAACATACCCACCTTCTGAAGTATTCTATAAATAAACACCATGAAGAGGCAGGCAGAAAATAGAATAAGCCTCCCACGCATTTCAAATTTAGCCCTGTTAACGTTCAGATATAACATGATCAACAACATCAACAGGCACTTAACACATTAGGCATGGTCAAGATTCATCTGTACCACTGAATGACAAGAAGCAGCCTAAATAAATCTTTTATTGCCATTCTGAAGCGGAACACACAGCTTGTCTGGAGGGAGTAGGAGTTCACTTGGCTGCTACTGTACATAAATTCTCACGTTCGACAGGGATTCTTTTTCTCCTCAAGCTGCAGACTGTTGACAACGCGACAGACATGAGCGACAGACATGATCACATGGTCTTCTTGTTCATGGGAGCAGCAACAGATTTTTACTTGATAAAAAAATTACATTGTCCATGTATTTATCTAGCAAAGCAAAGCACTCCAGCACTCCAAGTTGACATGAAGCACAGAATGAAATGAAAGGGACTTGCTGAAACTGTTTAGTATTGAAGCAGGATATGGGTTGCCTCATTTCAGCTGCTTCATACTTTCAGTCCACTCTGAGGTCAGCATTTGCACTGGGTCGTATATCCGCCTTGCGTAAACACAGCAAACACAAATTCATCCTAATCAATCATCTTTCCCAGGACATAAAACCTCACAATATGCAAAAAAAATTATAAATAATAATAAAAAAGATATATATATATATATTATATATACACATACTTATTTTGTTTTCTGCAGTGTAATGCTGATTAATCAGCTCCTGGTCGTATGATTAACCAACTGCTGTGGTGAAATGATGTAATTTGTTTGATCTGCAGGCTTTACACCAGCAATACCGTCTTACTACTGAGAAAATGCAATTAATGAACACGTTTTAACAACGTGAGGAGTTGCTGAACAGAGTGTACATCAAGTACTCTTAAAAGTTTACAGATTTCCAAGCTGTGATGAACCTCATCCTTACGTCTCCTGCATGTGACAAGTATCTCTAACGTTAAAACTGCCTGCACAGAGTCTGCTTACTAACAACACATTTGTTATTTGACTATCAGTGTCTGTTAACCATCTATCTTCACTCACTCTCCCAGGCTGTGCACAACCTGTGAGTGCCATTCCTCCTGCAGCCAGGAAAATGTTAACGTTGTCATATCAGTCACAGGAAGAAAGGAGGCAAGTTGTAAGCTGATCATAGTAACGATAATAAACGTGAGCTCGGTTCAAGTAGCGGCATAACGTCTGATCATACTAGTGGAGGTAAGATGGGAGAGTTTAGTGAAAGAGATGCAGCTGGTGTCCTGGTGGTTAGGGAGCTGCCACTGCGATCCGAAGGTCCTGGGTTCTAATCCCAGGACTGCTAAAGCCACCACTGATATACCCTTGAGTGTCCCCACACATTGCTCCCCGTTCCTGGCTGCCTACTGCTTCACTTGGGTTCACCGTGTGTGCTGTGGTGTGTTTACATATGACAAAATGGACAGTTTAGACATAAAATAGAATGAGCTGGCGTGTTGGAGCAAGCCATAGGCTAGTTAGCTGACTAGCCGTTGTTTTCAGGATCAGTTTTGAAGCTAAAGTTGGGTTGCTCGATGGTTGAGGCAAAATTAGTTTTATTACGATATGACAAATTACAAGGTCCCTATTTTGAAGTGAAGCAGGTTTGAGAGAGCTGTGTGTGTCTGGTCTGGGATGGGGTTAACAGCTCTCGACGGACATTTAATAACAACACACTCACCTCGAGCTCAAACAGCCGGGGGGCTCCTCTGTCTACAAAACCGCCATCTCTGCCTGCTCTTCTTCTCAAGAGTGGCGCACAGACGGTTACCCCCACGCCTCGTCGCGCTGTGTGGGTGAAAAGGTGAGTTTATTTGGAGCTCGGATGAGTAAAGCTTCGCCTCACTGAACAGCCTCGTCCCGTCGGACTGATCACATCTTTCCATAGCAGCACCACCTGACAACGGAAATGACGCACGAGCGCTGACCGACAGTTCATTCAGCCAATCAGACGCAATCACCCGCCCCTTTAATGCGGCTCCGCCAATAAGAGCGAAGGCTTCTCTTTCTGGAACAGTTCAGCCAATGAAACGCGAAGGCCCGCCTCTGTCTAAGTTGTGTGCTGGCCTTTTGTCTGTCAATAGAAATAAGAAAAAGACATAATTCATCAATAATAACGTTTACAGTTTAAACGATTAGTATATATATGTATATATACGACGATTAATATGAATAAATATTGTATATACTGTTTATGTACAGTTTTGATATGTATATATATGACATTTAATGTAAATACAAGCTGTATACAGTATGCAGGTATAGTTTTGAGTTGTATATATATATATATATATATATATATATATATATATGACACTTAATATGAATAAATGATGCATACAGTTTGTATGTATAGTTTTGGCAAGTGTATACAACATTCAATATGAATAATGTATGCAGTATATTGTATATGTACAGTTTTGATATGTATATGGCATTTAATATTAGTAACTGGTGGATACAGGATGTATGTATAGTGTTAATATGTATATATACACAAGTAATATTGGACTGGGGTTTTCCATGCTTGGGTTTGCCCCCTTAGTTTAAAAAGACTTGGACAACTGCATGCACTTTGTGGCACCAGTTTGGGAGTAGGTCATGTCCTGTATTAGCACGACAGTGCCCCATTACACAAAGTGAGGTACATAAAGACATTGTGTAATGACATTAAGTATTGTGTGGTGTGCACAGAGCCCTGACCTCAACCAAACTGAACACCTTTGCAATGAAGGCCTTGACCTCACATACTATAAGTAGACATAACTCAAAATCTTGTGGAAAGACTTATCATAAGAGTAGTGGCTGTTACAGTTGCAAGGGAAATAGGGAACCTCCATAGTAATGCCAATAGTTTTGGACTGGGATGTCCAACAAGCTCATGTAGATGTGCAAGTCATGTAGATGTGCTGGCCTTTTGTCTGTCAGTAGAAACAAGAGAAAGACATTATTTATAAAGAATTAAGGTGTATTGTATCATGGGCGCTGGAAACATTTTTAATGTGGGGGGGAAGCATCGCTCTGCGACTTGGCCGTGGTCCGGGGGTGGGGTCGGCGAAACAAATGAATTTGCTATAATGGTCCCGGTGCCCATGTATAATATGCATGTGTAGTATCAACATGCAGTATATATATATATATATATATACACATATACATACACACACACACACACACACACACACACACACAATAGAGTTTACCCCAGCTGGGGGAGTTTACTTCACACACACACACACACACACACACAC
>JBBIGA010000007.1:14865169-14892313 GCA_037576975.1 Alestes dentex | reverse complement strand
TAAACGTGTACCCTTTCATGATGCAGTGCTTCACTTGTGCATAAACTTCTATAATCTGTAGAGAACAGAATTGCCAAATTCATGCATTAAAGTAATTTGTATGAAATAAGTTTGGAAACAGTTCTCATATTACCAACTGCTTTAAGTTTATTTAGTAATAGCATGTGTCTGGTATATGTGAATGCTATAAGATATACTATGACGAGATACAAAAGATATTTTATGATGTATAACCTGCTGTAATATTCTAAAAATATCCTGTAATTGTGAGGCATTTTGGGGGTTAATTATATTGTGACTTCATTATCAATGTGACAGTTTTCTTAATATTATAGAATCTTACATCTTTTCATTTCTTCTTCGTTTTACCAAACAAATTTCTCAACAAAACTGTAAGTAGTAGCATCACAATAGATTCACTTTGTACATGTACAGATATTGATTTTATATTAATAACAGTATTTTTTTTTTTTACAAATATGTGTGAAAATATGTGTGACAAATATTGTGAAAATAATAAATGGATAAGTAACCTTTTCTCTGTCCAAAGCCTTGTCACTCATAGGTTTAAGACAGATCTCCATCAATAAGGTCTTTACAATCCACTTCTGTGAGGCTGAGAGACTCCATCTGTGTTCTAGGCATCCATTCCTCTCTGCTCCAACCCACTGGACCTCAGGGGCATCCAGCTTACCTGTTAAAGAAACAAATGGCATGAACAGGAGGTCCTCAACTCTGCTGATGTTTATGAACAGAGTGTCTGTGTTTTCTTTAGATAGTGTTCAGAAGCCTTTCTAACCTGTTTCCATAGGGTCTAACACCAAGGGCTCAGAGGTGGCTTGGCCCAAGGCGTTCACTGCTACAACCTGAACCTTCACCTCACTAAATAAAGTGAACCCCTCACGTGGGACGCTGTAGAAATGCTTCCCGGGTGCCGGAACATAGACAAACTTCTGGGATTCATCTCTGCAGAAAACATGTCCATAACCACAGCTGTGTAAACAGCTAAATTATTTGAATGGTCAACTATGTGGTAACTTTGTATTGCTTGAGTGCCAAGAAACGGAGTACCTGATTTCTGTGTGCAGAGTATAGTTTGTTGGAATCCTTGAAGTTCCTTGACCAGCATCCCATGTGCACAGCCATGAGATCGGATCAGTGAGATTTAACGCACACGTCAAGTTCTGAGGGGACGGCGGAGGACCTTTAAAGAAGAACAGGATTGTTAACTCCACAGGAGGTCCGCTTAAGAGTCCGATGTGCACCATGAATGTACAAAGGGGATACTGAAAACTGCACTTCATGGGAGACTTAAACTTGTAAACTAAAAATCTAGAAAATGTGAACCAAATAAAAGTTGCTATTTACATTATAAATAGGGTCAATAAAGTAATTCAGTTAAATATTTTATGAATGTGTGCTTCTCTCTACATAAAGTTAACTTTCAGTGCATTAACGATGGGTAGATCAGATCAGAGTTCCTAATCTGTGGTTAGGCACTGTATAATCCAGTTTGAAACCACAGGGAAATCCTTACTTGCTGATTTGATTTCCAGCCCCGCAACTACATGGCAGTCTTCATGTCTGCAGATGGCACACTCCAGCATCACAGTTACATTTGTGAAGTTAGATATGAGGATTTCAGAAACCCTTTTATCCAGACTGTCCATATTACTGTAGCTTAAACTAGCTTTGTATGGCCACGCCACGCTGAAATCTTGGCCTTTTATTAGTGGACAGTCTTCTTTGATGTGACAGGAAGCTTTGACAGTTGAACCAATCAGAACCACTGTAGATGGACTGTGGACCTCAGCACATGGTGATGCTCTGACATCTTTGGAGAAGAACAGATATGAAAAAGAATAAATACAAGGATATGAAAGCAGACTCCGTGCTAAAACAAGAGAGTCAGCTACCTCTCCCCCACCCTAAGCCTTGTGAAATACAATGTTGCAGTTGACCTTCTCGATAACTGGTCTGTTTCGACATATGTGGTGAAAGATGTCACAGCCTTGCTGTAAATGTACCTTTAGTCTCGCCAAATGACTGAACTGACGATTACTTTCATAGATGTTTCTCTGACTTGTAAAATCTAGGCCATAGTCTTCAAAATAAGGGTTCCTGAATGGTTGGCTTAGACAAATGGCTTTAGGAGCTAAGTTTTTGGTAGGCCAATATAACCTTGATATTATGTATAAGTTCTTTAAACTTAAAAAAGATTTTTCACAAACACATCTTTGTATACAGAATACAAAACTGGTTCTTAAATGGCATCATGTGAGTGCACATGAGAAAATACTGAAGGCCAGTATTTGTAAGGCTACATGACACACACATACATCGTAAAAGACAACTGACACAAACTCACGTAGGCATTTCGGAAGGCTTACCCCAAGAGGTGTCATAACATTTTTACTATATTTACTATATTTACTATAACAGCCTTTATGTAATCTGATGTGTGTTGGAATAAGCAATGTTTATACCAGTTGTCATGACGCCTTATAAATACTAGCCCTCACAAGAGTGCTATTACGTATTAATTTGCATTTTTTTCCCATAAAAATCACTTTACATTATTATTATTATTATTTGTAGGTATGGACATGAAAACAAGAGAGAATAGAGGATTTAGCTTTGAATCAAATAGTCTTACAGTATGTTTCTGCTTCACTCTTATCAAGGTTGTGCTGGTGTAAGATTTGCAGGCTGCATGTAGAATGAAAATGTGTAATGTTAAAGGATGCATGGATGACCTTATTTACAACTTCAACAAACACTATTATTTATATACTTTTTTAGTTTTTCTTTACTTTAACTGAATTGAGACCCCAACAGTTAATCATTTAAACACTTAACGGATGGGCTTGCCAGCTAAGTGTGCGGTACGGCCACACACTTTGTTGGGATATTGACATATGTGACATATTTCTTTACATCCCAGGATGTTGAAAACTGGAGGTAATTCAATTGGTGGAGAAATGTCTATGCCATTTTATCATCGTTGACAGGTTGGCTTCACAAGCTAACTGAATCAACTGCAGATGGCTACAATAGCTTGCTAGGTAGCTTGTTAGCTGGCTTGAGCTCAGATCGGGCAGTCGGCATAGTTTAGCCCCATCACCACACTAGAACTACATTTTCTACAAACAAGTTTGTGAAGCATACATGCTGTTTTCATGTCCATGTCCCAGAGTGAAATCTGTGTGAACTCCGCAACTGTAGCTCAAGCCTACGGTTGGTCTCACATACATACACTGAATGTTGCAATTACAAGAAAAAGGTATCTGGAATAAAATTCAGTCTAATCTCTTACTTGCTGTGAATGAACACATAATTGGTAAGAGCACCACATGTACTGAGATCCAGCAAAGCGCCATGATGTTAAAACCTGCAAGAGAGTGAACAGTTGGTTTTAGATAGTTAATGACACTCATCATATTCACCAGATATCCTATATTCAGTGTATTATGATGGAAACACTCCACAAATTTTAAAACCATTTTTTAAAAGTCAAGGTGAGATATTAAAGAATACAACATAAGGTAACATTAACCTCAACAAAATGAAAAAAAAAAAAAACCCAAAAACATAATGTGCTCTGGCACAAGAAAAGAACAAAATGAAGAGTAAACAAAGAGGTGAAACACGTACGCAGCGTAAGGAGCAGCAGTCCTCTCAGAGCAGGAACAAATCATGTATGTAGGATTCTTAGGCCTCCATGCCTGATGTACAGGGAGATTTTTCTAGATAGAGAGAAATAAAAAAAGCTCCCAAATGTTAGTGTGATAAGCTGCTGCCGGGAGTGGACATTCCTCTCAATTTTCTCCTGTTTGTTCTGCCTGCTTTGGCTGTTTTGTGGTGTACCGTTAGCTCCATCCTGAGCCACAGGGGCCAAAAAAGGAGCAGGAAATGTCAGTCTGTTGAGCAACCTGCTATGTGAGCTTCTAATCTCACACACACTGCTGTCCTGCTGTCTTTTCCATTTCCACTATCAGTCCTTTAGCCTAGCAAGCAGAGAGGACTAATCATTTTTTCTTATTATTCTCAATGTCTGTGTTGCGGCTTTTATGTTTAATTCCCTTAAGAAACGTTTGTGACAATAACAAAAAAAGAGAATACGGACGGTTATTTAGTATGAATTATTTCTCACTCATAGCTCATTAAAATAGGCAGAGAAATTCTGTCTAAACTTTCAGTCCATGCCATGCTTGTAGACGAGGAAATATTCCATTATGGCTTCAATTTTTGAAGCTATTGGTGCACGTGTTTTGTGGAAGGAGAAAACATTATCACTGCTTGACATCAAAACAAATTTGACTCTGTCGATACAGAACGTATGTGTAATTAACTGCACAGCTCACAATGTAATTGAATATGTAACTGCATGATTATATTTGGAAAAAAGTATAGCAAAACTGAAATCTAAGGGTTCATCTCACACGCTTTGTTTCTAAGCACCATTGTGTAATAAATGAAGATGCTGGGCAGCATGATGACTACACCTGCTCTCTGTATGAGAATATTAATTTTTTTTTTATTGAAGTTTGAGTGTCAGTTTATTTTTCTTACCCATGGAAAAATACAATTGGGTCTCTCCGACACAATCAACCGCTGTGATATATATTATGTGATCGTGTGTATGTGAGTGTGTGTGTATATGTGTGTATATGTGAGTGTGTGTGAGTTTGTATGTGTGAGTATGTGTGTGTGTGTGTGTGTGTGTGTGTGTGTGTGTGTGTGTATATGTGTGTGTGTGTGTAAGATTAGTAAGATGGCAATACTGACTTTAAATTCCATTCTTTTCTTATCAGTGGCTCACATAAAGGCCTTCACTTCTCGGCATTCGCCTTTCAGCGTTTCTCTCTATTGCAGGGGCTAATTGCCTGTGGCTCCTAAATGTGCTTTGCAGCCTGCTGGGGAGAGAGCAGTTATTATATTTGTAGTTATTTCTTTTGTGACCGCCTGGCATGTTGCTCCAGCACCATGATTTAATGTGCTTGTGAACACAAATGAGACTGCCAATTTCTCATTTTCCATTAAAGAACCTCAGTATTGCTTATGTGGGTGTTTTTTTTCCCTCTCTCTCCCTCTCTCTTTCTTGCTCTCTCTTGGTTTGCTTCCATGCATTTATCAACCAAAAAGTTATTGTATTAATGCAAATATGGCAGAACATAACAAATGACCTATATATGGGCTGTTTAGGATCTCTTCTGCCACAAATTGCTTTGTTTGAATCGGTGAATTGGATTCATGAAAATAACAAGTAATGCTAGTGAGGAAAATGACTGCTCTTTTATAAATAGCGAGTGCTATACAGTAAGGAAGTAAATTTCTCTCTGCTGATCTCTTGTTATCCTCATGTGAAAAAGTCATTTTTATTTAGCTCTCATGGTATTAGGCAGTGCTACCCAAATCTGGTCCTGGGAGGCCATAGTCCAGCTCAGTTTGGTGATTTTTCCTCTCAAACACAAGATTCAACTCACCTGTTATGGTTTAGTGAGTGTTTTTGAGGAGGTGTACTACCAGACTGGACACCAGCCCCCCAGGACCAGAGTATAAGTACCCCTGGTATAAGGAGTGTTTCAGTCCCCTTTGACCCAAACAATGACTTTAGAATATGAGTTTAGAAAATAGCTTACTCTTAACAATCTAGTTCTCCTAGTTCATCACTAATGCTTAGTTGTTTTATCTTTAACTTTTTTTTAGATCTGTTGTAAAATGTCTTTAAAAATAAGCCAACATGTGCTTTCTTCACTGTCATTTGAAATATGTACAGTTTTAATAGTATTTTGAGATTATGTGCTGTTTTTCTATGATATGCCCACATGTTATTTGGTAACTTTCTTCTTTTAGTGACCACTCTAAAATATGAATACCTTTAACAAAAAAAAAAAAAAACTGACATCAGTCCTTCAATCTACCGAAGCACAATTGCACAATATTCAAAGAAGAAGAAGAAGAAGAAGAAGAAGAAGAAGGAGAACTGGGTTTGAAAAATAAATCCCTTTCACATCCTCCTTTGTAACAGAACAAGTTAAACTTTACATTCAATATATTAGAAAGCCAAATCTCATTGTCGAACATTTTAAATCATCCTTTGTTATTTTTAAATACTTGTAAGTAGTTTTTAAAGTTAAAAAAGGAATAGTAATACTACAGAATATCGCCATAATCTATTTTTGAACTTTCCAAACTTTGGCTGAGTTGTTATGGCAGAGCCATTCAGATAGATTCACATATTGAATAATTAATAGTTACAGTGACTCTAGACTCTTTTTTCAAGTTCTTAAAATATATGGAAATAAATAAGTGAATAAACAAGTAAGAAAGTAAGTAAATGAGTAAATAAATAAACAAGTAATTAAACAAGTAAGTAAGTAATAAATAAATAAGGAAGTAAGAAAATACATAAATAAATATTCCACAGATAATGTTCTGGGAAGTCAAATGGCATATTTGGTACACACATATCACAGTACTTTTAATATTTGATATGAGTCTCAAGATCATCCGGAAAACTGAATGACAGATAAAGGTAAACAAAGAAATGTAATCAGAGAACAGCACTCACCACATAAAGCACAGAGGACTGAGAGCGCTCTCATTCTCTTTAACAGCACAGAGACAAGATCAGACTAATCTGATTGCACTTGTGTAACCACTCTCTACATTTGACCAGGATAGCGCTATTGTTCTGCATTTATCTAAGGAGATCACATGATTAGTTAAAAAAAAGGAGAAGAAGCCTAAGCATAAGAGTTAAGAAACAGAGAATGAAAACATTTCAGAAATGACAAACTGATAATAAAAGAAAGATTTTTTTTTTTTTTCAAATGAGTAAAGTTTGTGTGTTTTAAAATCTTTTTAATCTTTTAAATCGAATGATTAACAAGGAGTCATTTAACAATAGAATGATGGCTAAACTTTTTTTTTTCCATTTTTCAACATCATGTGATTTTATATTAGAAATAAGAACCTATATGTGTTTTTATTGACTGTGGTGGGAAGTATATAGAGATTTTAATAGATTTTTGATGTTATTCTGCAATCCATGACTTGCCTAATAATCTGCGTCTGAACTATTTTCATTTATAGGGAAAATGAATGGTGTGTTTAAAAATGACAGCAATCAGACCCTATGGTAAATAAAAATGTTCCAAAGCTGATGCACTTTGTCCTCTGTATTAGAACACCCTCTCATTTTTTCTGTTATCATCTTTTATTCTTTCTTGTTGCACTGAGCTTGCTAATGACAAAAGAATTTCCCTCAGGATAAATAAAGTTTTTTCTTATCTTATCTTATCTTACACAGACGCCACCAGCACAAGTGTATCAAATCCATCAGTATTTAATTTGTCCACTCCTTAATGTTGGACCCATGTTGCCACTTTAATTCTTCAGTCCTTTGTATTCTAAAAGCAGTCAGTAACAGCTGGGTACTCTCAATAAAGCTGGTTTTCCAAAGCTCCTGCTGACTTTATAAATCATCATAGAGGCATTAACATTCCCACAAGCAGCTACTCACACACACCTCAGCTGCCTTGCACATTTCTTCCTCACATGCTGCCAAAATAGCTAAAGAAGTGAATTTACAAGTAAATTAGATTAGAAGGTAATCCTGTAACATAAAGAAGGTGATAGGAAAAGGAAAATAATTTAAAAAGCAGGAGTTTCTGAAACTGGAGTCTTAAAACTTCTTAAAAGATGCAGAGAAAATGGGAGTCCTAACAAATGTTCAAGACTTGGGAAACCACCAAACTGTCACCATCTACAACAGTACTTAAAGCTTTCATCCTTGAGAGAGACTTCAGGTCTGAAAAAATCCACAGATGTTTCTGTTCATCCATCTTCTGTGAGACGAAAACTCGATTTTGAAAGCATGTGTAGCTGTTGGGAGACCGTTACTAAAAAAAAGAAAAATAAAACAAATAAGAGCATTTGCACTGAAACACTGGACATTACATGTGAATTAAGGGAGTAATTCTTCTACAGTTGAAATGTAAGACTTTGCCTTAGACTTCAAAAAGCAGAAAATGCAACCTACCAATGTCAAAAACTGAGTTTTTCAAGTACTTATAAGAAACATGGCAAAACATCTCTTCACATTTCTTGGATAAACTGCAAGGAAGTCTCCAAAAATTATGGAAATCAAAGTGTGGATGTAACCAGTTCACACTGCAAATGTAACAGCTCTTCAATTAATCTTTAAAATAGCTATTGACTTAAATGGATATCAAATAAGAAAGAAAATGTGTTTGTGTGTATAATGGAAAATTAATATGACGATGGGAAACTGTTCATTTTTTATTGTTAATATTTATATTTAACCTGTTTTTTTTGGGTACTGGTTTCTATACTGATTATTGATGGCTCATGCCTGTTTAAGACATGAGGGGCACTCTCACTGTGCCTGTCCTCAGTCATTATAAAGATGCAGAGATATGACACAATTAAGAGTTCATCATTTAATTATTGCCCTCAACAGGTAAAACACACAAAGACATGAATGTTCCTTTGGGGGAAGTGCTAAATCCAGTTTATAGCCCTATGTGAAGTATGTTTTGTTGGTAGAAAAGTGTTCTAAGTGTATTTATCTGGGTTTGCTGTCGTTAAATGGCCAAATCACTGAATACTTAACTGTCCATGGTTAGCAATAGATCACAAGGCACTCTGCATTCAGCGTCTGAGTAAAATAGTGTGTCTGTTCAATAAGATCAGTTAAAAGTAATATTAGAAATACACAAGCTTCTTAATGCTGAATACATCTGGTTGAAAAGTAGTAATGTTACTGCTGCAACATACATGCTTCTAAATGACACATTGCAATGGTTACAATAGAGCTCACATGTTATTGTAACGGTATTTTAGCTTATGAGAGTTGAAAGTTTGAGAGTTAAATGTGAATGGTTTAAAAGAATACCACTTTAGCGAAGCTATATGTCGTGAAGCTTTATATTGTACTATGTATTCTTTTATTCTGTTACAAGACTGATTGTGTTTTTGCAATTATGATTAATGTAAAAAGGGAAATAAATCATCATAGAGAAAAAGCTCATGACAAAAGCTATTAAATACCCGACTAACATTCTATAATATAAATCTTGTGCGACCAAAATAGCTCTGATCCCTCAAGGCATGGTGTGCTATGGTATCTATCATCAAGACAGCAGATCCTTTAAGTTCTGAAAGTTGTGAGGTTGGGCGTCCATGGATCGGCCTAGATTGACCAGCACATCCACATGCTTAATGCTTAATCGGATTGACATCTGGGCAATCTGGAGGCCAAGTCAACACCTTTTTTGTAATGTTTTTCAAATAATTCCTAACAGTGTTAACCAGGCTTGCAGGGGTGTGTGGTAGGGGTGGGTGAGGGGAGCAGGAGTCTGTTCCAGTGGGTCACAGGCTGAAAGGCAGAAAAACACCCGGACAGATCTCCATTCCGTCTATTACAGGTGAAGGATATCTCTAATTCTCAAAGACATTATTAAACAACAATCAACTGGGAAAAGCTACAGAGCCGTAGCAAAGACCGTAAAATCTCTGGGTTCAATAATATGCAAGTGGAAAGTTCAGCTAATCTTCTTCAGACAGGCAAGATGTCTTTCAGACTAACAAAAAGGAAAGTAAGAGAGAAGCAGACACATTAGAAGAGTTAAAGAATGACCTAAAAGCAGCAGAACAACAACCACTCTGAGAATCACAGGCGATGAACTGAAAAAATAAATAATTTGATGGGTTGGCTCAGTCATCCAGGTGCACTTAGTACGTTTACAGTTACTGACTGTATTTCATCTGACACCACACCATTTGCAAACCCTCTTCTACCCCATCCATCAGGGGATGGGAACTACCATAAGACCACCAATGACTAAATATTATTCAGAAGGCTCATTCTGGTGGATTATTCTCAGCACAGCAATGATCCCAACATCATAGTGGCATGAAAGTATCTGTTGTGTGAGACTGGCACAGCCGTGTTGCTGGGGTTTCTATACATCTCAAATATCACAACTGGGTTGAGAATGGTCTGTCAACCAAAAATATCCAGCCAACAGTTTTCCTATAGTCAGAAACTGAACACTGATGAAAGACTAGAGGATAACACAAACTAGAAATAGATTTAGAAATAGATGAACTATGGTCCACACACCCACAAGGTGTACTTAGAGATAAGTACACATTGTGGGTGTGTTAGATGGCTACATTTCTCCTGTGGGCAGTTTGTCTTTCCTGCAGGGAATGCCGGTCCACCTGTTCACCTCGATTTACCATTGTCGGGTTTTCTTGTTCACCTGTACTCTAGACAGATCAACTATTGGTAGGTCAATAGTTGTTACGTCCCTCCAGACCAGTCTGACCCCCAGCGATCACATGCGTGTACTGCGCACCCCCTAACCAAGGCTACCTGCTACTATTAACCATAGACTCTTCATTTTAATACCCGGTGCATTGCGTGTGTATTCAGATTTTTAATGATTGATCAGGGGCCGAATATTGATCGTTCCCAACAGTCGGAAATAGAATCTGTGACATCACAGCTATGGTGGCCAAAAAGCAACAAAATGCAGAACAACAATTCAGGCTCACGGAGCAAAAGTCACAGCAAACTCATAAACAGAGTTCAAGTTTCTAAAACTAAGGTCAGTTATATAAAAAGATATGTGTCACTGCTTATCGTGGTTTAACTCAAAATAATCAGCATGTGATTATGGCTACGTGCGTTTTCCCACCCGTTTATGGGTGAGAGTGGTTTGCTGCAACCGTTTTCAGGTATATCGTAAATGGCTTGGTAAGAGACAGAGGGTAACGTCCCCTTGGTGGTTCACTGGTAAAATGCCAGGCACTGAATGAAGAGAGTCAGAAGAGGCACTGGTTTGAATCCATGAGGATAGCGTTTTTTTGAACACAGACTAAAACCAATGTTTTGGGTAGCAACCATGCAATCACACTTCACATGTTCTTGCGTGAAACCTAGTTCTCTCTTGCTGTCTGAACAGTAGAGGATGGGTTCCCCTTTTTAGTCTTAGCTCAAAGGTTTCTTCCTCCAGCTTTAGGACGTTTTTCGTTACCTCTGTCGCTTTTGGTTGCTCACTAGGGACTTGGACCAGGGTTCTGTAAAGTGTCTTTGCCACAATGTCAGTTGAAAAAAAAGATACTGTATATATAATTAAATGTGCTAAGAATGATGAACTATGGACAACAATTTTATACATGTAAGGTTGGCTTATTCTGTTATTATGGCTAATGAGTGCCGGTACAAAATATGTGAAATTGTATACTATCCACTTCTATCATCTGGCTTTAATGTAGGTAGCTGAATTTGGCACTAAGTATAGTGTAGATCAGACATGAGTCAGAGGGCACTATTCCATTCTGTTAATCACCCCCCTTTTCACTCGTGCAGTAAATGTCCTTTAAAGGGTTGCTTTTTACCAAAAAGCTCCATTCCTTGAACATCAGGCCCCCTCTTCCGAGAAGAAAGACTAAATTGACACAGCTGCGCAACAAAAACAGGAAATGTTGTAAACTCTGTAATGTCACAGTGGTAAAGCAAATGGTGTGTGAAAGGAGATCTTGGGTATGTGAAATCAAATCTTAAATCTCAGTAGCTCTGTTAGGGATGTCAGGCCAGTTGTTAAATTATGTTTATTGTCCGGATGTCTTCATTTTAAGACATAAATGAACCCACTCATGTGTTAATCTGTTTCACCTGTCTTCTAGTAGACCAAAAGTGCTTATGAGGAAACAGAGAAAATAAAAATAGGTCTGTAGCCTATTCCAGTGTCATGAAGAGATAGCAAATTGATGCTCCATGCTAATGAAACACACATTCTCTTTCATCTAAGTACTAATCAGCAGTACTGGATGAAATGCTAGACATGTCATATTGTACGTTTTTTGAACGTCTGTAGCTAACCTAGCAAAGGACAAAAGAGTGACTGAGTCAGTGTCTGTACTGAGTCACAGCATGTATCAATAAGCAAAAAAAAGTAATGGTAAAGTAATGGTAAAGCTTGATTACATCATTCCACAGATCTTTTATGAGAAAGAAGCAAACGGAAATTGTTGTGAGTGGACCAGAACTAAATGTGCTTTTGCCCTGCTGAGTTAATTCATGCTTTTAAAAATATGGTGAATCTTCCATGTACAAATGGAGGCAGTGAGATAAAAATGTTTCTTCTTTTGGTTTTTCTTTTTTTATTCACTTGCTTTACACTGTTATCTCTAGTGTACATTTCAAATAACCACTGCACTGCCTGAGCCAGTAATAGGTTTTTTTAATCACAACTTTAAATGGTCTTTTTAGAGGTGTGTTATACATTCTAGAGCCAGGATCCTTCATTGGATTGCACCCAATCCAGGTTCGAAATGCAAAACCTTCCCCAAAACCTTACATGCAAACAGTTGCAAAGATGGACAATCTTCACAAAAGGCATGAAAATGCCATTTACCCAATATGAAACTGTTGTACACACACAGTATTAATTACAGTTACTTGTTTCGAACATTATTTTGCATGCATGTGAAATGAATCGAACAGTTGTATGTAGTATTGTTTCTGTTAAATAATACAAGTGTTGTTTTATGTAATATGATAGCTGATTAACTAAATATCATAATAGAAGCTAGACAGTAGCGTGGTGACAAATTTATTGTATGTTTAGTTTTGAGTAAAACAACATAAACACAAAGATTTTTTCTAGTGTATTATTATTATTATTATTATTATTATTATTATTATTATTATTATTGTTATTATTATTATTATTATAATAGGTGCTACAAATGAATGTATTTGTGGGCAGAACATAGATAGGTAGATTGCCAGTACAGCTCATGTGAAGCATCAACTATACATCTGTGAGTAAAAGGTATAGTGGGAAACAGCACAGTGCACTTTATAACTGTCTCAGAGAAAACTTGGCAGTTACAGGAGTGTGTGTGTGTGTATGAGTGTGGTTTTGTGTGTGTGTGTGTGTGTGTGTGTGTGTGTTTGGTTTTGTGTCTGTGTGTCTGTGTGGTTTTGTGAGTGTGTGTGTGTGTGTGTGTGTGTGTGTGTCCGGAGGGTGTGGGGGTGATGTGAGGGCAGACAAGCTTAGACTCACGCCTCTGCTCCTTACAAGCATCCAATCCACTCCTATCTAGTACCTGTCACAAGCAGGCTGCAAAATGGAATTGACTATTGATTTCCCTCTTACCACAGGTCAGTGGCACTGGCGGGGCTGTATGCTGGGAGATGTTGAGTGTAAGAGGGAGGACATGCAAAGGGTGGTGGGCCTGGGGTGGGGGACAGAGGGAAAACTACAGTCTTATTAACCACGCCAGTCCTCCAGGACCCGCACAGGAGGCGGACTGGACTGGAGGCAAGATGTGGAGTGTGCTGAGTGAACAGGGTACATGTAACATATTGTTTTTTTATTCTCATTGCACTGAGTTTCTGAGGTAAACATATTATTAAGAGCTGCAACATCATAATGGATCAAGTCACATTACATACCCACAGTGCCAGAGTGATGTAATTAAATTAGGGAGGATCTTAGGGACGTTGGCTAGCACTGTAGTTTCATGGTCTATAATTGCTGCACATATTGATTAATGTTATTTTTTATGTTATAAAATTCTTGTGAAAAACTGGCACAACTTTAATCAAAGGAACCAGCATTTCTCTCTTTAAAAGGGTCGGGTGTGATGAATTGGGCTTAACATTACCTGGAACATAAACTAACTCTGGGCTGATGGAGCTCCGACCAGTACATTTGGGATGAGTTGCCGTTTGTGTTCCAGATTAAATGTAGTTATTGCTAAACTTCTAGTTTGCTACACTACAAGATACTGAGAAAAAGAGGGAAATGATCATTTGTCATACACGAACACACGACAGCACACAGTGTAAACAGCACGAAATTCTTCTCTACATTCAATCTATTCACCAAGTGAAGCAGTGGGCAGCCAGGAACACAGCGCCCGGGGAGTAGTGTGTGGATACGATACCTTGTTCAAGGGACCAATGTCCTTCTGATCACAGGGCCAACTCCCTAACCGCTAGGCCACCAGCTGCCCTAAAAAAGGAGTGAACGCTATTGAAGCTATGTCAAAGGGCAACATTGAATATGCTTAGAAATACGTATATGTTCAGAAATATGTTCTCAGAAATATGAGGAAGTAAAGTTACTGGAGATATCAGACTTTAAGAAGTCAGTATGGTAACACTTTATAGAAAGGATACATATAGAAAGGAACTGACAGTAATTTTGCAGAATTAGTAATTATGCAGAATTAATCAGCTGTGCAAGAAACTCTGATGTCATTCTATTAGTACAAATCATTAGATTACTTATATTGCACTGCTGCTTTTGTAGTTCATGCACGAGCACTAATGCAAGTTGCTTTGTTTCATTGGTTTTATTTAGGAAATGCCATTTTTATTAAGATGGTGCAGGTTTACAGAAACATTCATTCCTGCTCATAGGGCCATTAATAATATGGTATAATGTCATTATTATATTAATTCACTACTGTAATTACCATCATCATCAGTATATCCCATTTCTTCTTAGGAACCTGTCAAAGGCACCAGTGCTTGGATTGCTGATGATTATCATCCAGCCTCTTTAAAAGAAATGTGCAATATCAAAGAGTTGGCAGACAAAAATAGAACTGGGCAATGGCATTAAAAGGTTGGAACTTTTCAGCTGTGTTTTACTTTTATAGACAAGACAGGACCATGCATTCACTCTTCCATTAACTGCAAGCTCGAATAACCTCCTAGAAAAGCCCCCTTAACACCTCAGGTGTGCTTCTCCATTGCACTGTGCTTGTTGATATTTCGTCCTTCCTTCCTACAGCACCTCTCCCACACAGCACTCGTATCGACAAATGATGAATGGCTGTGCCTTTCCACATTCCCTCTTTTAAGAAAACATACTTAATTGCCTCACTTTGTTCTGTCACTTACTGTTCCATTTGTGCTAGTGAGAGGTGTTTAAAGTCAGCTCCCTTTTCAGTGAGATTGATTTATGAACCGCTCAGTGTAACCGTTTTCATTCTCTGGTTCGAGCTCTGAAAGGCCCTTTCAGGTTCAGATGAAAGTCAGAAGTGACGTGAGGTCCATACGTAGAGAGGAGAGGAAAAGACCTGCTTTAATTAATCAAACCTATTGTGCTCTGCAGAGTCTCCCCGCGATGCAGATATGGGGATAACTGACTGTCTACAGTGCTCTGGGTGTTCGGTGCATGCAGTTTGGAATGCTTTAACACTTTTCTTTCATCATCTTGTTAGCTTGACAGACGAAACACTGGTAAAATGGATACTAATATGACCATTATTACTGCAGACAGGCAAGCATGATTTATGAATGCAGCACTGCTGCTTAGTGTTACAAATTATTGAGGTCCTTGCCAGAAGAAGTAATTTCTATATTACTGAGCCCCATGAATTTACTGAAAAGAAGACATTGCTGAATCAAAATACTAATAGTGACAGAATAGTGAAAGGCTAAAAGCAATGTCATTAGTAGCACATTGACAGTAAAGTTTCTTTGTTTCTAACATAGGCAGGTTTTCTATATCACTACTGTTGGATGAAAACTTTGTATCACCTAAATGGGAATTTACAGAAGGAAACATTTATAGCTTTCAGTGATGATCTTCATTTTCCATCTTTCTATGCTTTAGACTGCATGGGTCCTTCCAGGCCTCAGATCCACAGAGATGAACAAAGTCCATCTTGGAACCCTCTGAACTGAACTCATGAAGGATTTGCTCCATTTTGAAACTGCTTATGAAAATGCGCATACTGCATGGTGAAGCATGAGGGTAACCATCAGGCAAAATGACTGCAATTACTGGAAAATGACTGTTTAGTAATGTTTAATCTATTCATGCTATCGTCTGTATAGCTGTATTTTGCTGCTGACCCAGTTTTCTTCCTGTGTGCATGTAAAAGCACAGGCAGCAAGCAGAAATATCACCTGAGGTCTTTAGTGGAAAACTGTTAAGGGCAACGTGTTTGTGGAGCAGATCGTTTTTCCTCAGAAAAGCACCTCATACACTGGTTCAGAATAATTGTATTATAAATGTAAAATTATAAATGTTGCTATATCCAAGAGTAGAGGTTTAGCCATAGTATAATATGAAGTTATATATGGTGCTTCAAAGCTAAATGCAGTGTTAGACGCCAAATTGACCTCAAACATAGCAGATTTACTTGATTTTCCATGCAAAAGAGGTCAGCAGTGACAAGCAAGTCTACAATATGTGCAGAGGAATCCCTTGCTGCTTTAACTTTTACATGTTATAGCACAAGCTCCATTGTCTTATTGCTTAAAGATAGAACATTTTGTTTTGGGTGGTAAACTTCAAGTAAGTAACATTTTCATCACCTTAGAGGGTGATCTTTTACTGGTTTGTGATGGAAACTAGTAAGTAAATAGCAAGTAAAGTAAATGTTTCTTAATATTTTATTAGCTCCTACCACAGAAAGAGTTACCTACACCTTCTCACCCAGTGATGATTAGCTAATAATATGTGATAATATGGCCTTGTGAACTCTCTTGCTTCGGAATCCAAGTCCTAGTAATGTAAACAAAACATATGGACAGAATATTCTTTGGAAGAGCATCTGTCCAATAGTATGTCCAAGACCTGAGGAAATGCCCCTAATGGTTTTATTTGATTAGGAGGAAAGGACTGAGTCTCATTCTCAGAATGGGACATTTCACTGTATTGCTGTGGAGGTGTTTAATAATTCACTAAAATTATTTCTGTCAGCGCTGACAAGCTAAACGGTGACTTGATTTAATTCTGTAATTGCACACGCACCTTTCCCCTGGGTCCATACTTTGGTAATTAATAGGGCCTTCCATTTTTTGAAAAGTGGCAGGGCAACTAATGGAATTCAAATTGAAGGTGATGTGTGGCTGAGGATGCACAGGCCAGCCAAGCTGAGCCATTCACCTTTTAATGGGCTCAGACTTACCATTGAAGAGAGCTGCCAAATATAAAAGGACCAGCTTCACTTAGCCTATAAGCACAGCCTGGAGAAATAGGCAAGAATATGCATCTAATGGGTAATATAAAATGTTTATTTAAAAATGGTTTAATTATGCATTGTCCTTAAAAATGCCTTCTGTGCTTGTTAACAACACCCGAGGCACTATAGCAGTGGACTTGAGAAGTCAGCCTTGGCCTATCGACTGGTGTACGCCATTACCATGCCATCAGTTTAACAGAAAACTATGGTTCAGCCAACCATATTCAATATTACAGCAACTGGTTGTGATCCACTGGCCAATAGCAACTGCCATTTATGAGAAAGTAATGTCAACAAATAGCTGTTATAGTAATCCCTGGCCTCAAGGGAGTAATTAACTCACTCGTCTCAGCTTGTTTTAGCGCCACTTTGTTAATCTCCTTCATAATCACTTTGTTCTAACACTGCAATACTGAATCATTGGAGAAAAGAACAGATCAAAACACATAAGTGTGCAATCCAATTACAAGTGTTTACTGTGCAGATTGAATGACTGGGTGCTGCTCTGTTAATGTGCCCTTCTGCCACAAAACTCTACATCAGTCAATTTAACAGCCCTAATGTTTTCTTTGATTCAAAACAGGCTTGTTTAGTAACATAGGTGTCAAATGTCAGTTCTATGTCACTGGGACTTGAAATTTAATTTAAGGCATATGACTGTGGAACTATATTAATTCTATTTATCTGAATGTACAACATTTTGTTGGTAATTAAGGTGAGATGCACCAATCGGCCGTACATTAAAACCACCTGCCTTATATTGTGTTGGTCCCCCTCGTGCCCCCAAGGCAGCTCTGACCTGTAGAGGCATGGACTCAACAACCGCTCTGAATGTGTGCTGCGGTATTTTGTCCCAAGGCATTAACAGCAGATCCTTCAAGTCCTGTAAGTCGCAAGTTGCAATTCTTTGTCCAGCACATCCCAAAGATGCCAAATCATAAACACATCAACTATTTTGTCTGTAATTTTCACAAATATGGACCCAACTGCAGAGTGCAATAAATGGGGGTTTTAATCAGAGAAAAAAAAAATCCCAAAGATGTAGCAATAAAGTCCAAAAAACAGTACATCCAGTATGAGGCAACCAAGACAAGTCCACTAGGCGAGTGGTCAGTGGTATTAATGTTAATGTTAATTGGTTCAGCTGCAATGCATTTCCTGTTTTAATGTAACATTATTTATAAAGTGATTTTCAAAAACTCAAAATTGATAAATAAAACCTATGTCAGATATGCCTGACCAAACATGTCATTTCACACAGCTGGACGAACCTGAATCCCAGTGTTACACCTGATGTTCTTCGGCAACAGGTTCTAAGAAAGAAACACATGGGAAGAGCACTGATAGGTCAATTAGATGATAAGATCCATAAATGACCACATGACTGTCAAACCATTGAAAAAATTGTCTGAAACCATTTCAAGAGACTGAATATTGCTTGTTGCTTTAAACACTTTCTCTAATGGTTCAAAGATTGAAAGTTTGAGTATATGAACTTGTTACACGCACATAATTACTGCTGGGATAAACCTTTGTATGTCCAAGATCACATTTCAGAAGAAAGCGAAACATCTTTAATGGAAACATCTTCAATGGAGATTGATGTAATGGGATGTTGTTAATTTTTACCTTTTCGTTGATCTACTCATCAGTTTGTTCATCATATTTTTACACAACATAAAGAACAGCTGATACTTTCAAATTATGTAAGACATAAAAGAACAACAAAAATGGTGATGCAGTATTTTTTGTAACAATTGCAACAGGATAATTTTCCGAGATTCATGAGTAGTACATGAACATGGTCAGTTGCAGCTAGGTGTAATTGTTTGGCGTTTCAGGTTTGTTGCACACCAGATTTCTCTGCCTACGCAAATAAAGCCATTGAGGGAGACCATGGAACACATCTATCACCATCTTGGCAAATTGAGACAAGGTGTGTGTGTGAGAGAGAGACTGTGTACAGAACAGTGGAGACAGAACTGTGTCATAATTAACAGTGACAATGTGACAGCTTCTTTAAGTTCAGCTCTAATTAGTGGGAAAACCTTTTGTCAAACATTGCTCACAATATCCCCAAATTAATACACCCACATGGCCCGAATGGCAGTTTGTTTTGGTGAAAGTCAAGATGCAGTTTCCTGTGAGGACTCATCTGAACGCAGAGAGTTGGTGCATCTGTGTGGCACCAAACCAGAATCCCCCGAGCATCAGCTCGTGTCTGGGGACTAATTAATCAGGTCTCGTCTTCTTTATGAGCTCCAAACACAAAGGAAGAAAGTAACTTCCAACAGACGCAGAGTCATAGCAGCAAGCTCAAAAGTGGATTCTGAAGACATGTAGCACTGCAGCAGCCCCAAATGAGCACTCATTAAGGGTTTGAACATGCATGACAACAACACAGGGAGAGACAGACACCAGAAATCATTAATAGGCTCTCCTGCAGTACAACAGTGACAGTGCTGACACCCCTTAAGCAACTTTAGAACCTCTACCCCCCTATTATGTCAAAATGAAAATAACAAAAGAGTGAAAACTATTTGTATGTTCTTTTTATAGATGGTTGCTTGGACTCAGTACTTTAGTACTGTTGCAATCATGCAATGTTTTATGCAGAGAGAATTCATGACAGATGGTATCTTTGAAAATTAGAATAAAAGCCATCGTTCATTTTGAGTGAAAAAAACATACATTGCCGCAGGACCATTACACAATGCTGGGGGTTCTTTAAAAGGGTACTAAACATTCGTCCAAATACAAAATTATTCTTTACAGGATCACCCATTTTAAAGTTCTTTAGAGAATCTTTAGACTTCCTTTATGGCAGTGATCATTAAATTGGATCAAGTGAGTAAGATCTGGTCAGGAGCTGGATTCTGCAGGAAAGTAAATATTCAGGAGCAGGGTTGGTGATCACTGCTCTGCGGCATGTCTCCAACAGCCTCTGTTTTTCACCGCGTACTTTAAGCTTCTGTGGAAAAACTGGTTTCTTCATTGTGCTTTAGCCGACTGGAAAATATTCAAGATGCTCTTGATACTGATTTGTTTTTCATTGTTTTTTTGTGCTTATTTTTAATGATTGTCTTATTACTTTTTAAAATCTTGTTTTTAGTATTTTCTTATTACTTTTTATAATCTCCTAATTTCAGTGTACTGGTGTACAGTGACAGTACAGGCATTCAGTTCAATTTATTTTATAATAACCTTTTTTGTGATCTTATTACTCAAATTTTGATTCCTTGCTTTATTATTAATTCTTGTTCACTAAATACAATGTAAATGAAAGCTGCCCCTTACTGTGTTCATGCAGAGCTTTCATTGACTGGTTGATATCGGAGGGCATGGTGAATCTACAAAAGTCAGAAATGAAAGGAGCTGTCTGGGGACATGGGTAAGCTTTGGTCTGGGAACCTGCAATCTCTTACCTAGTGGAAGCATCTGGTTCTGTCCCTAGTCTCCTCTGGCATATGTAGTTAGCTGCAAGCCAACTTATTGGGTCTGCTTTTTTAAATCAGGAAACTGTTTAGAGCTTTTAATTACCCTTGTCTTTTTATCATCACTGGCCTTGAAGGATCAGGAGTTCATAGATAGCATGCAGAGGCTTTGACTTTCACTCTCTCCCCCTCGTTTGTCACTCCCTGAACAAGGGTGAGTTTAATGGTGCCGCGGAGAGCTGGCTTACTCCTCTGCTAATGAGATGTGGACAGCTGGCACGGGGTGCACCACATTGAGATTATTGATTGGCTGAACAAAGACGCATGCAGTACACATAGACTTTGACTGGGCCACGCCATACTGCGATGAACCGGATGCCCTGAAAGTGATAAAAAGACTTTTATTTGGCACACGACTCTATTCAGAGGCAACAGGATGGTGTTACGATGACACATAAACAAACAGCGAGATCAGTAAAAAAGACACCCCATGCAGGCATGATGTGCAGGCTGGAGCTGATGTGATGGTGACAGTCCTCGGGAGGAGTGAAGCAGGCGACTAGAAGAGTAAGGGAGGAGGATGACAGTCGATCAGACTTGGTGGGAATTGCTGGGCTGCGGGGGTCTGAGCCAGAGCTAGTATCTATTTGTCTGAGGCAGATGTCATATGGCAAGGGAGGATATGCTGTGAACAGTGAGAGGTGCCGTGCTTTGATCCATATGTCCTTTAATACGAGGGCAAGGGGGAGTTTATTCATTTCAGCGTGTCAACAGTTCCTTCTGTCTCTCCCCACCTGGCTCCACCTGTTCACCTAACAGCTGCCTATTACTTTAAAACTGCCATTATAAAAATAAGATTCCATCAGGTGAGAAGTGAATTTGAGTCATACTACAGTACAGTACAGTAAATGTACTATGACTACCAAGTTGTGGAACTGGCTAAGAGGGTTATGTCCCATTGGCACATACTGACCTGGGTCCTGAGATTTAAAAAAAAAGTTACAGAATCCTGACAAAAATCTCATTTAACCAAACAACCACACATTTTGCCCATTTCTAATTGTACAGTGTTTAAATTGTTCCAAAGGACATTTATTTTGTCTTCTTGTTAATGGAGACGTTGTTATGAAAGATCTATTGTAGTTTAATGGATGTTTTTCGGAATAAATGTCTGAGTTCATTTGTTTTTGCTGGTTGAACAGTTATGCTGGCTCACAACAGTAGCTATAAAAGAACCCAGTTGTGAGTGAAGGACGGATAGCTCACTTGAAATTGGATTACAGTGGTGCAACAGCAGTAGAAAGTACAAAGAAAGTACGATTTGCCCTATTACGTAGGTGGAACGGACGACTTAATTCCTCTCATTTGTACATCCACAGCACAGCAGTGCTGGCCAGCTGCAGGCATCTGCTAGAACATGAATACACAAGTGAGGAATCTGCGCTCTCCACGCAAGTTGACCTCCCTTTTGATGTTAAAACGCAAAAAGATCTGGGTATTGGCTGTACATGCGTAACTTCTTTACCCGTAAATGATTGGTGCTTTACAAAAGAGGACATCTAGAGAGTAGGCGGCAACAACTGACATTAGAGGGTTTCTGCATCTCAAATAAATGACATAACAACCATCTTTGAATTTTGTGGATTCAGGCATATGATACTGAAACTACTGGGACAAATAGTAACTGAGGTAAAAAAAAAAACAAAAACAAAAACTGTTTGTAGGTAAAAAAACAAACTAAATATCTAAATAAATGAACACGTTTTAAAATACAATAAGGCAGGTTTGAGCTTTGCCAAGGTGGATCACTTGGTTTTAATGTTTGAAACGTGACAAAAATGAGAAAGGGTGAATTAAAAGATGGTTACCATGTCATTCATTTTACATGCAAGACTTCAAAAACCTATTTCAGTCGAGCTCAGTGAACCACTAAATTAAAGCTGCACTTACACTACTCAGTGCAGGTATGTGGCGTGAAACGAAAGCAATCCAGCACAGGACAAAAGAGAGACATGAGTATATATGCATAGAGTTAAACATAGCCCTACACACACACGTGCACACACACACATACACACACACACACAGCATGCAGCCTGCATTCAGATTATGTTTCCCAATGACAGTTTATTAAGGAAAATCTATCCCTGGAATGGAAGCATCATTCTGATGTTTGTCTTAAAATATTAGGTAACACTCTCCTGCAGATGGCATGTAGGTAACAGATGGTGCGGTACTAAAGACTCGTTAATTACAAGCCCAATATTACATGAAATGCAAACAGGAGCTTCACGGGAGAATGATGAAGCCACTGAAAAGCACAAGAAGACTTTGATTGCTGAAAAGTACACCTTAGAACCAGTTATTTAAATGGGACTCAATCATGGCAGCGACAATTGCAGCCCGCCATTATGAAATATCCACAATTACCGTGCACTGAAGAGGGTGTAAGTTTTGATTTCTTTTATCTTGTGGCAGTAGCACTGCAAATGGAAGCACTCTTTTCAGACCTGTGGTTCCATCCAGCCAAAAGGGAATCACAAAGACCGGTTGTAAGGGACGTGTTCCAGACTGAACAAATGCTGTGATTTTCTCTTCATCCATTTTCATTCTGCCATCCATTTTCAGTCAAGCTGTGGCACAGCTAAAACAATATCAAACTGATGAAAGGCGGGTTTTGAACCCGTTTTAAGTCAAACAAAGGTAACCAATCACTAAGCATTTGTCTTATGTCAGGAAGTTCTATGGAATCTTTTGTATGTCTTACATATTTATGTAATTTCTTTTTTAACTTTAGTTAGGGCTACATATCTATGTTATATATCAGTGAGCTGTTCAAGACACAAGTTAAAACAGACAGGACTTTGCACAAAAATAACAATAATTCTGGACATCAAGACTGCTTGAATAACCACACGATACTGTACTACAGAAAACCACACGATACTGTACTTCTTTTCAGTCACCTGTCTCCTGACTGGTGATGAACTAGCTGACTTAATGATTAAATATGGCACTGTTGTGAGCTTTTGTGCTTTTTTTTAAACCTTCAAAATCACCATAATCTGACCCACTCAACAACACTTGCCATCTGCTGCACTAATTCTTATTCACCATTTTAGATTATGCATGTGTTTAATTGGCAAGTCTGATACCTCTTCTGGTCCTACCAGCTTGATGAACCTGACACTTAATTTACGCTCATATATATCTCGCAGCGAATGGGTAAAAATAAAAAATGCACTATTAGGCATATCAGGCAAGATTTGAATGTGTAAAAGATATTTAGTGGAGCATTGCAAAGAAATGAGTTGTCAAATATGCTACTTTTTTCAGTCCAGTAGACCGTATCTTTCCAGAATGTCGCTTTAAATGGTCTCAAAAGCAAAGGCAGATGCATTCAGCATTGTGTTCATATTGAAGCCTCTCATGAAAAAAGAGAATATCTCCTAAAGACTGGCACTCTTATTAAACTTTTTTAAACGGGGCCAAAATGATTCTGAATTTATTCTATTAAACCAGTTACAGAGGCTGTGTTTAAACCCAGAGGATCCTCCCTTAAGAGCATATTTAAATTTTAGTGGCTGTAATTTCCCTTAGTCTCTAACGGATCATAATATTTCCCAGCTCATTCATCATTTACAGTGATTAGCCATATGGGGACATCACTGATGTGCTTATTTCCAGCTACAGGATTCCAAGGGGGGCAAAGTTACATTGGTGGTTTGACCTTGGTATTAGAGCAATGTTATGGATGTTTTGTTGATAATAATGATGCAATAACCTTGTCAGTGCCAAAGAATAAAAAAAAAAAAATCACATCAAACAGATCTATGTTGTTTTCTAAAGACCTACATTTAACAAGACAACAGAGCGGCAGATGGATATGTAGAGTGTAGACAAAGTAGACTATAGACAAACTTGGAACAGTATCATCAGCCAGGCATCCCTCCCACACAGAAAGGCCAGTGTCAACAGTTTCACAAGACAGTGTGTTTTTCTAAAGCACTGAATACAGCTGAGAAGTGCCAGAGTCAGCATTATTCATCTTTTGCTCTCACTTCCCCTCATTGCCAAGTGTTCATGAAGAGCTCTTGTCATTTCTGCTGTAGAGAACTGAGTCATGCAAATACTGACCATAAGAGGACAGGATAGTTTGAGTGTTTTAATGCAAAAAAAAGCTCCTGAATAGGAGAATAACATTTCACAAACAGCTTCAATCAGCACTTGATATGTAACACTCAATCTCATGTTTAGCGTTCCAGGAGAAGATTTATATTATCTGAGGCAGTAACGTCTTGGATTTATTCCCTTGCATGGAACTCTCCCCATATGCCGCAGTGCATTTCAATTACTGAGTTGACTGGGCTTCTCTCACTCGATGGCCAGTAACCAGTTGGAAAGCTGTAGCACTGGCATGTTCGGCATGTGAACACACACTAGAGTGGAATCAATACAAGAATCCAAAAGCTTTCCCAACATCAACGTCCTCGAAGAACCAAGCTCATGTTGATCAAGTTTCATGTTGATCTGTTTGTGGCCAAACTAGGCGCCTTCCTATCACACAAACGATTACAATTAACCACACAATAAACTGTCTGTCTGCACCTCATCAGCTTAGTGTGCACTCATCAGGCCTCCCCACTCTGTCCCTGATCTGGCTTTTCATATGCCTATAATTAATATTATGTCGTATGCATGAAGCCACTGAAGGGTATCTGCAGCATCTACAGCTAAGCCTGAAATAAAGTTTATTAAAGATTCTGCCAGGAAAATCCAATTTTAAAGGAAACCTACTCCTGTAACACCAAGCCAGATATGGATCCTAATTAAAGCAATCACATTAGTGGGGTGTCTGGAAGCCAGGGATGTGTAGAAGCCACATTTGGGTGGCACTATTGCATTGTCCTCCGAGTTATTTAGTGCATTCTAATAAGAATTTGAAATGGTACTGGCTTTTTTACCTGTTCAGTTCAAAACTGAATCAAAGTGTACAATAGGTTACCACTGACCTAACTCTTAATCTAATAGTGGTAGAAGTTTAGTTCTTTCATTTTGCATTGGTACTGTGAGGCTAACGTAACTGATAATGCACTGATTAATTTAGAATTGTGCAAACTGGAAGCATAAATCATCACATACTCCACATCAATTTACAGTATTCATCCCAATACATTAGACACCTATAATGAAAGACACAAGTATGGCCAAGATTCTGATTTAGAGAAGGATGATGGTACTATTTTTAGCTATGTAATATACTTTTGTCTGTCATATAGTGTCAGAAACGCAAGTGTGTTTGAGACTATTCAACGTGGTTTGAAGTACGTATGTGATGATTCAGGGGTGCGTGGTAACTACAAACTCTCATTGTGCTAAATTAACCTCATATCTCTGATGCCTACCAAACATGTCTGCGCAACTGTATTATAATGGGATAATGGGCATATTTAGCTAGAACATCACTTCAGTGACAGTAAAACAAGAAGATTATCAAGAATGTGCTTACTTATAAAATGGCATGGGGATGGGGATGGCATAGGGATGTAAAAGTTATAAGTTAAAGACTATAATAAGTGACATCACAGATGATTGTGGATAAGAAAAAAATAGCAAAGTAATGTTCAGATGCTAATAACAAAGTCACGAAATATTGCTTGGTGTGAATGGACCGTCAAGGTTGACAAAGACAGCCGTCTCACAGGTATGATGTGTTGACAATGCGTAAACATTAAGACATATTTCCCTACAGCATGACCACTGCAGTGTCCATATGAATATGGAGCATGCTCAGTCTTCCCTAATGCACATTAAACCTTGTGTTGTCTGTAACATGTTCTACCCTAATAGAGAGTTGTAACAGAAAAAATAAATATTCTGTGAGATAAAACTGTTTACTACTTCTCTCTCTGTCTCTCTCTCTCTTCGTCTGTCTCTCTCCCAAAATCAAGAGCTTCTATTGTCACTGTGTATGCACCTACATGATTCATGAGCCATCTGCCGTGTCTGATGCTCCTGTCGCCTCAGACAGGATGTGCCCGGCTGGCATGCTGTGCCACACCGTGTGGGTGCTGCTTGGCCACACTGAGGATTTCTGTAATTAAATTAAAGTGCTCACCACTACTCGCTACCAATGAAGTTAGCCGCTTTGTAAAAATCATATTACAGGGTCTTTGCTTTCATACTTTCAAAGTGTCTTCCTCTGGGCCTTTATCCTTTCCTTTTCCTCCATGGTGATAAATAAATAATCAAATTTAGAAGTAAATTCCTCTAACAGTTGCTGTCCTGGTCAGGCAGTTCAGTTTTGGCAATCCCCTGCGAATCACAACAAAACCACTTCCCAGTGCAGTTCTTCAGTTCTGCAAATTCATGTGATTTGAGGTAAATGCTAATATTTAGGTCTATTTTAAAGAAGTAAAGACTACGTCTTGCTATCTGTCTATATGTCTATCTATCTATCTATCTATCTATCTATCTATCTATCTATCTATCTATCTATCTATCAATCTATCTATCAATCTATCTATCTATCTAATCTCGAATCTCTCTTTCTTTCTCTCTCTTTATCTCTCCCTCTGTCTCTCTCTGTCTCTTTCTGTTTCTGTTTCTCTCTCTCTCTCTCTCTCTCTCTCTCGCTCTCTCTCTCTCTCTCTCTCTCTCTCTATATATATATATA